>JARYHS010013630.1:338527565-338855602 GCA_031002005.1 Vandiemenella viatica
GTTATATCGGCAGTTATAAGTATAAATCTTGCTGGCGGTAAAATGTTTGAGTGAACTCCAACGCCCATTAAGATGGGTTCACGAATTTCAAAAGAAGGGTATAAGTTATACACAAATAAGGTCCAGATAACCATGTTGTTGTTGTTTTTGTGGCTTTGGGGCGCATCGACAACGAGGTCATTAGCGCCCTAACAATGACCAGCTAATACTGTAGTTAAAAATTATACTAAAAATACTGCCTGCATGGTCGACTGTAAAGGGGTCGACCATACAGACACAAAATAAAATAAAACACAAAAATAAGATGCAGCCTTAAAGAGGCTACAAGGACCTAAGACCGTTGGACACCTGGGTGGCTGTAAAGGGGCCTAAAGGTTCACAGAAGACTTAAAAACACTGCATGTTTCGCTAGCTGTAAAATGGCCAGCGCGACAGGAATTATTACAATTTAAAAAATTAAAACAACGCACATGGATGGTTGGCTGTAAAGGGGCCTCAGATAACCATGATATGATAATACAGGAGGAACTATGACGGGTTAAATGCCGAATATGCAAGGACAGATTTTAGATAGATTACTTTTTTTGATCTTATGGCTTCACGCCTTTGTCGACGATGAGGTCATTAGAGGCGGGATGGGACTGGGGACAAGGAACGGGAAGGAATTCGACCATGGCCTTTTGAAGGAAGTATCCCGGCATTCACCTGGAGTGATTTGGGGAAACCATGGAAAACCCAAATCTGGATGCCCGGACGGGGATTCGAACCGGTGCCCTCCCGAATGCGAGGCCAGAACGTTAACCGCTCACCCATCACGCTCGGTTTATAAATTACTTCATCCTAGCAGATCCGAATCGATACATTCATCCCAATCAGTGTTCCTAGTATTCCTATTAGGAGTTATCGTTTCGCTCCCTCGTTTTACATTCCAGTTAGTACCCCGAAACTATTATCCACCAGGCAAGTCAAGTGTAACAGACCAAGTTTTGGGGCCAAAGATTTAGTTGTGTGATTTAGAATTAAACGAGTGTTAGTTGAGTCGAGGCAGTACGCCAGTCACGTGCCGTCCGCACGCGAGCAACGAGTCACGTTTTGCTGGCGAAAACGGTTTAGCGCATACCACAGCCGGGGACACTGGTCGGTCAATTACCGAAAAAGGTCTAGAATGTTCGATAAGGGTAATATTAGGAACGCAGGACATGCGTTCGGTCTTCTCAGTGACAGTTTGACAGCAGGCATTATCAGTTAGACAATAGCCCCCCCCCCCCCTCTCTCTCTCTCTCTCTCTCTCTCATAGCCTGGTCTCGCGTTGGTGTCGACAATGCTGCAACACTTGCTGGAATCGTCCGATAGCCATTCTCAATGTATGTAAGTAATTGTTCCATCATCTACTAGTGCTTCAGAAGATGTAAATCCAATAGAAGCCTACGGGGATAGCCATGCGGACGGCATCAAAACGGATGATATGTATGCAGTCAAGGACGAGCAATAAACAGTCTTGTACAGCAGTTAGGCTGTGTTTTCACTGGTAAAATAAAAGAGAACCTGCTGTTTTCCATAATAAGCCTAAGTTGGTGACAACACAGGTCTGTGGCCTTAACCCACAGTGGTGTCAGATCCTGATATTAGTAAATAGCCTTACAGCTGAGCTGCAGAGTGGAGCCGAGGTCGCCGGAGGCCAGCAGCAGCAACTTCATTAAAGGTTAGTACCTGAGTTTTCAGACACTCTCTGCCGATTCCAAATTATGCCCACAGAAGAGGAGTTAGACCACTCGACTAGTCCGTTACACAAACATCAAGGCCTCTCAGCGCAACGTTAAATTCATTTATCTTTAAAACAGCACTACTTCAATCGCTTTAAATACATATAATGTGCTATCCTAGATAGTATAAATCCCAAGGGCGCAGGGGAGCGTGGAAAACCGAACATTCCAGCGACTGAACGTAGCCTTCAGCCTCAGCAGTATGTCGGCCGAAGTGGGTCAACTAGCCAGGCTAGCTACGTGTGCTACGTGCAAATTAGACTAGCGCCGTGTGTGTACTAGTCTAACATCGACCAAACTGCATGGCGTACAAGCGGACGGAGGCCAAGAAGCGCGACACAACGACTCGACGAAAACGCCACTATCAGAGGTAGCCGGCAACTATAAACACTGTCAATTTGCACAAATCTGCCTGTTTCGACTGCAATTCTACAACACGCTCCTTTAATTCAAACTGTCTTGGAAAGACGGTGCGCATCGCCAGTTATTATTACGCTCTTAATGTCAGGCGAAAGTTAGTCTCTTAATGAGACGTGTGATCTATAGCCGGAGATGCGAGATCTTTCCAACAAGCACCAACATAATCACATAAAATCGAGATCAAGAACTGTATCCCAGGACTACCAACCTAGACTGCTAGGCCAAGATTATTCTGCCTCTTACGACGAAAAGTGTTGCTCACAGTTTCCAAGGACGAGTTCAGTTGGTGGTAAAACGGTTATTTATTTTTGCTTTACGCCTCGTCGACGTCATGGTCATTAGAGGCGGTAATGGACTGTGGGAAAGGAAAAGGGAAGGAATTCGGTCATTACATTTTGAAAAAACCATCGCGGCATTCGCCTGGTATGATTTGGGGAAACCATGGAAAACCGAAATCTGAATGATCGGACGGGGATTTTAACCCGAATGCGAGGTCAGAACGTTTCCGCTCACCCACCACGCTCGGGGGTCCTCCAAGAAGAACACAATGCTAGCGACAGACGAAATGTTTACTCATACACTCCAGTTTTTTCAGGGATATTTTTTTGGCATATCAGAAATATTTCAAGAATATTTAAAAATAGCGCTGTTTTAAGGTACATATTTCTGCCACAGGGGGACACGGTGAAAGTTTAATCCATTGTGTCAAGAATTCATCTTCCAATTCAGAAGCGTAGTGACGCAGAACATGCAATAATTTGAAATGACTAACTTCTACTTCCCTTATTTTCGAGGCCCCGTGGTCTATTTTTATATGAAACATTTACCCACAAGATGTTCTTAAATAAAATTCTTGATAAGATAATCCGCAAGAGATGCAACTACAATGAGAAATGGGCACTGCCGAATCGGTACTTCCTAAAATATTATCGTCTTAGACAATTTTTGTGTCAACTATTCACCTCTCTCCTCTATGAAGGCAACTTAAATGATCATTACGTAATAAAGGAAATGATGTAAATTGAACAGGAGACAATGCCATTACGCATAAAAGCTAATTAAAGGTACAGAAAAAAAGCAACTGGCTCCATAAACAGCTCTCAGATAAGGAGCGTTTAAGTTCGTTGGAGACCGTTTCAGGATCCCAGACTCTTGAGCAGCGTTAATTTAGAACAGCCGTTTAGGAAGGTACTTATTCCGTACTCCAAGTTTTACGAGCCTCTTAACGAGTGGAATTTCGTTTCCCGCAGTAGTGCCTACGGCGCTTTATTAAAAATCAGCCTCCGCCGACGGAATTTGGGTGTTTAGATTGGACAACTTTTTTAACTAGCGCTGGAGGAAGGTTTAGCCACCGTAAAAAATGCCATTTGCACGCTGCCTGGGCAGACGCGAAAACAGTGTCCACACGCAACTTTCTGAATACATGATGCTTTTCTGGCGCGTATGCGGTATCCTAGCGTACGAAAAATGACAGCTGCCACAGTGACAGTGTTTTCATGACAACTATGAAGACCAATAAGCTTTGAGTGAGTATTAAAATAGTAAACAATAATAGGCCAGCAGTAACGTAATTCTGACGGCAGCTGATGTGTATAAAGAAATTGATGGTAAGAAAAACGTTAGCTAGAAGCTATATGACGTAATGAATTTATGCAACTCGATCTTGGATAATGCATTTCTTAGATTTTACAGTACATACAGTAACACAACGATAGAAGGGCTTACAGCACTACTATCATCCGAAATTCCAAAATTCTGTGAAAGAAACAAAAATGTGAATTTCCATATTTAAAAAAAAAAAAAAAATTAAAAGAGAGATAAAAAGATGTGATATTTGCACAGGGAAAACGTAATTTTTCTGCTGACGCATCCTAACCACTGCATTAATTTTATACAAACGAATAATACGAATATTAGTACTGTGTATCACAGCTATGTCAGTTTCTCTAATAAGTACTATCAAAATTAGTTTGTTTTTCATACAAATATGCATTTCGTTCCAATGCTAAGTGATTACACAAACGGGTTTAAGGAAGGTCTGTGTAATAAGGAATAGTGACCATTACCCCTGCCTGCCTAAAGTGTTTGTAATGACCTACAGCTTTGTCGAATAAGCCGTGTATAACTGGCAAAGGAACAAAAAGTTTTCATCCCTAGCGAGTGATTTACCTGTGATGTTCCCACCGATGGCGTTTGTATCAAATTCCTACATGACAATATTTATGTTTAGGAACGAAGTAACAATGGCCCTGTCCACCTCGTAGGCTTAGTTGGTTGCGACTAGAGATGCAAGGTAATATCAATATCGACATTTATATAGATGCCAGGTAGATATCGATAATATCGGCCACATCATATCGATAATATCGATATCTTCCGATATTTTTATTTATTATTTTAGAAATTAGAAATAAGTATGTAAATCAAAATCAAGTAATAAATTTGAGGTAGTTTATTGAAAAACAATAGGTCTGCAAATATTAAGCGTCAACAGATCCTTTTCCCATGAAGTACATTTCTAGTTTGAGTGACAGTGGTTCCTGCCTGTGAGAAAAGTACTAACGAGGCTACTTTGAGTAAATGGTTAATTGCAATTTTGAACATATCTTAATCCAACTACTGTACTAATCATGATCGATTTCAATTTAATTTTCCAGCAAAAATGTACCCTAATCTCCATATGTCGGTGTTATTCTATACGTGACACTAAAAAATGCTTCACACTTTTTAACTCCTCCTCCACAACTTTCCAATTTTTTAAATATTTTTCACCAATTTTTGCTTTGATAGTTCCACGAAAATGGACATTGCATAATGGTGCTAAGTGCTTCATTAAAACTTAAAACCTTTGCCTTTAACTGTATTAAAAGGTCTATTATCAACACTGATAAAATAAGCGATCGGTCAGGAGGCCGTATTCTTTTTCCCCCTTTAGAATATTGCAACACGTCCCAGAGAGGAACAAGAACTAACGAACGCAAACGTAACGCAACATATTAAATAATAAGACGGTGAACGTGAACGAATGGGAAACGAATAACGTGCACCAAACGGAATGGAACCACAGAGCAACAAAGGACGTTATCGAGCAAAATCAGAGTTTAGCACAGTCAAGTGTGGGTCAGTTTCACCCAAACATTTATTTGCAGTTTTTTTTTTGTGCGAAGGGATTTGTAGTTTTCGATATTTCACTGAATCATATCGATATTATAGTACCGACCATTTAAAAATATCGATATTTTCGACCGATATAATGTAATCGATATTATGGTTTACCGATCGGAAGGGTAGGCCTGAATGGCCGGCACCTGGTTTCACCCTCTCCCTTCTTGATTCTCATTATACGTAGCACAAACAACGCTCTATACTGAAAACACGCACAACCGCAGTCATCACCGCACGACAAAGGCGGAATGCGCAGCAAATTGAAATTGTACCACCAGACGGCCTAGTAACCCTTAGAAGTCATACGCATCTGGGGGACACGACAGTGCGCCCACCAAATACAGTTGTAGGCGGCTCTATTATACAACCTTCCATCCAGAGATTTGAGCCGTTTTATATCTTAATATCTTAACATCTTGGTGGTAATTTTGTGGACACATTAGGTTTTACAGCAAAATCTTAAGTCTAAAATTCCTGATTTTCCGTCTATTTAGCCAGCCTCATGTTAACCCCAAATGTGAAAGCGCTAATATCTTCGATATAGATTACATTATACGCCGCACATTTCTACTAAAAAATGGAGCTTACTAGGCTCAACTAATGAGTTAAGTTTTACTTCAGTCCTCTCTTTACTTTTATGTTACTGACAATCGAAGATTTTAATCGACTATTACATACCCCCTGATTGCCATCAAAATTCTAGAGTTATTCCCGTGGTTCTAGAAAGTTAACTTTTTTACACACGTAATGTTTTATCACCAAATAAGAACAGTAATCTAATGTTGATGATTTTCTGTTTGTTAATCCCAAACATGGAACTTTTCGGCGCATATTTGTACGTAATTACCTTTGTGGTAGACGACGCTATATACCTTAAATTTTTGTTATGCAGAGAGATTTGCAATCTTAACTAACGAGTTAAATTTTACTTTGTTCGCACATTTAGTTTGGAAGTTGTTGATATGCAACTTAAGCCGAACATGTGTTCAATTATCCATACCGAAGGGAGCATCGAACAATGCAAAACGGGTTCGAAGTTCAGAACAATACATACAAGTAAATACTAAACGATAAAGTAGTGTTACTTTGCTTAGAAAGAATCTACCAATTATAAATAATAAACAAATAAATATTTAAGCGGCTTTAAACATTGTTAAAAACTATTTGGCACCTTTTCGATGTACTTGGAATGTAATAAACAACTGGATCGACTGGAGATAAAGTGAAGTGAAATACGTTCCCGTGTTGTAATGTGTCGCGTAATTACCCTCAAAACGAATGAACGAAGGAAAGTCGGAAAGTGTTTGTCTCAAATCGAGAGCGTGCCGCTTTAGAAAATCAGTTGCCCACCGTGTGGTGTCCCATGACACGCCACCAATCCTGAGACAACAATCAAATGGTTAGATATTAATATCATTCTGAGAAAAATAAGTTCAGTGGGCAATTCAGAAAACTGTTGTTAACATGCAAAACATTAGAGCCAGAAAAAATAAGAATCAGAATAAGCAATCATCCTCCAAAAAGAGACAAAATCACAACAGAATTCTTTTGAAAATAGTACCAAGTCTTCTAGCTGCTCATAACTTCTTAGCGATAAAAAGTTATGAGATCTTGTTGCTAAGCCTACACTCAACAGTGAGCGTTCGCTTCTCTGCAACTGGTGTCTCTCGCTGTTATGAATCTATGATTTAAAAAACATATGATTTAGTTATTCCTGAAATGAATGGTAAAATTCCATAAGATTCTATTTAACTGTAAGACTTGACACCCTAGAGATTCACTAGGGTTTATCACGAAGAGGAGACAAATACTGGTTTAGTGTCTTAGCACAGAGGCATAAAACTACGATAAAGACATTCCTCTAAATTTATATAGGTAGATGTTTTACTACAATACTATACTAAAACATAACAAGCAGAATGACAAGTCAACTGATTCCCCCCCCCCCCGAATCAACGTTTCACAACAGAGAAACCTGAAGCAACAATTCTTTTTCAGAAATATACGTGATCAATGTGTAGAATGTAGACGTGATTCAGAGCAAGCTCTCATAACTTTTTATCACAGAGCTGCTACGAGACGTAGCCCAATATTTACATGAATTTTTGTCGGGAATTACTTTGCGGGATAGTTTGGAGTACCCCTTACATATGCAACCAGTGCGACCGCAGTACCTACCAGTTGTCGGGGTTGCCTAAAGCGCCTGCAGCAAGGTTTAATAGATTAACACGAGAGGAGTTGCCAGTTTTGACAAGATGGTAGCTAAGAAGTAATCTAAGTTTGTGATACAGGACGAATGATCCAAATGGATACAGACATCAGTGAGACAGACAATACACCAAGTCACTACTAAGGCATGAACTGGTCGAATACGGTAACCTACAAATATTTCATCCCTATATTTACAACAAACTTATTTAGATTATGTACTGCTGTGAAATAGAATTCATGTTTTTAAGACAGTTGTTGCCAGTTTCCATGAAAACAGAGAGGTGGAAGATTGAGGGCTTAGATAAGACAAAAATATTGTTAAAATATTTAAAATCACTTATTTGCAACAATTCATCTCGTCGAATACATATGAACTGCTGACCTATTTTAGTGAACAGAAATAACTGATGCACTTGCGACATCACATAATATCATTACACCTCCACTAAGCACTAGAATGTCTTAGCTCTCATTTACACACATTGGAAATATGAAATTTAAAGTTATCTAGGAAAATATCAACAAAGATAAAATTGCTAACACAGAATGAAAAACAGGAACCTTGATGTCGAACATAAGTAAATTAGTCCTATTTACAATGATTAACAATAATATTAATAATAAATAGTTGGAAATAGGTCATCATTTACTTGTGTTCGACAAGTCTCTTGTTCTTTATTCTGCGTTAGTGACTTTGTTCATCTCTTTAAAGATAAACTAATCCGTTCTCCATTGTTGCCATTAAATACGTGTTCTGCAATACAGGTCTACTACAGAATTTAATGGACAAGCTTGTGTCCTAGAGTTATATTATGATTTATACTGACTTGTTTTCTGTGTATTTCTAGAAAGTAAATTAAAAGTGGCATTACGAGTCCAGAATATTTACAAGAAGAAAAAAAGATTGATGCCAGCTCTGTTAGGAAATTCCGCTAAACAAGCACTGAAAAGATCTCTTAACTCAATGCGACGCTACCATTTAGAGCAGAGGTTCCTTTTTTACCTACCGCCCACCACCCCTCTTTTTTTAAGTACCTTTTTCCGAAAAAGAACACACACTGACACCTGTTCCTGAAATCGATAATATAACCAATAGTGCTCCAACTTTTTTGGATCGTAGTTCACTTTTATCTATCAGCGATTCGATGGGGAAGTATACTATATTATATATTGAAAACGACAGTCATTTAAAATTAATTTATTACAAGATATTAACAATATTGGAGTATTGCTCAAAGTAATAGTAATAATATTAATGAAAGGACTGAACATTGTGTAATGACAATTTTTTTGATATTTTACATCAGCAATCATAAATCCCCGCTTGCTAGTAATAAGTAGACATGCGTCACCTGTATATAACATGCTGAAATTTTAGGTTCACTCTTCTGCTGAAGGCACTTTCAAACTATTGCCTGTGCAAAGTTGCACTTGTTGATCGAAGCGGAACTCAAAAACACACATTGTGGATTTTTTTTACTTATGGTTTTACGCCTCGTCAATGTCCAGGCCTTTAGAGGCGAGATGGGACAGGGGACAAGGAACGCGAAGCAATTCGCCCATGGCCTTTTGAAGGAAGCAACCCGGCATTCGCGTGGAGTGATTTGGGAAACCATGGAAAACCCAAATCTGGATGCCCGGACGGGGATTCGAACAGGCGTCCTCCCGAATGAGAGGCCATAGCGTTAACCGCTCACCGACTTTTTTTTTTTTTTTTTTTTTTTTTAAACAGTTTAACGTCCCTTTTTAACAACGTGGTCTTTAGAGACGGGAAAGGATGGGGGCAAGGAATGGGAAGGAATTCGGCCATGGCCTTTTGAAGGAAGCATCCCGGCATTCACCTGGAGTGATTTGGGGAAACCATGGAAAACCCAAATCTGGATGCCCGGACGGGGATTCGAACCGCCGTCCTCCCGAATGCGAGGCCAGAACGCTATCCGTTACACCACCACGCTCGGTTGGACATACGAAGGCTTGGCGGACAAACGAAGGCTCGGCGAACAAACGAAGGCTCGGCAGACATATGAAGGCTTGGCGGACAAAGGCTCGATGGGCATACGAAGGCTCGCTGGACATACGATTTTATTATTTTTTTTTTTTTCAACAGTCCAACGTCCCTTTCCAACAACGTGGTCCTCAGAGACGGGAAAGGATGGGGGCAAGGAATGGGAAGGAATTCGGCCATGGCCTTTTTGAAGGAAGCATCCCGGCATTCACCTGGAGTGATTTGGGGAAACCATGGAAAACCCAAATCTGGATGCCCGGACGGGGATTCGAACCGCCGTCCTCCCGAATGCGAGGCCAGAACGCTATCCGTTACACCACCACGCTCGGTCGCTCACCCACCAGGCTCGGTCACACACACTGTGACGCTACCTGTGGTGGACTCCGCTTACCGTTACTCGTTCATGTACTAATCAAAACGTTATTTGGAAATAAACAGTAATACACAATTACCTACTTTTAATAAGGACTCATCTTGCTTAAAAATATTTGTTGAAACATACATACACTTCGGAGCGCTCTTGGGATTATTGCCTAGAGGGGCGGTAGTTGGTCCCGAACACTCCCTAAATTTTCCTTTTCCTTAAAACGCCGCCTTTGATCTCTTCACCCGCGGGTGGGCGATACCGACCCCGTTGGGGACCACCACTTTTACGTTTTGGACATTACGGACCACGTGGTTCTTAAAACTGGCGAGATTTCTTCTTAGCCCATTATTCCTTCATCTTTGCACCGTGGTTGTCCATTTCACCCCAGATCAGGGGCGCAGGGTTTTGCCTGTTAGCGACTTTAATCAAAATTCTGTACTTACCCTTGTTGTAAATCTCGTTGGGGTCAATTTCCAGTTGTTCAAGAGCTTTTCTGACTATTCTCGTTCACTTCGCGTTAATCGCTTTAAGGCGATGTTGAATATTTTGCATGGGAGTATCTGATCGCCCATCTGCCCTATATGACCATAGAAAGTTAATCTCCTCTTTGTCATAGGTGTTGTAATGCTCTCTTGGTTATTGTGTCTGAGTCTGTATATTCCCTCTGTAGAGAATATTAACTGGCCTCGCCAGCGACGGCGGGTGGATGTGTGAAGCGGAGAAAGTGTCAGGGTGCTTACTGGCGCCGCCATTACTTACGCTAAACGTCAGGCGAAAGCGCACGCGATTGGCGCTGCCAGATACCGGCCGTGACAAATGGAGCTCTGTCCGACAAACGGGCGACACAACCGGGTTCCATAACGGCACCATACTGATAGCCAAAAGGCAACAGCTTTATTACTCCGCTATGATTAATCTAAACGCAAAATCCGTACAATACAAACCTAAAATACATAGGCGAATATTCTGAGCTAACCACTCAATTTGTGTGGACTGATCAGCTGCCGACGGCGACCAGACAGCTTATGAAGAATCAAGTAAATTAGTAGCATTCACACACAAATTAGGGTGATGGCGTGTTTTTGGACGAGAAAGGCCCATTATCATCTCTCAAAACATGCAAGCCAAATGATCCAGTTATTTATAATTGCACGTAGTTGATAACTTATAAAAGCCAAAAATGAGGGATATTGTTATTAATTGTATAAATGTAATTAACTGTTCCGAACAAATTCTCACTTCATTTATTTAACATCGTTCTTGTAATCAACGTTTTAAACACTCGTGTTGCACTTTAACAAGCTCCGAATACATTCCACAACATATTATGGCTTCCTTACAATGAAGACAAATTCGCGCCATATGACATTAACAGCACGGGAGCGGGACCCAATGCTGCTCGTTCAGTTGTAGCGAGCTAGCCACAAATTCTACAGTGCTTGCTATCGATAGTGATCTTACGCTACCCAAAGACTACAGCTTGTGGAAACGTCATAAAATACAAATCAATTTACAATTAATCATGACATTTATAATCAATCAAAACAAAATAATGTAATTTTAATAATAATAAAAGTGATTGATGGGGTCTCAGATCGTCACAACCTCTAATTATGTATTTAAAAAAAATTTTAAAAATCATAAGCAATGTGAAATTCTGTAAAGCAGAAGCATGAGTGATATTTAAACAAACTCGTTTAGCAATAGTTTATAAGTTTACAGAGATATACGTTTTCAAAGACGTAGGCGATACGTTTACAGTAGTCTTGTAGGACCTATACAGGTATGGCGCAAAAAGAAATTAAAAGCTTAGTGTTCAGATTAGACTTCAATTTCTTGCTCTGATCTTTTAATGACGCATAGCTCAAATTTTAAATCACACACTAAGTTTTCAAAATTGGAAAAAACCAGTCAAAATCTATTCAGCAATTTCTCAGAGATGCTGAAACAGGCAAAAAATTATTCCAACTGTTTTGGTTACAGGTAACTCCAAATATTCAATTCTATTCAACCAACAAACATGTCTCACAACAAGTATTTTGTTTACTTTTGTGGATTTTGAAATTTATGTATTATATACGTCAGTCATAACTTTTCTTTCATGCTCAACGGAAATGTATATATCGCCTTGCTGCTAAAGCATTTGAATATATTCCATCGAAAACAACATTGATAAAGCCACGTTAACCACAGCTTTTAATGCACTAGCTGAAAAAGTAAATCATAGACATTTCGTATTTCTATTGTGTATCATACACAAGCTACGAACTGATGTGAAATAGTTTCCTATTCGTAGATTATTTCAGCGAAGAAAAATGGTTTAAAAAATAAAATTGTCAACAATATTAGAACATTTCAAGCAAAAAAGATACAAAATACAACAAGTGGTTCAACTTCAAGAATGTTGCAACGGAGAGCTGTTATGATATAAGCTACGCCAATCGTCGCTTTCGAAGATTTGATCACCAGGTAATTTCCACTGAATTTATTTGTAAATACGGTAAATCTTTTTGCAGGTAATGATAACTTTTCCTGATAAATTAACTTTTCCCTCCATTATATCGTTTGCAACATCAATTTGTTGTAGCGCCAATGACATTTCTTTAAATTTTATTTAGAACGTAAATTAGTAAGTCTTTTTTCCCCCTTTACGGTTTAGATGCGCTGAAGTAACAAATCTAGATTCTATTGAAAACGTAAGGATAAATTATTCTGGCAACTTTCGAATAGTGCCACTCCCTGACAACACAATGAGTGCTACTTTTCGAAGAAGCACTCACAACGCCGACGCGCAGAATAGTGATTAGTGATATTCGTTTAAAATCATTTGTACGTCCCACGCAAAATCAAAATCATAATGGCAGGCCACAATTTCTGCCCCAGACTTCTACTACGTCAGTGCTTGGAATGACTGGAGCGCGAAGTTGCAGGGTTATATGAGTAAGGGCAGTGCTGTCAGTCATGGATTACATTCAGTTATCACTCTCGACATTCAACCTCGAGTTATTGCTGAACCCTATCGAAAATTCTGTATCTGCAAGCATCCATGGCAACCCGGATTCTCTCAAATGTCAGTAGCATTCTTTAACGCTCATCCACCACACTAGGATTGCAACGGAGGTCACCTCTGCGGATGCGGAGGGAGATGCGGAAGTTCAGTGAACGACCTCCACGGAAGCGAAGACGGAGGTCAAACAAATTTATAAGTACTTAGAATTTTATACATTATTAAAATCAAAATTTTTTTTTTAATCACAAATTCTACATTCTGAGTAAGCATCGTTCATTTCGGGATAATATTGCCAGGCTTTTTAGCCCATCTTTCAAAATAGAAAAACACACAATATTTCAAAATTGACTTAAATTACATCTACATATATAATCTGCAATTCACAAAATTGTGGGTGGCAGAGGGTGCTCGGCACCAAAGCTAATCTCTTTGTTGTGCATTCCAATCCCTAATGGTACGAGGGAAAAAAGAATTCATATAAGAATCATTGCGGCACCCTATTTCTCTAATCTTATCTTTCCTGTCATTCCGGCTCAAATAGTTTGGTGGACGAAGTATTTCACTACACTCGTAAGTGAAAGTGGGAGTAAACATGTTTACCAATAAGTTTAAACGAAACGTGTGTCGTCTATCTACCAAAGACTCCCAGCCTAGTCTACTAATCAGGTCTGTGACGCTTTCATAAGGACTGTAGCAAGCGGTTACGAATCGAGCGGCTCTTCTCTGTACTTTCTCTATACTTTCGATCAACCCCTTACGAAACGGATCCCAAATACCACAACAATAGTCCAAATGTGGACGCACAAGAGATTGCGTACAAATCTCCTTTGTTCGTTCATTGGAATTTTTCAAGATTCGACCTATAAATCGCAGCCTACAATTACCTCTACCTACTAACGAATTAAGGTGCATGTTCAATTTAATTTCCTTTGTACTGTTATTCCAAAATATTTCATAGAATCAACCATATCAATAACTGAATTGTTTAACTCGTATTTCTGAACAATTGGATTCTTGTTGTTAGTTATGCCCATTGTCTTGCACGTTTTACAATTTAGTGTGAGTTGCCACTCAGCGCACCATGCCAAAATAACATCCAGATCACGCTGAACTTCTAGGCAATCGGCCAAATTCCTTACTTCCCTATAAATAACCGCATCATCAGCAAACAATCTAAAAAGCTTTTCACTTTGTCTCCGAGATCATTTATAAAAATTAAGAAAAGAAGTGGTCCTATTACACTTCCTTGAGGTACACCCGATGTAACATCTAGACTAGAAGAACTTTCTCCTTCAACGACGACATACTGCGACCGACCAGTTAGAAAATCCTTTATCCATTCACAAAGCTGATCCGATGTACCGTCTGCTCGAAGCTTCGCTAAAAGGCGGTTGTGTGGCACTGCGTCAAAGGCTTTCTGAAAATCCAAGGAAATTGCATCTACTTGTGAACCTGCATCAATAACTTTTATTACATCGTGTGTAAATACCTAACTACGTACGCGCGAATACAACGTACACATATATGCATTGTAAACAAAATCTCCGTTATATGACCGTTTTAAAACTTGCGGATACGGAGCTCCGTTACAACCCTAACTTGTACAGTTGATGTAAAGTAACGGAAAGCAATTATTCCAAGTTTACAGTCTCCTTCCACCTGAAAAGTCTTTCAGTTGTTCGTAATAGACATATACAACATAGCACTATTTTCAGACGCAAAGAGACCAAGCCATACCTATTTATTTACGAGGTAAAAAACAAGGTTATAGATCTGGACCACATCAGATTCTGCGAATCTTCGGTACTGCCATTTATTGAACGATGTCTGGAATCTAATCTGTTCCTCCTCACAAAGGAAGCTGTATTTCTTTCTCGCCGTGTTTGCTCTTTACTGTTGCTAATCCGATTCGGGAGGCCACCGGAAGCAGGAGAAACGTGCGGCTGTCTGGAAGCTGGTCGACCGCCGTCGGTGTTCATTTTCGGTGCCGCCGACAAGTACGTGACTGGAAACGAGGAAGGGCGCCGCAAATAAGATAAACGGCACATCGACGGAACGCAGGCTACTCACAGGTTACTTCAGTCACGAGCTCCCCGAATATATCGATCAGTCTATTGCTCACACCGTATCACCTCTCTTCGGAGCCACTGACCGACTATCGACCCACCACCTGGTCTCACCTTGCAACGGTGATGCTATCATTCAAAGGAAACTTCTTCGTATTTTTCACGCTTTTCTTTGAACGAAAAACATAATCACACATAATCTCTCCCCCTATCCTCTGTTGTCTGTTGAAGATAGATCTAGTCTGGACTGATTCCACGCCCACTGGAGCAACAAGTAGCCAGTCGGCCGCTGTAACTTCAGCATGGTACTAATGATGCAATCATCGTGTTAGCAAGTAGTTAGACGCTGCAAGTTAAGTCCCTAAATGAGAAAGCGGAGATTAGTTTTCGGTATTGCAGTGCCTGGCAGTGTCAATCTATTGCTTTACAGATTGAGTATTTAAACCACGAAACATTTTAAAATCGGTTAACTGAATATTACCTATTATCAGGAAGCCGAAACACGAAGTGGAAGACGTACACAGGCTGGGAGACTGAATTACATATCCGCGCTCATTTGGAAATTCAGCTTCATTTTTTGTTGGTTGTTACATTATTGGACGTTGCCATCATGAATATATACACAGAAAATTTGAAGGACAATTTCTTTACTGAGTGACAACAGTACAGAGAAAACATGAATATGATCCTAGTTTTTCTGACCACTGTTCCGTGAGTTCTAAAGGGCCTTTACTATTTTACCGCTTACTTCTTTTCCGCTATCTCTGTTCAGAGATGCTTTCTGCACTCAACACCCTCACAGCGCAAACCGGACGATTAGGATATACAGACTTTATTTTCAACAATACCTCTAGTCACGAAACGTTAGTTTCTTGCATGGGGCCTTCAGATATTTTTTATATCATTTTTGGTACTAGTAGGACATAACAGAACAAAACTTAAGGGCCTCGTACAGTATGCTTTATTTTTACTTTACAGCGTTACTGATTGTAATCCAACAAATGCAGCATCATAGTTTACAAAAGTTGCGACCACCCTCGTAAAGCATTCACCACTTGGATTACAAATGACGTTCTTTACGAAGATATATCCAATGATATATTTTCACCACCGAATCATAAACTCGGAATAGTAGAGGGAGAAACTTTATCAGAAGATTTTACGTTGGCGTCCGCTCAGATATCATGCAAATAGCGCGTTAATATCCCGCCTTCGTGGAAGCAAATAAAATGTTCCTCAACTGTGTAAAATATTGAGCATAATGCATTTCCTGAAGTTGTTCAACAGTAGCGTCACATTTGGTTAACAGTGGATGTGGCGGGAGTTACAGTACTATAAAAGAGTCAAAAGAAAATCAATTCCGATGCGGTTCAATAAATACAGACAGGTACTGTTAACAGACAAGTAAACAGAATTGTATTTGAACAATTGGTTTCAAATCACAATCGCGAAAACTGTCTTGAAAAGTTTTTATTGATTTTTTTAACTGTATTTTGTTTATTTAACAAATGAAAGCTGAGATTGCGTTGCATATTTTACTTTTCAGCTCATTCTTTTTCCCTGGTGTTTAACATTTTATCTATGCCTGAGATCATGAAATGTGTCGTTCACTATGCGAGGAAACTTTAAATTTGGCGAAATAATTATTGTAGATGACAATGTATAAATTTTATTAATTTATTCGCGCTTGTGACATAAACAGTAGATAACAGAGCAGTAAATTATTATTTGGTGATTCGTGTTTTGGATGGTATGGTGGCTGCGTGCAGCCGCCAACCGCACGTGTGGGCCCTCCAAGCCGAGCCCTCGTCAAGGCGGCCCTTGCTGAGTACTGCGTACACACGCCGACTCCCCCGCTCCCTCTGCCCCGTCAGCAGTAATTAACAACCCCAAGCAAGCACTCCCTTTTCATATTCAGCCAGTCATCAGCTTTCTGGTTTTACTCCGACCGAGAGAAGACATTTCTAAGGGAAAGTCTGCAATCTGCTACGAGATCAACCTTTATGTTGCATGGTAAGTCGGATACGCCATCAACGACGCTGTAAACGGCGGGAAATGAAATCGGTTGAAGTCATGTCTGCCATTAGTAAAAAGACCAGTCCAGCAAACTCTGCTGCTAGGCAGTATGGTTCCTTGCGTTTGAAAATGTTTGCTTCGTTCCCTGTAAAACAGTCTTTTTATGTTGTTGTTCGTGTGTTGTCCCAACAGTATCTGTAAACAGTTTACGCTTTTCGGATACGTGCTAATGTTTCGAGGCACGATCCGCCAGGTAGCCAAGCAAAATGCCTAAAAATTAGTCAGGGTGAACAAACGGCGGAACCAACACGCGGCGGGGACGTTATTAACAACGGTCGAGATACTACACCATTTAGTATTTGTATGGTTTCCCCAAATCACTCTAGGCGAATGCCGGGATGCTTCCTTCAAAAAGGCCATGGCCGAATTCCTTCCCGTTCCTTGTCCCCAATCCTATCCCGCCACTAATGACCTTAGCCGTCGACGAGGCGTAAAGCAATAATTAAAAAACGATTTATTAGATTAACTGTTACTGTGGCTTTTCCCTCCTAAACTCGTCAGCTAAAACCAAAACCCTGCGACATTAATTACAAGACCAGAATATATAAATTTATTCTGGTCACACACCGTTTGTTCGGACATTGCGGTTAGAACTTGTAGGCTTTTGATTACCTAGCTACTGAAATAGTGTCAAGCCAAGCAGAGAACTCTTTTGCACCGTCTCTACGATAACACCGACTGTAGAGGGGAAGCAGTTAATACTAAGATCTGGCATTCGGTACGATGCGAGTCGAATCCCCGGCCTTACCAGCTAGATCTTGGTGTTCCACGGTTTTCCGAAATCTCTCCAAGCTAATGATGGGATCGTTCCCTCGATAGGCTATCCCCTTCTGATTCTAGTTACCTGCGCGTCGACACAATAAATCTAAAAGCATGTTTCGAATTCCTGCGCAAACACAGTTATGAAAATGTAAACGAACTATTAAAATACAGTTACTTATTGACTACACTCTTGATATTTAATAACCAAATGAATAATAGTACCGCATGCCGGATGCTACAATATAGGTCTACCACTGACCTTCATGCAAAAAAATAAAAGAAACGAGACGAGACGATACCTGCCCTTGATTACTTCACCTCTCCTACATTATCAGCCCTACTGCGTCCCACGGGCCCTCAACCCTAGCACAAGACCCTCAGAAAACGGTCATTACCACAGTCTTTACACGAACGGCGCTCTCTTTGATGCCGTCTGGTTACGTGTTTACTAATGTACGGTTTACACAGACTGTAGTTTGCGTATTAAGGGGAATAAAATAGTATTATTAACTTTAAGTAGTAGTGTAACAATCTTTAGTCTGACCTGACCAACTAAGCTGAGCTGGCAGTAGTGTTCGTTGGGCGCCTGCATTGTAAACTTGGCAGGGTGCGAAAAGTTTGTTGTTGAGCGTCCAACAGTCTAGGCACGAGAGTAAGGTTAAGTGAAACTAGTATTTTTTTAATATGAAGTGTGTAGCCGCTTAAAGTATTGTATATCGGGCGTGTAAATGGTTATGCAAGTAACTGCGAATAAATTAAGTGGTATTTTATTCATAATTTCTTGTTATTATTTCTTTAATACTGTCATACCTTCCAATTGTTTGGTGAGAATAAGTAACTCATTATCTTTAATTAAACCAAAATGAGCGTGGAGCTGGCTTGTGTTGATAGTTGAGATTTGGGCCGTTCCCGTCCGTAAACACGCCGTTACTTCAATTGGTATGGAAAAATATAAACAAGCCGTCTGCTGGCTTCCGGCAGGTAATTAATCCGCACTGAGTGGTTATCTCACATAGGTTATACTCACTTACAGCCTTATTCAACACCAGTGCAGCATCTAAATGTGTAACAGGTCCTACTCTGCCTGTTGACTACCTGAACCAATAGTGACAGAGCGTGTTGGGTGAGCGGTTAACGTTCTGGCCTCGCATTCGGGAGGACGCCGGTTCGAATCCCCGTCCGAGCATCTAGATTTGGGTATTCCATGGTTTCCCCAAATCACTCCAGGCGAATGCCGGGATGCTTCCTTCAAAAGGCCATGGCCGAATTCCTTCCCGTTCCTTGTCCCAATCCCATCCCGCTTCTAATGACCTCGATGTCGACGAGGCGTAAAGGCCTGAACCATAGTGGTCCGCGGACCATAGGTTGATAAACAGTGGTCTACAACTAAGACATGCAGGCCGTGCAGCTCTTCTCGCCCCAGACTCTCGGAGAGGCAATCCCCAGCAGACCCCCCGTCCTCCAGAGGGCAGTGCCGCGTGAGGTGTCATTTGCTAGAGTGCGGCGGGGAGCTCCACACGACGCTCTTCATGCTAGGGCGTTCCAAAAGCCTGGCTCTGAGGGTTAACACACACCTGACGCCGCGCCGGTATCAACCCGCATGTGCACAAAAACGTGACGCCTGTGTATGATCCAAGCGACATAAAAATCACCTTATACGTTTCGCTCATCTCATGATCTGTTATTACAACACTGGAAACATGATGCGCGTTCTCCATTCTTTGAGCTAATAAAGATGCTATTCATATCTAGTAACCTCTAATTCAGATAAAATTTCAAGTTGGTAGAATAAATGACGTTACAGTTCATCAGAAGCGAGCGACCCTCGTTTCTAAAGAGAGAACCACAGGAGCATGATTCGACATTGAAAAAGAAAAATTGACCCATCTAACAACGATGGATCTACGACATCCTAAAAGTAATGCCCGTACATAAAAATTTCACTTCAGGTTTAAAAATATGGGACCTTATGACCACAGAAACACTTGTGATCTCTCGAACAAACGTTTGAAGCATTAATACTAGTACAGGGGTCCCCAAACCGCGGGCCGAATGCGGCCCGCCTTGCATATTTTTCCGGCCCTCGAGATTCATCACACTTTTACAAAATATATTTATTTTATAATGGACAAAGTAGTGAAAACCAATGTATTATAAAAAATATATTATTTGTGCATCCATATATTTTAAAATTAACTGTCGAAATTATGAGAAAAAATTAAATTTGGTTTTAGAACAATGTTTTTGCATATATACAATATGACAAATATGGTTAGCATCATTATTATTTTATTATCTATGCTTACGTTAAAAATAATAGTAAACACAATAATAATTACTCATTTCGTTTCAATTTTTCACTCCAAAAAATGTATATAGTGGGACTAAATCTAATATTGGGATATATAATTTTATATGCGGCCTGCGGAGGTATGACGTATTTCCAAAGTGGTCCGCAAGTTCATTTGGATTGGTCACACCTGTACTAGTAGGATGGTCGTACTTGTAACGGTACACCACTCTACACGTAGTGCTAATGTACGGATACAATATAATCTTGACGGGTTATCAGTAGAATGGAATCCGTAAGAGAAGACGTTCACCAACATATGCGACTGCGCATACGGAAGTAGAAGTTGGAGGTACTTAGTTATGAAGCGTAATCACCGCTCCATCCGTGTGACAAGCTTCATACAACTCAGTAAGACATCTTCTGAAATAGAGTGTGGCTGGAAGCTCGTGTTTCGTAATGGTTCAAATTGCATCTGTTTCAGCAGCTTCTTTTATAACCTGTAAACACTCGTGTCTGTAGAATTGAAAATCACGTCCGTATAATGAGTGTGTACCGTCAGTACGCAAGCAATGAAAATCCCGCGTCACTACACTGAATTATAGGCTGGCTGTAGGGACCTTGCGCTACTTACAGGAATAGTAAAACATCATCACAACTCTGCGCAGAATCACAATTCATGTGTTTCATTAGTAACCGCAAAATAAAAAAAATAAATCATAGTTTTGAAGCATTTTTGTTAATATTTATTACGATCACGAAATGGTACTGGTTACTACCAATGGGATGTGTGCGCCTGACAGACTTTTGTTAACGCGGTAAGTCTGATAGTAATTATCTGAAGCACACAACATTTCGTAATTAGGTCCCTCTCTAAT
This sequence comes from Vandiemenella viatica, assembly GCA_031002005.1. Lineage (NCBI taxonomy): Eukaryota > Metazoa > Arthropoda > Insecta > Orthoptera > Morabidae > Vandiemenella > Vandiemenella viatica. The sequence continues at coordinate 338,548,579 of JARYHS010013630.1, forward strand.
TACAAAAACAGTATATGAATGGATGTATGTTTCAGCATAAACATGGAAAATATTTTCAGCCCTTGTCGCTATTCACGGTAAAAACAAGGTGACTGCATGTAAATATGCTTAATGTCAAGGATTTCAGTTTCATATCAAATGTTCCGTGTAATTTTTTTGTTTATCTAGTCACGTTTGCTACTAAAATGTTCTAAAATTTTGCTTAGCAACTTAAAATTGACACAGATTTTAGAGCTTTTTTTGTTCCTTTTTTGCTTATGGCTTTACGCCTCATCGACGGCCAGGAACGGGAAGGAATTCGACCATGGCCTTTTGAAGGAACCATTCCGCCATTCGCATGGTTTTGCGGAAATCATGGAAAACCCAAATCTGGATGGCCAGACCGGGATTCGAACCCGTGTGCTCCAGATTGCGAGGCCAAAGCGTTAGCGCTCACACAGTAAGGTCGGGGATTTAGAGTTAACGTATATGAAACGAGTATTTCTTCTATTAGTTTTTAGTGACAGGAGAACATGGGGAAAGGGTAGTTTACACAATAAAAGTGCACATGCAGTTAACATGTTACCTGTATGTACCATCATAATTAAACATTTCCCACTTATTTCTCTGTATCTAAAAAAAAATATCGCCAATAGCAAGAAGAATAATAAGGCGTGAACAAACACACACCACCTGCGACATGTCACTCGAAGTAATTTACTGAATTTTTATGTCTCTTGTCATAGATTTACTCTCATTTTTAATTCAATTTCCAAACTTATCTATCGTACCAGTTCCAGGGTAGCCAGAAAGAAGCGCAGTTTTGGAGTTCCAGCAGATAACTTACTCCGCTTGGCGCTGCGTGGTCTGTAATCAGATCTGTCTCTCTCCGCTTTTCACGTTAACTCACTTACCCGCCGCCGGAGCCACGGGCGCGCTACCGGCGCAATTTTTCGATACATTCCAAGTTCCTGCAGCCGTCAACGCAAAAAATTAATTTTGTCACAGCCGCTGGCACATCTATCCCGGCTACACGTCACACGACAAGAAAGAATGCTTCACTTTTATGAAATACCTTCGGTAGGAACGCCGAGGACAGCGAATCTGCTTCACGTAGAACACACACGGTTACAAACATTTTCATATAAAGCAGCCAAGCACATCCAATACGCTCCTACGTATGAGCCGAAGATCAACAGGAATGCAGATCGCGCTGAACATAGCTGATGCATCACTAATCGCACAGCAACAGATTTTTTTTTCTGTCTTTACGACTCGTCGACGTCGAGGTCATTAGAGCCCTGACCTTTTCAGGGACATTAGCTTTGAGTGAAAAAATAAATCTGTATTGGAGGATGGATATTTTTAACCCGCGTCTTTGTGAATGCCAGGCTCAAGCGTTACCGAGATATTACCGAACTACTTTCTTGGTCTCATCAGTGTTCTACAAAATAGGGCTCTAAAAACAGCGTGTTCCACCGTGATTGTACATCACTCTGAACAGTGTGTGTTTTTATAGCTTAACGCCTTGTCGACGTCGATGTCATTAGAGGCGGCAAAGGACTAGGGACAGGAAACAAAGGAATTCGACCTAACCTTTTTAAGGAGCCGTCCAGGCCTTCGCCTGGAGCAATTTTGGAAAACCATGGAAAATCCAAATCTAGATGTTCGGACGAGGATTCGAACCAGCATTCTCCCGAGTGGGAGGGCAGAGTGTTACCACTTACCCACCACGCTAGATCTTATGATAAACAACAACTGTATAAAAATGGAGCAGGTTGCGAATGAAGGCATCACTGTTGTCAACCTTATCCCCGATTATTTTTAACAAAGTCTGTTCAATTTTTATGCACTCTATCAAGATAGATTACCATGCTGTGTCTCGTTTCTGAAATATAATAGTTCACATAGTATACAAATCGACAATCGGGCTGTTAAATCCGAATCCATGAATGGGTTTCCTTTTGCTGAGCTCTGATTAAGTAAACTTCGCAATTGCACCGCCGAACCAGCGTTAAAATACTAATTCCAAAATCACTCTGGCCTCGTACACATGGTATTTTCAACACAGTTATTTCATAAAGCCAAAGGCGTATCCACATTAATATAGCGTAACGAAAACAACGCGAATACTCCGATTATGTGACGAACTGGTGGCTTAGTGGTTAAGGCGTCTTACTGCAGATCGAAAAGGTCCCTGCCCGAATCCTTATCTCGGTGAGGATCTTCAAAGACCCTTAACCCAACCTTCCCCTCTGGCACAGCTTGCTGTGTAATATAAAGAACCCAGAACGTTTCCGTAGTTCGGATTCCACATTAAATTGTAGGTCCTGTATAGGCTACAGAGGCTACGATAGGGACGGAGCGCCCAGCCAATAAAAATCTAGCCACCATTTCATTACGACCACACGAAACAGTCAGATCGTGTAGCTCCTCGATACCAGTAGGGAAAAGCGCTGAAATGCGAGTTAGATGACAAACGAATTTGAGTAGAATAGACGGCAATCCCTTGGCGTTAAAACCAATGTCGACATATTTTTCAGTTAAGCATGGGACACCGCTCTATGCCCATCCATCGCTCGCAACACTACCACAATCATTCAGTTCAACAGAAATTTGTAATTTTAGTTCCTAGATCCATTACGATGAAATCCTCTCTGAATTAACACCACCCTTAAAAAAATACTAATATCTGTCTTATATGGCAAAGTAATTATTCCATTTACGAGCAACACTGCTGTGACAAACATGATACGGGTCCCAAAAGTAGCAAATACGAAGGCAATTCCAAAAGTAAGGTCTCTAAAGGATTTAGAAATACAAAGTTATGTTTTTTTTTCTGTGTAATATATACATCATTATGAACAGTTATTTATTTTTCTGTATAGTCACCATATTGGTCGATTCATATATTGTAGACGCTGTGACAGTTTTTGTGTGCCCGTATCTACCAGCTAGCCACCAGGTCTTTGAGGAAGCGACGAGCTTCATTTTTCACCTGTTTGTCGGTGCTGAATTGCCTTCCAGCAAAATGTTTGCACGGCCACGTTTTCTCAAACTGCGAAACACTGAAAAAACTAAAGACGGGCATTTCAGAACCAAAGAAGAGGAATGTTGAGCAAGCAATATAACGTTCGCGCACACGTTGCCCCTCAAACCGTCGCTCTTAGGCAAAACTGTTGGAAAATCGTCGCACACCCATGTTGTAGTCCGGAGTTGGTACCCAGTGACTAAATTATTTTCCCTGTGCTTAAAGTCAGGGGGTAAGATGATCATCCAACTAAAGTTTTGGAGAAGAGCGACGGTTTGATGGGGAACGTGTTGACGATCGTTGTCGCGAAGAATGGTTACGCTCTTGCTCAACATTCCTCTTCTGCGGTTCTGAATTGCCCATCTTGAGATTATGAGTGTTTCACAGTTTGTGGAGACGTAACCATGCAAAAATTTGGCCGGAAGGCGATTCAGCACCGGCAAACAGGCGAAAGAACGTTTCCTCAAAGCCTAGCGGCGAGCTGGTAGATACGGGCACACAACAACTGTCACAGCATCTACCGAAATGGTGATTATGTAGAAAAGTATATAATTGTTCAACGTTTCGAATGATGTATATACCATACATAAAAAATTGATTTTGTGTTTCTAAATCCTTTGGAGACCTTACTTTTGGTATTGCCGTTGCAGGTGTGAAATCATTGCCCCCTAAAGCGACAACAATGAAGCGCTCACTTAGTAGTTAAAAGTAAATCTGTGAATAAAATTCATAGAAAAACGGGAAGTGACTGAGGTAAGGTGGGGCCACACTAGACCGCACCGACATTTTTCTTATTGTTGACGCTCACTCGATTGAGTGAGTTCAAACGACACCGCATGTCGGCCGACACTCAGCGTTTGGTTTATTTTTTGACGGTGCGGGCCGGTTGATATGGAGAAGCGTATAGAAAGAGTTCGGAAATTTTCGGTCCATTACGACTAAATGTTATTTTAGCATTACTCATTGCTTTAGAAAAGTGTAATTTTTTTCAGCCTCACTTTAGATTCATCAGATGTTCGTAAAACGTAGGTAGAGTCGTTGAATGTTCGCATTAACAAATCAAAGCTTGATGGTCGATTTTAAGGCCTGTAAACATTGCATCCGAGATCCGGATTTTGAACTGGGGACCTTCCGTACCCAAATCACACGCCGCAAGCGTCTGAATCTAGAAGTACTGAAAAATATGTATTCTATCATATAAAAGTACATTTGTGTTTTGGGATGGCAAAAATATACAGGGAAAAAGTACGTTTATTTTATTAAGTTTCAACATTAATTTTTAATTAGATTCAGACTTCTCTCTTGGCTCAAATGGTAACGGCGTACGATTGGGGTACTGAAAGTCCCTGGTTAAAATCCCTGTCTAAGCTGTAATTTTCATGGGTCTTAAAATTGACGGTCACCTCTGGCAAAGCTTTGATTTGTTAATGTTAAGATGCTGGGACGCACCGTGGTTCGAATTTCAAGTTAATTTGTAGCTCTCCTTTTTAAATTAGATGACAACCATAGAGGTGTACTAAGCGGCTGGTACGAATCTCAGTGACTGGAATTTTTAGATCACATGAAATTGTTATTTTACAGAATCTTTGCGGTCTGTATTTAAATTAAAATGTATAATAATCTTATTCTTTTTAGTTAAAACAATACTGAGTGAATCGAAAGGAACCTCAACCAAAACATACAAGTTAAATGTGAAGTGAGTGATGTTTGATATTTCATAGTGACTATGTAGAGATACACGAGAATCTTTCAATCCAGTACAGTGTGACGATCATTTCTTAAAACTGCTTTGGGATACTATTTTTGGGTATAAGAGATCAAACAGTGAGGAGATAACAGGAGTCGGGCCAAAAAAAAAGTATTTTAAAGTTTTTATTACTTCTGTAGATTATAAAGTATGCCCACGCAAAATAAAGTACAATATAATAAAGTACGGCTGGTAGACGCAGCTACGATCCTGAAATCACTTTTAAGGTAATTTTTTTAACATTCCGTGAAACGACGACCGAGTAGGAACCCATCCGTCATACGGCCGAGCTACGGACCAGTGTGGACGCGAGGGGGCGAGCCGACACTCGGCCGAGTGTTGGTATGGGCTAATGTGGCCCGACCTGTAAACGTTTTTTGTTTGTTTTTTTGTTTTGTTTTTAATGGCTTTCGGCTACTAAGCCATTCAGCCAGCGCAATGTGTTTATGATATCTCTTCCAGTGAATTAGTTTCTCCAGTACGTTATGATTCCAAAGTATAGACACCACAGGACATTCACACAGACACACAACACTTAACATCCATGCCCGCGGCCGGATTCGAGCCGGCGACCTTCGGCACGCGGAGCCAGTACTCTAGTCCCTACGCTACCGAGGCCGGCACTTGTAAACGGTGCGACACAATGTTAATTTCAACAAGGTGTATGTGCACCAGAATCCAATTCAGTTTCCGCGGAGATATTATTAAGCAAATAGAAAAGAAGTGTCAACAAGAAAGTACATTAGGAGGCATCCGTAAATTACGTGAGGTGTTTTTCGGGAGTTCCGGACCCCCTCCCCCTCTGGCTTCGAGAGATCTGGTCCGTGAGACCCCCCCTCCCCTAAAAATCGCCCACGCAACATTTTGAGACCTTTTTTTTTAACCACTTTTCGACGAAATTCCCCCCTAAAATCGACTTTCGCTTCATTTGTTGAACAAAACCTCACGTGAGATTTCCGTTGACCCCCTCCCCTATTTCATCTCACGTAATTTATGGACACCCCCTTATCTTTGAGGGAATCACAAAATTCTACTTGGACTGAGATTTCTGTGAGACTCCTAAATATGAATTAACATGGTATGAAATCTATGGCGATAATGATATTTGCAAAATATTACAGTGAACTGATACCTGTAAACCTTGCAGTCAGATTAAACAAAAATTAATGAGTAATAGAATATCAGATTAATTTAAAAAGCAGAAGACGCAAAAGAAAAAAGTAATATGCTTCTAAAATTTAATTTGGTGTAACGTCCATTGAAAGGTTCCTTAAAGTTTCCTATTACTAAGGAAATTATTACAGGAGCTATTGTGTTCACAATAAAGTCTGATGTGTATCAAAAGTAAGGAGAATGAGAATGGAGAGAGAATAGGTACACAGCGAGGCGGCTAAACTGATTAGGCTGCGAGCGTTGTGTATTTAGACCGCCTTCTCTCCGCGGAGAGCGGGCGCAGCACCTGTCATGGAGATGTACGACGGAAATACTCGGCCACAGAGGCCGAGGAAGAGAGTCCCACGCCGGGGACTGCATTACTTATTCAGGGCGGAATGCTCATTCCCAAACGCCTCCTCTCCGAGCAAGAAGTTATGAAGGTCTCAAGAAACGAAACTTACCAACTTTGGAGACGACGCTGTCTATTGCTTTGGCGGCAAACATTTCTACCTCAAGACGCGGATTTTTTCAGTACTTTATCCCGATGCGATGTTCGACGAACGAAATTAGATGGCGACAATTCTGCATTGGGTGCTCAATGTCAGTAACCAGATAGATCAAGATGACGCTCTTAATTTTAGGCGAGAAGTTTTGAAATTAGCTATGTTTACAAGTAGCAATACTTTCTCGACTCGTAGTTGGTATCTGCACTGAAATTAATACGTAAATAGTTACAGTATTGTAACGCTCTGGCCTCGCATTCGGGAGGACGGCCGTTCGAATCCCCGTCCGGGCATCCAGATTATGGTTTTCCATGGTTTTCCCAAATCACTCCAGGTGAATGCCGGGATGCTTCCTTCAAAAGGCCATGAGCGAATACCTTTCCGTTGCTTGCCGCAGTCCCATCCCGCCTCTAGTGACCTCGACGTCCACGAAGCGAAAAGCCTTAAGTTAAAAAAAAGAAACTTTATTCTTCTAATAGCTACCTTCATACCTGGAACTAAGTTTTTTGGTGCTTATGTCATTGGTCATTAGCTCATTACAAACTCGCGGTAGCCAACACTTTCCAATGCAGAACTTGGAGGCCAGAACTTATGTCCTGAAAGATGGGAGGCGGATGTAGTGTGTGCCGGAGTCTATAAGCCATACACTGGCGATGGTGCCTGGGATACAAAATTATGCTGATCTGGCAACTTCCGCATTTTCAAAATGGACACACCAATAAGCCACTAAGCAGTTTACACAATTCCGCATGCATTCATATTTAGTGTTTCAATAAGACAAATATTATATTACAGAGTGGTTCCGAGATGTAAGTTTTCACCATAAATGTTATGGACTGACCACCAAACAGGTAGCTGAATGATTTTTCGAATTAGTTTCTTTTATCATTTTCAAGAGTTTAACAGTATAAGGAATACAATAAGTGTACCTAGAAAAATTCCACTTATGAACATTATTATGCTGTTAAGGAATTTTAAACATTCACCCACAATCAGTGAAAAAGAAATGGGAACTTAAAATCAGTTCTCCAAATAAAGAAACCAGTTTTTTTGAATTTTTACTTATGGCTTTACGCCTCTTCGACATGGAGGTCATTAGAGGCGGGATGGGATTGGCGACAAGGAACTGGAAGGAATTCGGCCATGACCTTTTGAAGGAACCATCCCGGAATTCGCCTGGAGTGATTTGGAGAAACGATGGAAAACCAAATCTGGACACCAGGACGGGGATTCCAACCCATCAAAGTATGTAAATATGGATCAGAAGATATCAACTTAATGAAAGACGGAGAAGATCTGCCTCCAGATTTTAATTTCAATTATACGTTGTATGTTCAAAAAAGATTCTAATAATCAGCCAAGAATTTATGAGACAAGCTCAGAGGAGACTGTTCCATTGCCGGATATTAGTGAGAAAGAAATCTGGATTGAAAATGAACCAGCTACTATTAAATAAATATATATTCAAGAAATAACTATATACAGTTAAATATAACTAGAGTCGAAGAAACGCCCGAAAAACGTGACGAATGCATGGAATAAGACGGCGTACAACATTCTCAACGGCAAACAGGATTGCGAAATATGCAAGCAGCTGTTTCTATCCAAAGCAGTTAAAAATGACTGACTCATCGGCATCTCTACTTCCAGTGGAATTATCCAGCAAGCAATGCACTCGAGAGAAGAACTATCCCAAACGTGAAGCCCCAGGAGGCGGTCTGGCGTATGGTCTCATGGACCCTCTTCTGCCAACCTAACCCACTCCTGTTCCCCCGGTAAAAAATTACATGTTTCGTTTCCCCTACGTGAACCCCCCGCTGTGTGCTCACAGTGACGTTGTTCAGCCAAAATAATCTCTCTCGCCTCCTCTCCACCGTAAACGATTTCGTTGTGTGACCGCGGTAAACATCTTGACTGTCAGAAGCAATTTTCAAAAATTAATTTATTAATTGGTAAAATTAGTAATTGTAGTTATAAGATATTGTACAGTCACAGGCAACGAGAAGGTATGGAAAGTTTTAAGACACTAGGTGAAACATTGCAAAATTTTTAACAGCAGGTAAAACTGTTATAAACATTGTAAATTTTATTTTAAATAGTTAACACAGAATCAGATACCGAGAATATTGAGACACTCGTTAGCCGTTATTAAATTTGAGAAAGGGTGAATATTGTGCTACTACGAAACATTTTGGAAATTAGCTGTACATTATGATAGGAAACAGTTTACACAATATTCTAATTCTATCTACAGATGACCAGTTGAAGGTATCCGGTGAAAAAGAGAACATAATATATATCAGAAAATTGTCAGAATAATGCATTAGCTATAAAGGGAGATTTTAATCTGGGTGTTATAAAAACAGAGTGAAGTAGTGAGCAATTTCATTAAGATCAAATCCTATAGCATTGTTAAAAAATACTGGGATATAAAAATATATTTGAGAAGTATTCTTGCCACAATTATTAAATACAGAACAAATTTATTCTTATGATGCACTAAAGTCAGTGAGCGAACAAATATGCACTACATACGAAACGGAATGTTAACAGTTACAGAGAGAGAATAAAAATACTATGGAAAAAAAAGCATATCTTTGGAGAGTTCCTACCCTTCTGCCGCTCGCCGAAGTTCTAGGGCAGAACGCTTATCCAATAAACAAGTAACGGAGGTGGCATTAAAAAAATAGTTCCAATTACTACATAACTTGTACGATATATATAACTGATCAGAATTAAAGAAGAGACAATAACGAAAGCAGTTATCTAAACTAATATTACAAATGCGAAAGTAACTCTGTCTCTCTGTTTGTTACGTTTCTTGGACTAAACGGCTCATCCGATCGTGACGAAATTTGACAAGGAGATGCTATTTGACATTAGGATGGACATGGGATACCATATTCTGTATACATAAGAACATATTGTCATTGAATTATGAAAACTGTCTGAACTGTGACAGACAGACGCCTAATATCTATACGTCTCTGTAATGCGTAATGACAATAAGGTCTGGTAGCGCAGTGGATGAGGTGCTTACTTGTTAAGAAATTTCCCGTGAGGCTTCGGCTTCAAACCCCGTTGGAAGCAAAAAATTTTAATAATTGTTTTCATAGTTTGAGCCAAGCCTAGGATTTTGTAGTAAGGATACCATGTTGAAATGTAGGTCCCATAAATTCAGGGCTGGAATGCGTGGCAAATCGTAGGAGGTAGAAGAGTGCCTTAAGCGTTTACTTTATTCGCGGTATACTGCTTCCACAGGCAGTTTGTGTGTGATCTAAACTAATAATGTTAAATATGCGAAAGTAAGTTTCCGTCTTTTTGTTACATTTTGTACACCGATGACAATGAATTACTTTGTATCTTTAGGAAGGAAATAGAATACTTTTTACCGGTATGAATAACAGTTTCAATCATGAGACAGGTTCGACGGTTGAATGGTATATCGATGACGTTTCCGTCATAATATGCCGACTTGGTGTTGTTTGGGACATATATTAGGTAACTTACAGCTTCGTATATCCAATTCTAGCAATGAAATTCTAAGTCCACGCGTACGAAGTCGCGGGTAACAGCTAGTTACTTATAAGGCCACAAAGCGTATAGTTTGTTTTTTTTTTTTTTTTTTTTTTTTAAATTTGAAAGAACAATCTGGGAATTCGTCCGGAACGATTTTGGGAGAAAAACTTGGAAAACCGACATCTTGGTGGCCGCGCTAGAGATTCACTGATAACATACAGGCGTTACATTATACTTTCAGTGCTATCTAGAATAAGTGTTCGTCATACAAAGCAAAAGCCCGCACATGTGATAAACAGATGAAATTACTCTCCAAGAAATAGTCTTAGAATGAAAAGAAATTTTACAGATATAAAACTAAAAAAACTTCCAGAAATAATTGCCGCTTCAGAATATTCGCATAAACTTTTTTTTATATCTAGCTGATTTTTTTCATGATATAAATCTCAATTGCCAACACTGATTGCAAGTCAGAAAAATTTATTTGCTTGTTTTGAAGAATGCAGAACACAGATTTGACCAAAACACCATACGAAATAAAGTCGCATCCTCCCAAATGCCGCGCTACATCGTTATCTTGATAGCTGGCTGGGTGGACTTCGAAGAGTGGTTGACGTATCTCTAGATTGAATGAAAGGTCGATATCGACGTCGCGGCGGTCGTATGGTTGGTGTTAGCTCGCTCTACCCACTGTGCAGTGGGCGGTGTCTAGCGAAAAAAAGAATGCAGCATTACAGTGCCACAGATATTCTCACACAGGTATGCAAATTAAGATTTTTTAACTGCTTTACGTCTCTCAACAGCGAGGTCTTTAGGAGACGGGAAAGGATGGGGGCAAGGAATGGGAAGGAATTCGGTCATGGCCCTTTTCAGGTATTTGCTTGGAGTCATTTGGGAAACCATGGAAAACCCAAATCTGGATGCCCGGACGGAGATTCGAACCGCCGTCCTCCCGAATGCAAGGGCAGAACGCTACCCGTTACACCACCACTCTCGGTGTAAATTAAGAAGAAAAACGATTTATGAATAGATATAATATAGGCTTAGAAAATTGTATGTTAATAATTTTGTTCTAAAATGTTGAATATTAAATTAGAAACCGACTAATTTTCAGTACAAAAGATGTTTCGGAAACAGTATTAATAGAACATATTAGTTCATATGAAATCCTTCCGACTGGTCCCGTAGCCTGTTTGATGGGGTATGATACGGCTATAAAGAACAAGCAATCTCAACTTTTTCTGTGCTAAATAATGTAATAGTAACAGATTTTTCGTATTCAGATAACACCACACTGTTACGACGCTGGATGCGGGACCCCTTGGAGTGGTGTTTACATTGAGGCAGGGCGCGTACTCTCAAGGCTGGTCAATAGCCTCTACAGACGGAGACGACCGCGTGCTTGCCGGCGGCACAAGGCACTGCGTGTCGCACAGAGGACGACGCTGCCCTCTGTCGGCCGCACGGCCAACTGCCAGCTGCGGTCGGAACGTGGTGCCCCACGCGGTGGCGACTCGAATCTTCTGCTACCAACACATGTCTATCATAAACGTCAGTTAGCCAATTGTTTTCGTGACGGGTTGAACGAAGTGTTCTGGCAAGTTATTTAATCGCAGTTGCTTAGCAAATAAAATTGTTAAAATGCTCAATGCAATTCCAAGTGCCATACGCTGTCAGGCTGGATTTCAACCTAACCACAAACTGATAATTGTCTCAGTAATATGGCATGAAAGCAAAGGAAATTAAAAATAATTCTTATCAGTTTACGTTATGTTGCGTAATGCTTGTTTTAATTGCAATCTACGCCTGATAATGTGGAACTTTCATTCAAACGAAGTAACGATTTCAGAAACATGGATCTCATGAATGAATTTTAAAATTATTTATAAACCTCGTGCATTAATTATGTGAGATGTTTTTCCGAAATTCCGGACTCTCCCATCTGGTGAGATGTCGTCGGAACCCCTCCCGATCGTCCTGATACATTTGATATTTTTTCATAAATGTATCTTAGATTTCCCCGATTATTGCTTTCTTACTGTATTTTTTTATTTATAAAATTGCAATGAAACACATTTCCAGGTAGAAATTTCATTACACAACTTCACAAATTGTTTCAGTGCAATTTTACCACCTATCTACTTTTCTCCTTTATGATTTTAATTTTCAACTCTTTCAGTTTGTTTAGTAAATTGTTCAGCATTTCCCTGGATAGTTTTGACCAGTCCTCGAAACCCTTACCTATAAAACAACAGGATGACACTCTCTTAATCACAAATCAAACACCAGTTTATCGTGGTCACATCTTCCCTCAAATTATATATATATAAGTTTATAACCACATTTTATGCTTAATAAACACAGAGTGTTATTTGTTTGGAAGGTCCAACTGAAGACGTATATCCAAGCACTAAACAAAGAATTGTTAAACGAGAAACCATTAGAAATTTGCTAACGACTTGTCAGTATGGTAACGCATAAACCTCTGTACACTAAGAAAGGATTTAGTAGGCCGTGTAGGAAAACATCTTAAGGCAAACGAAAACAGTCTCAAGAAATGCTTATATCGCCAGAAACATGACTAGGGCCCATTTAAATGGAGAAAGACTATATTGAAAAAAACTCTAATATCACTAGTCTAAGTTAGTTTGCTAATGAATAATAAATGTAAGTAAAATATCAACATCCCCGCTCCCACTGGGGAGGCAGGAAACAATGGTTGTGGTATTTTCTGAAGCGCTTAATAACAGCATCGATCACATCACCAGACTTGAATAATTATATGAATTATTATAGATTTTCACTCTCTCCTTATGTAACGATTATATATAGACTACCGTAAAGCCCATTACACGGGCAGTGCACGTGGCCAGTCACAAATTTTTAAAGTGCATACCGATGATCACATCATTAGTTGTGATAAAACCGAGCGTGGTGGGTGAGTGGTTAACGCTCTGGCCTCGCATTCGGGAGGACGGCGGTTTGAATTACCACCCGGGCATCCAGATTTGGGTTTTCCAAAGTTCATCCATGCACGACCTTTCGATAGATACCTTCGCTGTCTTCGTCAGGATAAATAGACGGTCGAAGTGGGTACTGCGACAACAAGGCACCGACTGTGTCGCGGTAGCAGTTTCGAGAAGTCGAGAAGAATTTTTAACATATACCCAATGGATGTAGTTTGACTCCCTGGTAGCAGAGATAATGATATTCAGCACTACCACGTCGAGATCCATGGACCACAGGAAAAAGTTCGAGGAAAAACAGCTTGAAAGCATTAAAAAAAAAAAAAAGACTACGACAAATCCATGCTCCTCGTACCTCGAATTTTAATAAGAGTATGTGTGTGTTTCTATGGTCTGCAGCTACGACGTAAAAATGATTTCTAGTATTATAATCCGCTTCCGTTCACCGCTTGTTCACATTTACAGTTTGAAAATTTCCACAATACAGAATCACAAAAAAATCTGTTTCTATGGTTACAGAGCACACATTTGCCTTTATCTGATCACGTCGCTTCTATAACGAAAACTGTAATGATGAGCAATATACAGTATTCTGCTAACGCGATGCACTACATTAACTTCTCATTGTTCGTTGACGGCTTTGTCCGTTACTATAATAGCGTCCATTGTAGCAGCAGTAATATCCTGATGTTTCGTTCACGAGATAATTTGTGACATAACCGTCACTTCCACGTCGAGTTGAAGCTATAAACTGAACTAGTACATGGGGACAACTTGGGCGACCGGTTGATATTTTGTACAAAGCGACTAAAAATTTCAACTTTAATAATGTGGCTACATAATTAGATTAGAAATCGCATTAACCCCTAAATTTACACCAATGCTGCTTTTATTTATATAGAATTGGTATCAGATTTAACATATACCATATCGTTTTATATTTTTTCAGTTGTCAGGCATAGTATGGAAAAGTAACAATATACGAAGAAATATCTGGAAGATACTGAACGAGCGCAATAATGATCTCCTTTGTAGCAATAGTCACAAGCACGACAAATGTTTTCAATTTTTCGCTCACGTAGACTCTGGAACGTTGCGCAGGTTAACAGCTGCAGCCTGTGGAGCAAAAAATACCGAAACGGGTTTGTCGACTACGCCTAGGTGCAGGCTAGACAAAGAAACATTTCTACTGCGTTGAAGGACTTCTGCTCGAAGGTAGCCACTCTTGCGGTGCTTCAATTATGAAAGTTGTTTGTCGGTAATTCCACAAACTACACGAGTTCAGTGAACAGGGAACGCCATAAACTACGTAGCTCCATTTTGGCCTCCTGTAACCCCCCCCCCCCCCCCCGAGCCCGACGCAGCTTTTGACTCTACCCCTTCCCCCTAAACACGTAATTTTTTGCCATGTTGATTCCAGAATACATTTTGTACTGACTATCGTAAATTACGTATGGAGATAATTAAATGACGGATATAAATATCCACATGCTGTTGTGTGTTCTGCACCTCACTTTAACTGTGACAAATAATACAAATGAATAGCTACGTGGCTTGGCTGGAATCCCTCCCCCTCCTACGCTGGGCTCTGCACGTAGCTCAGCGTAGCTTTCCAGCCAACCCTCTACAGCGCGCCTGACGCTGTGTTCCGGTAGGCAACCGATGAAACAGTCATGTTGCACGGTCTGCCGGATATGCGTTAAGAGTCATAGACAAGAATAGTCCAGCATCGCGTTGGCGACACCAATAACCTAAGGCTGCAATAACTGTGATCATAAAGCACAAAATTATTAGCTTAAAACTGTAGTTTGCCGAGATGACGTACAGGGCCCAAGTCAAAACCTATCCCTAAGTGTATTAATGAACCTCTGAGGCTTGCACAAAGCGATGGTTCAACTTCTCACTTACATTTTTCCTCATTTCCTCATAAGTAACAAATTAACAAATTGGTCTTCCACACCAATAATACCATCAAGACTGCGTGCAAGACGTCCGCTATCTCGAGGATTTCCATTTTTTCTTCATACTCCAATTGCAGTAGTGTGATTAGTCAGTGCTTGGCACTTACCTGCAACAGAAAGGAAACATAGATCACAACTCAGGTCAGTAGGTAAAATCAAATTTCGTAAGTGATAATTTAAAAAAAAAATCAATTTGAAGAAAACAGTTCGTCGATGAAAATCAGATCTAAAGTGGAATCTCTTCTATGCGATAGCTTACCGACTAGTTAAGTTCGCCAAATTGATTCCAAAACAATGAAAGAATTTTTTTAAAAAAATAATAAAAATAAAAATTAATTGTTTCGAGTCGCAGGCTCCGGTGTCGATTCCCCTAGTCAACTATTAACCACTTTCTTACTTTTTTTCTGTTTACTTTCTTAAATCTTATGCGTGTAAATTACTTTGTCCCCCCCCTTTTTTTGTGCAGCAAAATGATGGGATATCGTGATCTAGGAATCTTCAAACGTTTTTCGGTAAGACGAAGACTGGGCATTTATAGTGTAATATGGTTTCGAGGTCATCACACCAAATTATTAGGGAAGGCTGGAATGCAGTGGAACTTTTTACTAACAAACAACAGGGATATACACTAACGCAAGTACTATTCAAACATTAACTTAGTAAGAATGTAGAAAACCGATACATGGAAAGCAGCTCCGGGTGTGAAGCAGAGTCGTTGAGCATTCAAACCGTCACTGTTTGCACAGCTGATTCCATTTCATTTGCCCACAAACGTGTAAGTCATTATAAAAATCTCACTTGGAGACCATCAGACCTGTTCAGAATGGATTTCGATCCCCCGAGTATAAGTTGAAGGGTATTTCCTCCATATGTCTGTGTTACAATTATTTCTTCAAAATGAGCCCTAGGTATCGAGAAATTAACGCGCAAACTTATGTGAATATCCTTTAAATATTATAATTGTAGTACATTTTAAAAGCCTTCAGCAGAGTGTATGTGGTAAGGCGTTTGATTTCCATTTTGCGAACCCGGGTTCAAATCCCCATACTGCCAAATATTTTTATTTCTTTTTTTATATGCAGTATTCATTGAGCATTGATTTTATTTCAATTACGAATTTTTATCATGCGAAATAACTATTAAAACAAAATCATTATTTCGTTGTTTATTGTTGATAAGTTTATTGTTTATGTGGTTTTTAATGAAACCGGTTTCTATACTTGTATCTCTACAGTTAATATCATAAAGCAAATATATTACAGCCAGAAGGTCGGGGTTTCCCCCCCCCCCTCCTCCCCCCTACCACAGTTATATCCGTGCAGTGGTCGTAGCATGTAAATGTTTGAAAATAATGTAATGTCTGTTATTTCGCATAGTAAAAATTCGTAAATGAATTTTAAATGAAATAAAATCAATGCTCAATGATTACTGCATATAAAAACAGAAATAAAAATATTTGGGAGTATGGGGATTTAAACCCGGGTTCGCAAAATGGGAAACAATCATCTTACCACATACACTACACAGCTGATTAAAATTTGCTAAAATTAAAATATTTAAATGATATTCAAATATGGTTGCGCGTTAATTTCTCGATACCTAGGGCTCATTTTGAAGAAATAATTGTAACACAGACATATGGAGTCAATATCCTTCAACATATGCTCGGGGGATCGAAATCCGTTCTGAACAGGTCTGATGGTTCCCAAGTCAGTCTAATCACTGGATCAATACTCTAGTTAGATCCTATATAGTTAATTGTCGGTCGTGAAAATGCGAATAGGTCAAGTCTTGGTGGGTAACGGCAAATTCACGTCAGCAGTTTGGTATCAGAAGAGCTACGGCGGCATTGTCTTACGCTCTGCGCTCTGTTCAAAAGCTACAGTTACAGTTTAAAGCTTTTCTCCCGCAATCGGAAAATCCGGGGTTACTGGAATTTTCTCAACCCTAGAGTCACTAAAATGTCCAAAGTAATTCCACCGACCACTAACTTATAAGGAACTAATTTTTTACCTATGTGTATATTATTAACCCTTTGTCCAACAACCACGTGTGAGGCTCGTGGTCAGGTTTTCGAGCCAAAAGTGACTATCACGGGTCTGGCCCGTGGTACATCGGTACGGTCAAATGTAAACACCAAGAAGAATATCACACGGTTGAAGATTACTAATTTTGTAAAAACGCTAATTGTGTGTAGTGAGAATTTCTTCAGAAATTGGATTTAAATGTTATTACTTTAGTCTTCATTTCAAGATAATAAACCTTTTGTGATATATTTACTTCAGTTATTAATTAACCTTTACTGTTTGTTGTTTCATTTAGTTTTAATCATTTGTTATTTTTTTTATTTTTCACTTGTATTTTTGTAATTTATTAAATTAACTTTTCCCGAATTATATTTTTCTAATAGGTGAAACACACAACATAAGTACAGCTTAAGACAGGTTTACCGAGCCGTGGAATAGCTGGAATGCTCGGCAGGTTTGTTTACGAGTTGGGATCACGCTGTTAAATCTTAGATTTTAATTAGCCCTACCAACTACTATCGGCACTTACCGTAGTCCCATAAGGCCTACACCTACAAGAAGATCCATTTTTTAAGAAACCTCGCTCTTTGATGCAGACTGGAAACACATTTATTGGATAAACTATTGCAGTAACAACACAGACATAATCTTGGAAATATCGGAATTGTATCTTGTCGCAGAAATATTCACGACTATTAGAAAATTTGAATTAGGCTTGTACTTGCTTATAACCTTATACAGTAGGAATAAGATACCCATTTTATGTGAACAGTATATACTAATTTATATTTTTATAATATCTTTGATTCAATTAGAATTAAATTTTAATATTCTGCCTGCGGACCACATGTCCTACATTCTATGACGACAGGTGGAGAATCGCTGGGATGAACTAATTGCGATGTGGATGTAAGCTACCAGATCCCTTGGCCAACCTTCGCTGCTGACTGTGTACGAAGATTTAACCACTTACAGCTAGAAATTGTTGTTGATTTTTTATGCTATCATAAACCAGAATGCTGAAATTAAATCTTTCACAGACTTTCTTCTCGAATACCGTATCTACAGATGCTGTAGATATTGTCTGACCGTTTTTACCGAATTAAAAAAAAAAAGCACATAAAACCAGGATTATTGAACGACACTAATACCATCTCCGTACCATACTCGCCGTTTCCTGTAATAAGTGTATGCAACCACTCTCGGATCTGTTACTGTCATTAGAGACGCACAAGAACGGTTACTGAGGTATGGCGGAAAAATTCTTTCCTCACTTATCTGTTGTTGCTTATGTCTAAATGACCGAGTGACATTTTATTATCTACTAGCTTACCCGGCAATGCTTCACTATTGCTGGACTTGAGTAGGCACATAGATTAAATGAAAAAATATTTACATATAAATTTTAAACTGCTGTTTCATTCATTTTCAGTTGGAAAGGGTGAGAGGGGATGCGCTTTGGAAAACATATGCAGGCAGTATTTTTCTGTTTGTTTCAAAGTATAAGTGTGCAAATTCCCATTGAAATCATATGAAATATGTGGTTTTGTCTAAATTATGGGGAGGAGGGGAGGGTTTTTTAATTTTTTTGACAGGAACCATTTTCGACATCCCCTCGACAATTCACCATAGCTTCGCCGTAATCGGACGAACGGTTTGCGGGTTTGTTTAAATTATGGGGTGTTATGGGGAAGAGGGCGTAATTAATGTGTTGGAAAGAGATGAGAGGGATTGGGTTTTTGTGAAATTAATGTGTACAGTATTTCACTCTCTTTTTTAAAGTATAAGTGTACAATTTCTTATCTAAATCGGATAAAATATGAGGTTTGTCTAGATTATGGGGTGAAAACGTAATAGGGTTGGAAAGGGGGAGAGGGGATGAATATTCGGAAACCATACGTAGGCAGTATTTTTCTGTTTGTTTTAAAGTATAAGTGTACAAATTCTTATCTAAATCGGATAAAAAAATGTGGTTTGCCTAAATTATGGGGTGAAAACGTAATGGGGTTGGAAAGGGGGATGAATATTCGGAAACCATACGTAGGATGTATTTTTCTGTTTGTTTTAAAGTATAAGTGTACAAATTCTTATCTAAATCGGATAAAAAATGTGGTTTGCCTAAATTATGGGGTGAAAAAATTATGGGGGTGGAAAGGGAGGCGAGGGGATTAATATTCGGAAACCGTATGTAGGCAGTATTTTTCTGTTTGTTTTAAAGTATAAGTGTACAAATTCCTATCTAAATCGGATAAAAAATGTGGTTTTGCCTAAATTATGGGGTGTTATGGGGAATAGGGGGTGACTTTTTGGAAATTTTTTTTCACAGGAACCTTCGCAGACGCTCACTCGAAAACTCTCCAAAGTTTCATTGCAATCTGATAAATGGTATAGGAATGCATGGAAGACGAACAAACCCACAAACATTGATTTTTATATATAAAATATGAAGATGAAAGAAAAGAGAGTGAAACCCCGCGCTATCCCACTCAGACATATTATGTTAATGATAACCAATGGGGTAGCCAAGTTTTAGACCCCTATACAATGTAATCACCAAGTGCCATGTTTGCTCAATACATAGGTACGGCTGAGGTAAAGTATTTAACGAAGACATGTGGACGCAATCTGATAATTTATGGCTTTACTGGTCCTCGATATCATTAGAGTTTAGGGAGGATTTCAGGGAAGTACCGGGAATGAATCGGCCATTGCCTGAAACGATTTATGAAAACAACGAAAACAGGACGGCTGTATTGGGGATAGAACCTCTAAAGCCAGGCCCAAGCGTAAACCGCTCACCTATTAGACTCTGTAGTCTATCCGACGATTAGGCATCGTATACTGTTACCTAACCCTCCTAACCCAGTCTCGAATGGTAATTTCTACCGCCATCGGACCGCGAACCAGCTAACCCATATCAGGCCCACGATACAATCAAGGCAAGTCAGCATCAGCGACGTCTACCAATGAGCCGGATGAACAAATTGTATCGGTCCGTAACGGCCACATCACTTCACTAGTCATATCGACAGTACTTTTTTCCCGCGTGGTTTGTATGTCAGGGAGAGTTCCTACTGATCGCGTCTTCCGCTTCTGCCGTGGCCACTGTCCTAGTGGAGGAGATGAGACGACGCTACCTCTGCAGTCTCTGTTCTGTATGATAGATGTATATTTCTGTTTGTGAAATGTGTAAATCCAAGGCGGATATTGGGGACGCATACGGATTAATGGAAACTGCCTACAAATCGTAATAAGGACTGCCGAAACGTCAGGGATGGGATTTGAACCAGTGTCCGCTGTATCTTTATGATGCAGTGTAGTGGCACTTTCAGGCGCATAGCCAAACTGGTGCGCGATAGCGCATTGCTTTTAGGATTTTATGGAAAACCAATACAATGGTGGAAATGAGCGTCACTGCGCTGATAAAAAGAATGGTTTAAGTCGGGGGTGGCCAACCCAAATGATCTTGCGGGCCACTTTGGAAATGCATCATAACTACGCGGGCCGCATAAAACACTATATAGCCTCATATTAGATTTAGATCCACTATAGACATTTTTTGGAGTGAAAAGTTGAAACATAATGAGTTATTATTATTATTATTATTATTGTTGTGTTTAGTATTATTCTTGCACGTAAACATAGATAATATAACAATAATTATACTAAAAGCATATTTTAAAGAAATAATTAACACTAAAAATGATATATAAAAATATAAATGAAATAAATTTTGAAAATATGGATGCACAAATAATGTATGTTTTAATACATTTTTTTTCAATACTTTGGCCATTATAAAATAAATATATTTTGTAAAAGTGTGATGAATCTCGCGGGCCTGAAAAATATTCAAGGCGGGCCGTGGGTTGGGCACCCCTGGTTTAAGTCAACAGATAATATGAAGCTTAAAACACGTTTATTTCGATGTCTTCAAACATTTGTTGTAGAAAGGGACGGTCGAAATTTTTTTTGCCAAAATGCAAGCAAATGTCGTGATATGGAAAAAGATAAGAAATCGGAACAAGGAATATATGTTTCATGACTTGGTAAACTGAGCTTTAGGACTGATATAAAGGAAACTTTAAGAATCATGCTCACCGCAGCACATTAAAAGTTACAAAGGCGATATGTTGATTCGATGGACTCTAAGAACGCGAATGATTTATAGCACGTGAACGTCAAACAATACACAAACCGCTACAGCGAGAATTTTAATCGGCAGCCGTGCTACATTTCTCTCTGAAAATAGATCAGCGTGTGTTCTAGAAAACCTGCGGACGCTTCCGGTAAGGCCAAGAGTTAAGATCGTCTTTAGTCGTTCGAATATAAAGCACTATCGCAGTGGCTTGTATTTCCATTAATTCTGGCGCAACTTCTCCGGTGTCCAGCCGTCTGGCGTCATCAGGCTCACCTGGTGAAGACAGCAGAACCAGCTGTCGAAACGTTGCGTTTACACGACACCATCGGAGATTATACTGCATAGTCACCACTCACACAACTAGTCAGTTAGACTGAGATTATCAATACCGGGTGCACCCACATCCGTTTTACGCGACTTCACTAAATTAAATCAGAGGAATGTTTTCAACACTAGCGAAAGCTAATTTCCCTTCAGTTTCGCATCTCCATTTCGACACGAATGCACAATGATTCCTGGGTAGAAGGCAGATGATTTCACGCGGCAGCCTCAGGTGACGACACGCCGTCCTTGGCAGTGACTGTTAATCACGCCATCATATCGGCTTATATAATTCTTTTTGTATTCCTATTTTATCCACGAAGCTTCAAGGCTCTGCTGTTAATTTTGACGAGTACCGAGAATGCTTTCGAAACGCACCGTTGATCTAATGTCATCTCGAAACAACGAAAGCTGAAAAACGACCGGCCTTTAAATTTTGATAACGGTACGAGGAAAAAAGTATAGTTTCTCCTTCTATTTTGACACATACGAGCTCCATGTGAAACAACGACACCGCCAATTCAGAATCTGCGGGCGCTGAACAGTCTATATGAAATACCTATATTCCTGTACATGTAAAAAAATACCTAAGAAATCCTACAATGATTCAGGAAGAAAAGAAATGTATTTACTCAAGAATAATGATACCAAATAACATAAAACTGAGGCTCAGAAATTCAAGAACCGCGACAAGTGTACCAGTGTAGTGAAGAATTACACATAAAATTTGATCTGTCACACGCACGATATATTTCTAGGATAGTAGTAACATCGCACGGTAGATTACAGAAATTTAGCAGTGTTGTGAACTCTTACAGCTTCCACTGTATTCGTGCATTGCCAACCTGTCGGCTTCAGAGTTGAGACTTTCTTCCCTTATTACGAAAAAGTAACAGTGCAGCCGCTGCCACTAATGTAAAGTAACCTCAGCACGGCGATCCAATCGTTATGATGGTAGAATATTATATATAAAAGGCTGCTCAATATCAATAGTACTTCCGACTCCGAGGTGGAGGACTATGTAGCGCTGAGAGTTCTGTAGCACTGAAGAATTATTATGATGTTGCAAATGTTTACAGCTGGCTGCTGTAGAAGAGTGCAAATCAATAAACATGTCAGTTTATGGAGCAATCTACCACGTTGAAAAGTCTGAAGGATGGACAGCGATGGTTTTGGGTGCATTTAATAACAACGAATTTACAACCTTAAAAGACTAAATTTGCCATTCCGCAATATGCCCCAGCAATTTATGGATGACTGGTCCGATGTTCCTTTTTTTTTTTTTTTTTTTTTTTTGTAACAGTTTAACGTCCCTTTTTAACAACGTGGTCTTTAGAGACGGGAAAGGATGGGGGCAAGGAATGGGAAGGAATTCGGCCATGGCCTTTTTGAAGGAAGCATCCCGGCATTCACCTGGAGTGATTTGGGGAAACCATGGAAAACCCAAATCTGGATGCCCGGACGGGGATTCGAACCGCCGTCCTCCCGAATGCGAGGCCAGAACGCTATCCGTTACACCACCACGCTCGGTCCCGATGTTCCACTTTCATAGCAGTGAGCACACGCACACAATAGCAAATGCCTTAACTTAATCGTGTGTTCTTTGGAATGTGACGGATTTCTTTGCCTCGTGTATTCTGTACAGAAACCGTGACAGGAAGCTGGGAGCTTGCAACAGAGTCGACGAGAACAGCTTAAGAAAAACTATATTGTTCTCAGTCAACAAGTGATTTCGGTACATTGTGGATAAATCGCATCGAAAACGATACGACGTATCTATTCATTAAGAACTGAACCCCGAGAGAGACCTACAGGGACGCCAGAACCACCTACGGAAATAGGTCTACCAATGGGTAGCTTCGAATTCTATAAATTAGAGTAATTAGGGCAATAAATTATGCTAATTGGCATTAAACCTGTCAATAGCCCCTTTAATTGATGATTGACGTGAACTGAAATAGACTACTCCCTCGTAACTGTTTCTTAGAACTAAGATATCACAAAGAAACAGATACGCGCGACTGTGGTGAAGTGCGTACTCCCGAGCATATGGTCCGTGAATGCGAACA
Organism: Vandiemenella viatica; assembly: GCA_031002005.1. Classification (NCBI taxonomy): domain Eukaryota; kingdom Metazoa; phylum Arthropoda; class Insecta; order Orthoptera; family Morabidae; genus Vandiemenella; species Vandiemenella viatica. The sequence continues at coordinate 338,571,998 of JARYHS010013630.1, forward strand.
AACCATCAAATTCAACTTTATGAATATATGATATACTACGTGATACAGAGCCAGTTTCTAGATGAAGCTGTTAATAAAGCAACATGGCAAGAGGAGGCAAAATATGTGGGGGGAAAAAATGCTGAACGTGAAAGGCGCTGCGAAAATGTAGAAGGGAAAGAATGAAAGTGAAGAGGAATAAGAACGCTCAAACTGAACATTTTAATCATTGCCCAAGACTGAGACTGCACTTAAACCACAAAGATGACTAATACAGTGAAAGTCAAGCACTGCAGTACCTCGGGAAACCAGAGGTATTTTCACCAAGGGTTGAAGAACAGCCAAAGATTCCAGACAGAAACTCCTGAGTAGGTGAACGGAGAATGACGGTATTAGAAGTGAAACATGAAGCTGGCAGACGGCGCCGAAGTCGGCAAGTCAGCACCAGTCCTGCAGCGTCAGCAGAAGCAGCCGACGGCCTTCATGTCAGCGCAGTTCAGGAGCGGTGCGGGAAAACTCTTAGTGATGGGAAAATGTACCCACATTCGCTGTTTTCGTGTGGGGATGTTAATTTAAGATAAAACATTTTAATAAGAAGAACGATTTTTACAACTGTCAAATACTTAACAAACAACATCTCTTAACTATACAAACAGATATGGGACATTTAAACATATTTTAACAAAGTAGTAGGGTATGTAAATAGTGTGACGTAGTTCGTCGCAGTGCGGGGAGGTAAAACAGGAGCCTGATCCCCGCGCACAGGCCGTCCGGACTGCAGCCGTCAAGGCGAATGCCGGCACCGTCCCCAACACCCGCCTCAAACTGCAAAATTCACGAACAAAACACAAAGAACATAGTTACACATTTCGCACACAGGTGGCGACACTTTCCCTATTTGAATATAGTGCGACCTGGCAGTAATAAAATACTTGGTGTCAGCAGGAGCATGCGGCCGTAAAAGCAAAACGTCCAAATTCGACCTTGCCAATGACAGGTAAAGCTCAAAAGCAGCCGAATCCGAATGCTGGAAAAATGTGGTGAAGAAGTAGCAGTAAGTTATGTAAAAGCAACAAAGAAAATTTAAAAAATTTCCCCGTAAGAAAGAAAGTTTACAAAAAGTTTTTGATTCGCCTAAGCAACAGTACGCAGTTTTTTTCTCAGTGACTCGCCTCACCCGTGCTTATCTCAGGTACTCTGTTGTTAAGTTATTAGCAGTTGTCCGTGTTACATAATTTACTTCTCTGTGAAATCACTTTCCACACTCTGGTACACTACTTAATGACCTATCTCAATTATAAGCAGCGTTACTGTTACTACGTACTTCAAATTTTGCTGGTGTGCAATCTAGTACGACCAAGACAAAAAAAAAAATCTAGTTCTTCTTATCCAGTACTAGTCTCTCGAAGATACGTATGCCATAAAAATTAAATTCCTAGATATGTAACGTACATGTTACCTTTACCTCTATTTTCGTTAATCTATCTTAAATAGAAATGTTAATCCAGAACACAAGTACTCGTAAAACTGAGAAACAGAATATCCATCGCCTAGTTAAAACACAATACAATGGAATCCAATTATATTCGCTAAACACACTTGAAGCGGCGTGAAAGGTGTCTACCATCCTCGAACGACGATGGTTTCCAGCGTGTACAAAAAAATTGTGTGTATCTAAAGTGAAGAATTATCTGCGTCCTTGCAGCTGGGACCAGTGAATAGCTACCGAAGTCTAAGCGGTGCCGCGTGAGATTACGCATCAGCAACTCGTGTGTTAAGGAACTTGGAGTTCCTCTGCCTCCCGGAACAAAGCGGACTTGGAGTTTTGACAGATAGCGTTCCGCCAGGCCTCGCAACTAACTTGCTGTTATCTCGGGAACCAAGCTGTCAAACTCCACCCACCAGCCACTATGCCTTGAGGCAGCTCACGCGCGGTTAGGATCGAGATTTATTTTACGTAAGTGGACATTAACAATTAACCAACACCTGTTTTTAGATGAAAAAGCGTTCTGCCATCATTGATTTTCTACACTCGGATTGGGAGTAAGAGTATCTCGAGGACAGAGATATCTACTCAACAGGGTAATTTTAATATCTGTCAATACTGGCGGTAGAATTAAGACAGGTGGGTGGAAGTGTAAAGATGACCATGACCACAAGCTGGTGCTTGATTTAAGCCATAAGGGTGTGGAAAATTTCCTTTTGTAGGGAAGGCTGTAAGGGATTGGAATAAATTACCAAGAGAAATTATGAATAGTCTACCAAAAACACTGAAGGAATCTGAAGTTCAAATTAGAAGAGGGCAAAAGTAATTGGAAAGAGGAAATAAGAAAGATGGGTGTGTAGGGAGATTGCCACCGGAGCGTGTGCTCCATAGCAATTAAATTGAAATTAAATTGAAATGCTTAACCCCGCAGGCAAATGATCCTCCAGAGAGAGTCGCCTCAATTGCAGATACTAATCTGAGCCCGATGATTTTCAAACTCAAACAGGAGTATTGTTAATGCTTCCTTAACTATCGGATAACGGATAACAACAACTTGCTGTTAGGAAAGACGCAAAACATCGCATGCAACGAGTTTAAATTATGCCGTGTTATTCGGTTTCTCAGATGCTTCATCGAGTGCAGTTTTGGAGGTTAATACGCCACCGTTTAAGTTAATGTTATGCCACATAATAAACATTGTAATTTTCTGTAATGCATGAAAATTACGAAGTTCTTATCAAAACTGTTGCTATATACTGACGCATTAAATGTACGAGGTATATATACACACCTCAAGTCTGATTCTATGAATGCGATCTAAAAATTTTAAGAGTAATCCTGCGTTAAAATCAGTTCTTCTCCGCAATGTGTATGGAGTGACGGTATACGACACTGCTGATCAGTGCTGCCAGCCTCTTGGCTTTGAATATCCGTAGATGGCCGCTAAAATTTCCGTAGATTGGGTACAAAAATCCGCTAACTAATAAACTAAAACAATAATGATTGAAGAGAGAGAGTCAAAATTAAGAATATTTTTTATTTCCAGGTCTTTAAAATTCGAAATATAAAATAATATTCTACATTGAAAGTAAGAAATATCTCTGATCCTGTTTTATACATCGTCACTTTCATCGCTGCTGCCGCTGTGCCTACTCTTTTTTTTGGGTGGGGAGCGGGACTAAACAGTATCTATTTTCTTTGTTGACATTAAATTTAGCGTATCAGCGGTAACAGGAAATGCTAAATACTGCGAACACTTTGACTCTCGGATATTGGTTAATCCTTCTCGGAAGGCACTGCTTTGCAAGCAGTGGCAACGAGCGTGTCACCGTGCATAAAGAGTGCGCCGATAGTTCTGTATTACGGTCTTTAAAGATCTATATAATCTATAATCAAACAAAATATGAGCTTTATTTCAATCGTTGGTTCACGCGAGCGGTTGCAAGAAAACGATTAACAATTATTGACAATTCTGTAGTGCATTAACACTATACGCTCAAAGTTTAATAAAATACCAATATCAGGAAAAATCAACAAATAGTATGAAATAGCAAAAAACCGGAGATATTTTAACAAAATCCGAAAATCTTAACTTTTTATAAAAATTCGTAGATCTAAGGATAAATCCGTAGAAATGGCAGCACTGCTGCTACTTTTGATTCGTTAGTTTGGTGAGAATTTTAACCATTTTTTTAAATGGCTTTCGGCAGCTGAGGCCATATAGCTAGCTCAATGTGATTGTTAAAGCTTCCAGTGAATCAGTCGTCATCCAGTGTTTATATATTGTATCTTCTTAGTATAGACACCACAGGACGGACAGGACATTCACACAGACACACAACACTTAACATCCATGCCCGCGGCCGGATTCGAACCGATGACCTTCGGCACGCGGAGGTAGCACTCTAGCCCCAAAGCTACCGAGGCCGGCGCAATTTTAACCTTGTCAGTTCCATGATGTCTTTCGTAAGAGTAGAACCTAATGGGCCGGCACCAAGTTTCACCCTCTTCCTTGTTTCATTTTCTCCCCCGTTCACTCGCAAAGCAAACAACACATTGCACTGAGTACGCTCACACACAGTATTCCACACAAAATCAGCAAGTCGTACTTGTACTCCCATCACTGGAGAAGGGAAAACGACACCAGTTAAATTTCCCAAGAAAGCTAATTTCCTCAAGGGGAGCCATCAGACAGAGGTTCCCACTTTGTCTACACTGGAAATTCCACTGTATGGGACGAGATGAGAGGTTAGACGTTATGCGGCAGTTCAGCTAAAGTTAGAGCAGTTACAAAGAGTACCGTCAAATAAATTTAGTTTAGAGGTCTGTTTCCGCGATGACCTATCTGGTAGCCTGAATAGCCTGAGTAGCGCGAAGACACGACGACGTTGGAGGTGCGGTAACAAGACCACTCTGGCGCGCCGCCCGGGGCGAGGCGTGTCCAAGTGCGTGCGTGCGTGCTTGCGCCGCTAATTGCGTTGCACGCGTAGCGTAGCGCACTCGCCCGCGGCTGCTAACCAGGTTGCCTCCACCCGCGCACACACGCGACCATAAACTTAACTCGCAAAGTGTCTGCGAGCAGAAAGTTGAGACGAAACGTACACCAGGTGGTGTTAGCTTAATACCCTTCCGCCTTACAAACAGCTGTGAGGAGATCCAGTGCAAAATGCTGAACGACGTCGTAGAACCAAAACAAACCTTCATTCCAAATGGCCTACATCACCTACTGGTGGGTGTTGAAGAGATCGTAGGAGGCGTTTCTGGTCCAACGCAAATTTAGGGGGCTTTCAGAACCAGCCACCTTAGCCCTGCATTCCAGTAACACATCCGGCTTTAAAAGCTGCGTACAAGAATTTAGCAATTTAGCAATTTATTGGCTAAGAAAAGAAAGATTATTGATAAATAAGGCACTAAATATCGAAACATTAGTGTTATTACACCAAGCTCATCCCTTCCCTCTAATTAATAATATGTATTTGTTAGTAAAACTAGGAACAATACATTATTAAGATTAATAAGTAATTTCAGATCTCAGTCTTAGTTTTTCTATATATGATATTGTACGCTTTACTTAAAAAGTGTGTAACGAGCTAAAAATGTTGGAACACTGCATAATTTATTACAAAATGGGGAGACAGTGAGGTTTTTTTTTCTGAAAAGGTACAGTGAACAATGTTTGTTAGAAAATGGGGCGGAGAGTATTTATTTTTCTTCTTCTTCTTCTTTTTCGGTAAGGGACCGGTTGACCAAATGTCCTAGATCCAAACATTATAATCAAAAGTACAAATAGTTTTCTTCTTATACTAAATTCAGAGGAAGAGTCCACGGCTACACAATTAAGATTGTGATCGTCACTTTAATGCTTCAACGTCCTGAACACGGAAGCCAAAGACGCAGGTTGGACACAGGGTACGCTGAACGGAGACATCGTCAGTATCAAACGTTCCGGAACTGCTAGAAATTAAATTCCATGAAACAACGGACATAAAACATTAGATCCATTAAATGCACCAGGTGTGTTATAAGGAAAAATATACAAAATATCTCCTCCAGCCCTTCCCCTCCAAATCCTCTAGATTAGACAGAATATTGACAAGCGTTATCAACACAAATTCCTTTGAACTAACACAATAACAAAACCAGGATGACGAGCATAGGGTTTTTGTAAAATAACACTTAATTTCTTTCTGGCACGATCAGCTCAAGTATCAAGAAAAAGACGCGTTCAGAAGCAGCTAGACAAAGATGCGTACAGAATCTATCAGAGCGAGAAAGAAACAAATATGTTATTTTAAAATAACCGGAGCCTGAAGATAAATGTGCACAGTTGCATTTTGCTTTGCTTTGAAACTAGATAATACAGCAACTGCATTAGTACCCTCCACTGTATAAACACTCCAGCAGGCTGATAAGATAACGTGTATGAGTCAATCGATATAAGATTAACCTCACTCAGGTAAGTGTTTCGCACTGATAGACAGCTGCTCTCGCCGTCAGAAGATCACAGGAATCCTCAGAAATCCCTGAATGACGTCTATTAATGAAATCGAGACTTCGTCCCTGACCCACGAGCTCTTGCTATTTGGATTTAACTAAAACCATAAGACCAAACATAATATATCCCCACTAATAAATGGGAAAATCCCAACGCGAAACAGATTACGCACCCGAATTACAGGTATGACGCAGTTAACCATATCTATGTCATTCTTTTTGCCGCTGGAAATTATTACGAGCCATAAATGAGTAACTGAATTGTATTAACAATATTTCGAAAGAAATGAAAATTTATATCTTATCTCAAATAAATAAAGACATCAGTACCGTATTTTCTTCAATTATCTAGTCTTAAAATCTAGTAAAGTTAAAAATAAGAACCACTAAGAAGCTGTGTCATTCACTGCTTTGTTTAAATCCTAACACTATAAATCAACAAGTTCGTTTGTTCGAGCTTCGAACACACTGAAACGAAGTAAGCGATCTGCATTAAATTTCGAGAGTAGACAGTGCCTGACTAACCCACTAACAGTTTCTACTCCGAAAAGAAATTATCAGTCTGTAGTTAAATAACACCGAAACGGCTCAAGTGGTTAGGATGAAATCTGTAACAGATACCGTGCAAATTCGGGATAAATATATACATAGAATACGTAAATAATAGTATGAATAAAACTATGTAGCTGAATATCATTACTGTACTCTTTAAGAGTTTTTTAACTACGAGGAGCCAGCTGAATTATAGGCTGTATCACGTTGTAAATATCTGTAAAAGGTACTTAAGGGTCATTATTAGTTCATAAGAAGCTTGATCTAAGGCACCAGTTGAATTTATGTCGCGCAAATTACGCAAAGATTTTGAGAGCAGCATCTTAACAACCTCAACTGTGACGTTGCAAGACTTACTATCTCCGATTGTTTGTTGATTTAACTATGATATAACAATAACGGAATTCCGATTTTTCTCTTTGGACGGATTATGAAATACGATTCTATTGATACTGTTGCTGACTTTGGTTTTTGAAATAAGGGATATTAAATTTGCACTTTGTACTGGCTCGGTTGACTCATTCTTAGTCCTATCGAATCTACTTCATGTTTTATACATATAGGATGTTAAAGTACCCGGTAAACGTATGTGAAACATTTCACACAACTTGAGTAGAGCCCGAGATAAAGTGGCTGGTAAACTTCGTACATATCATTTTAGAACTTTCCTTAAGGCACTGAGTCCCATCTCCTTTTTTATTTTCGCTGCTCTGGATTAATAGAGTCATAAAAGCTTAGGGGATTTTTAACACAGCTAGCCTAGATCCACGGTGCGAAGCCTTGAGCGGGCAGAAGCTGATATAAGATAAGGTAGTGAGTAGCTAGACTGCCATACACAAGTACATAATTTGTGGAATTAATACTGTATGTGCCCAATGTCACAACAAATACAGTTCCATGTAATCCATTTTATTGTATGATTTAGGAACGAAGTTTTTTTGGAAACATAATCTAAAATCAAATCCTTTGTTGTTTTTTACCAAGACCAGTTGAAGATTAATTTTTTTATAGCGACGTATTTGCAGTAGCGGTTCTGGGAATTTTCCATAATTCATAGCAATTACATTACCATCTCATACTGTTAGGATTTACGTAACTACCAAATCGAAGATGGTACGGTCATACTCACGCATTGTTTTAAATTACCCACAATGGAATTTTATGTAGGGTTGAGCCACAGTTCTTCACTTCATAAAAAAAAGTATGGGCTACCAAATGAATGTCCCAACAGTTTCGTGAATCCTACCCTACTTAATATGATAAGCTCGTTTTTACGAGGCATCAGAAATAATTCGGGAAGCCTAATAGGTGGTAGAAGTGTAATAGTATGTGATCAGTGATGTGATGTTTTAGATCAGTTTTTCTCAATCTGTGGTCCGCAAAGAGAACATTTGTAAAGGGGGCGTCCATTAATTACGTGAGGTGAAATAGAAGGGGGAGGGGGTCCGGCGAAATCTCACCGAGGGGGAGGGTTTTGAAATTCTTGGAGGAGAGTAGACCTATAAAAAAGATCTCGAAAATACTACGAGGTCGATGTTTAGCAGGGGGAGGGGTCCCGTCAAAATCTTATGTCATATTAGGGGGCGCGGGTGGGTACGACCAATTGGGGGGGGGCGGAATTCCCGAAAACACCTCACGTAATTAATGGATGTCTCCAAAGATATCTTACTGATGCTGTAAAACGCTTTAAGCGAGGATAACCTAAAAGCACAACTGTTTAAAAAGCCATGGATACTTCAACAAACGGGAAAAAATCTGCTATTTTCAGGTTATAAGGATACGACTGAATTATACCTACAATTGCATAGTCATATATATTATTTGGAAAAGGTATTTTTTCGTCACAAGCCAGTATCTCCGTTCATACCTAACCGAAATCGACAAATGAAGTGTCATTTTAAAGATTAAGGTATCCGCTTTGGTCACATCTTTTTTAAGAAAGTCATTTTTCCAAATTCTACCCTTAGAGGGCAAAAATGTCAATATTTCTAAAATTAGTTTTTTTTTGTGTCACCAAACACTAATCTATAAATGAAGTGTTATTTTAAAAATCTCCGCTTTGGTGACATCAATTAAGAAAGGAAGTTTTCGGGATTCGACCCTTAAAGGGCGCAAGTATCATTATTTCCATAGTGTGTTTTTTTATTATTATTTGGTTGTAAACCATTTATGTCCCTCGATACCTAACCCAAATCGATAAGTGAAGTACTATCTTATAAAATAAGGACTCCACTCAGGCAACTTTATAAATTAAGAACGAAATTTTTCTGAATTTGACCCTTGAAGGACAAAAGTAATAACTGTGAAAGTCGCACGTATGAGACAGTTCAGAGCCAAGCCGCTAGATAGCAGCAGCAGCACATATCATAGAGATATTAATAAACTGCTTCACTGGCGTCGACTTTGGTTACATACCTATTATGCTAAAGAAATCAATAATTGATACAAACGAGGCGGTTCGTTTTTCATCCCATTACAAACCACCAATCTTATTATTCATCGTATTCGCGAAATTTTTGCACGGGTCATCTAGTTAGTAGATAATTATGTTTCAGTCGTTCGTTTAAGGGTCATGTTAATGGCCGTGTTTCCTGAGAGTCCTTTAGAGGTGTGTTAGCGACTGCGGAACGTGGTAGGTTTGGTAACGCAAGAGTGGTGAAGTAAATAAGGTTGTGAGGATTCGTTTCTTTTATTTATGTATGTAGGTAGGTAGGTGCTTAAGTGTAGAATATAGTCTACAGTAACATTATCATTCATTTGGTTATTAGAGGTCTCTTCAATGTGTAATTAACTTTAAATATTTCACTCCCATTTTCGTAACTGCGTTTCTGTAGAAACCCAAAATAATGCTTTTAGATTTATTATGTTATAATGGTTCAAATTCAATATTCCTCACGTATTACATGTATTTACAAATGGGTAAAAAAGGACCCTACACAAGTAAGTGGCCCGAAGTATTATTTTTGTCAATTTACTGGTCCTCTGGTTGAAAAAGGTTGTGAAACGTTTCTCTAGATTGAAGGTTACCAAATAGAATACACGTAAAAGGGAGCGCTGGAAGCGAGGTAGTTTCGCCGCCCGTGAGAACGATACCCTAGCCTAACTCTACAACGTCGCAAATACAGTCTCCTTCACCGCCTCTTAGAACTGAAAATCTTTATTTTAAAATCACAAACTTAGACAGTTTTCCCCGAGACATCATTGTTAGTACTGAGAAGTTCCAACTCTAAAGACGTAAAATATGGGCAGAGCCCTGTAATTACTAAATTTAGTACTTCAAGAACAAGCTTTGGAAATAAATGATGCTGCTGCCAAATACGATTTTAATAAAAATGGATAAATCAACTTTTTGGGTCAACATTACTACGTGTATCCCAACCTATTAACACAAACGCAGCGATTATATTCGTCTGTTTCGTGCACTTATTTGTGAGAAAGAGTTTTCAGCTTTTGTAATAAGAACAAAGTATCCCTTTTCAGTAAATACGAGAGTGTTAATTTTTTCACAAAATTTATAATTTTATAAGCAATAAAAATAAATATTTGAGATCATACTTGCTTTTTTTTAATCCTTTGAAGCAGAGTTGGGGGAGTGCCGATGTTTGTTTGTACCGTAGCCGCGTGGTGATCCCCGCGAGCCGCCAGGACGTCCGCATTAGCGGCGGCGCCCTGCGCGGCAGGTGGCCGGGCACAGCGGATTAGCAACAGCCAGTGGCCATGACAGCCTACCGTGGTCAACAGCGGACGCCAGTATTTTGATTAGTTTTACCGAATACTAACAACGAACTGGATCAACCACATCCGCAGTACTTCACTGCGCTGATAATGCGTTTCTCGCAGTTTGGACGCAACAAACTATCTACATCGGAAATGATCCTCACTAGTGGATCCTTTAAGGCTTCCATCTCTAACGCAGGTATTTCTTCCAGTGTCCTTCACAAGATAAACACTCCTTGTTTCAAGTCGTGAATCTAATTTTCAGTAGTTTTTTGGAATCTACTTAGACGGGGTTACAACTTTCTCTCGCGGCGTATCACGACTGGAATTAAACCTGTGATTTCTAATTTTCAACAGCGGCACGTAACCAATTCTAGCTGAAATTACTATGAAATTATCAGGAGAAACACTGCAATTTCCGAATTATTTGAGATATTCTAGTGTGATTTAATCACTTCAACCTATTAATATAAAAATCCGGGTAGTCTAATAAATTTCCTACAGTTCAAGAACCTCTCTTATAGAACACGTCGCAGCGGCTAGAAATCTGAGATTTACTATTTTAGAGCAAAAAATTGAACAGGGAAAATTTACAAAAAACACTTCGTGGTTAGCTTTGTTACACAACATTTACCTAATACCTAGAAGTCGCTTTAAGAATCCAGAAAATTCTGTTTAAGTCAGCCTACTAAATTATTACCTTGGGAAATTTCGCAACGCTAATCGGATGTCCCTGAAACCTAACTGTGCATAGATTCCCAAGTAGCCTCTGGTTTCAAGTTCTCTCTTATTTTATCGAAACAATTATCAATATTTGAACAAATATATATATTTAAAAAAGGAAAATAGAAAACCTCACCCACCAAAACACGCGAAGAATGTGAGTCAAACATGGAAAAAGTGCGCATACTATTTCCTTAATGGCGAACACGGATCAGAACCAACAGTCAACAAAACTATTAACGTGTTCCGAGGATCATATTTACGAAATATGCAAGCAGTTCTTGTATTCAAAGTAAGCCGGCAAGTTAAGAATGACTGATCGAGTAGCGCCATTAATTCCAATAGAATTATTCAGGGAGTATAGCATCCGGGTGTGGTCTGAACAAAAGAATCATCTCGAACGTCAATACAGAAGGCCTATTTTCTTGCTGTCGTCAGTCTCTTGGCTGGTTTGAAGCAATGCTCCATCTCTTTCTACCTTACGCTGGCCTCTTCATTTGAACATACCTCTTACAACCTATATCTAATTATCTGCTTCATATATTCTAATCTCTTTGTCCTCCTCCACACTTCTGGCCTTCGGCTGTTCCCTCTTAACCATTTCTTAAAATGTGATCCTCCATCTTGTCTCTTCCTTCTCTAAGACTCTTCCACAAATTTCTTTCCTCGCCCATCACTCCCAAAACACTTTCATTTCGTATTTTATCTAACCATTTAATTTTTTATATGTATATATTAAGTTTCATTCGCCCGGATGAAGCCTAGAAGGAGAGCTGATGCAGGGTCACCACTACACATCTGAGCCAACCTAGCTTACCCTATCTTCCCCCTACGAAGGTCTACTGGATAAAATTTTATTACATACTAGCTGGTGTCCACGAATTCGTTCGTATGTCAAGAATTGAAGGTTTTTATTTTTCTTGAAGGAACCTTAAATATTTCGAGGATAAAAGAAGCCTAAGTTACTCCCTGCCAAATCAGCAACCCGCCACTGAAAGTCTCGTCAAAATCGGTTCACAAAGTAAATATGTTGCTATAAATTATTTATATTTGCTAGTAGGTAAAAAAGCTAAAAAAAGTATTCTAGTTCATTCAGGAATATTCTAGAAGATTCCAAAATGCAACTACTATAGTGCACGATGGGAGACGCGAGGCTAATGCCACATACAAACACCAGTGTTCTGTGCTTGGTTGTTGTGGATGCAAAGTGAAATATAGGGATATATATATTTCAAAGTTAAATTTTCTTAATTTTCACTAATTGAGTGGTAAAAATTAGTATTTATAATTATTTAATATCGTATTGTTACCAGAAACGAGAATGTATCCACAGTTTCAAGTCAATCGAACACTGGAAGTAGCGAAACATCGTTTTCAAGATTTTTAACGGACGGGTGAAACTAATATAAGTGTGGTATAAAATAATAAATTCCGTTTCTTTTTTTCTGACGTTGGCTGCGGTCTTCTCTCTCGACATTGTATTCACGAACAGTGAAAATTTTATTCCTGCCACAAAACTATAATTAAGATTTTAAAAAGTTCCTGCTACCCTCTAGTTTTCTCTTCTTTTTTTTGAGAAATTTATTAATAGCGCACTAACAAAGTTTTACGCTATTGTTCTTAATTGATCCTACCAAATGACGCTGTTTAAAATTTGAATTTACAACATTTACAGAAACCAATGTTGTAGCAACATTTGATGCGAGGAGTTAAGTATTGCAATGTTCCAAGTTAATGATTAATTTTATTATTGCTTGAGAGCAAGAACTTTCTTCCCGAGGGCGTTTTAATCTGGGTATCTAGTTGTGATCCTGTGAACGCGTCACGATGTCTTACTAACGCTGGCTGGTGAAGGCATGCTCCCCCTTCTGCGCTCCGTCAGTCTCTCGCAGTGTGACCTTCACTTCTGCTGGCGGGACGCTTTCGCTCGCGGAGCTGCTGGTGTCGGAAAGCAAGACGCCTTCTCTCGTCCACCACCTCTCCACAATACGCGACAACTTCTCACATCGAATCGCGTCTTCTGGCAAACCGTCTAGGTCCACAATCAGCCATCCATGCAAAGAACAACGCTAATTTTAGCACATATGTATCGTCAAACGAAAAAAATTGGCTCTTAGAGTACTTGCCCCTACCCGTTTCTGCCAGATTATGCGAAAGCTTTTATTTTTGCTGGATCACAGTCGTTTGTCACTGTAGGCTACTTGCGCGTAAACAGGGCCTGGGCAAAATTCTAACAGAAACCATCTACAGTAATATAGAAATCAGTGGAGTCGATATAAATTGCTATCTATATATGCTACCTGTTGCGATGTTGTCTTCAAACCGGGCGCGCTTGGTGAGTGGTAACGGTCAGGTCTTGCATTCGGCTGGAAGCGGGTTCAAATCCGCGTCCAGCCATCCAGATTTGGGTTTTCCATGGTTTCCCCAATCAATCCAGGCGAATACCGGGATGCTTCCTTCCCTTCCCTTGACCCAAGCCCATTCCCGCCTCTGACGACCTCGATGTCGACCCAGTGAAGAGACGTATGCAAAAATGAAAGAAAAAAAAGACCAGCACCGACGTCTCCGTTTTACTTCCTATAGTTCTTCACTGCTTTTTTTTGTGTAATCCCTCTTCCTGAGAGAAAATCAGGCAGGCGCATAAAAGAGGGAAGGTGGTGGGGGGGGGGGGGGGAGGGGGGGACGTCTTACGACACGACAATACCGATTACAAGATCGTGCAGAATTGTTCGACAGTTATCAAAAGGCAGGGAGTATCTAAAAGTCAAGCTACTCATTACTATTAAATTTCTCAGAAAATAGAACCATCAGCAATGTCAGACAGTTACATGGAAATAATATCAGGCATAACCGCCATCAAATGGAATAAGCTATCGGAGATATGGAGAAGAATGTGTTCAGAATTAAAGTACTATGGACTTCCCATAACATGGACAACAGGAGGCCATTTTAGTCCATCTCCAATCTTCTGTTTAAAAAAAAAAGACATTATAGCGAAAAATAATAGTAACAGAAAAGGTTTGTTCAACTAGGAAAATAGGCAGTGAGGGCACTACAACATACACGCCACGCTAAATTAAAACACCTCTGACACAAGCTCGAGACCTGGCGAACGATAAGCCCACCTCTATAACATCGCCGGACAAAAATAGGTCCCAGACGATATTAGGAGGTATGCCATAACTTTTAGCCGAAACGAGTGTAATTATTTTAAACCAAGATGTTACTTTTTTTTATTAGTGTTGTTATTGCTGATACATCCGCTCATTGTATCATCAAGGTACCTATAGTTGCGAAGGATCGTACCAGGTAGACCTCAACGATGACCATACGTATCATGTGTTTACAGTTTGATATTTCTGTATACTTCAACATTGTCCCGCTGAAGCAAAATTGCTGTATAGATAATAAAAATATTTAGCCACAAAAAAGTTTTTTTCGTAATTAATTCAAATAAACGTCACGGCAGTTCCCCGAATCCCCCAGTATTTCATAGCTGTACGGCATAGAAAAATGCGAAACACCCAAACACAATTACAGCTTCAACAATCTGGACAGTGACGTACTGAAAAAAAAAAAAAAAAAAAAAAAAAAAAAAAATCAAATAACTCAGCGATTTAGGTCAGTTGAACACTAGCGAACCATATAAGTCAATAAGCGTAGAAGTTTCCTCTAGAACATGAAGATCACACTCCAGTAAATATCGCTTAGTTAGGCGGATAAATGCTCAAATTAATTTTAATGAAGCGAGATACAAAACACAATTGGATTTTAATTCAGCTACCTCTTTATGCTAGCAATTTAATATCTCCCGAACGAATTTGTTTGCAAAGCTTAAGCAGAATGTTTCTAAAAGAAAAAAGCATTTATTGCCCACAGAATAAAGGCAGAACATAAAAGCATTTACGTGTAAAAAATAAAATAAAAATAGTAAGCCGGCTCTGTGGAAACACGACTAGTGGATGAAACTTTCGTTTGACAAGCAATATAGCATGCAATAATAATTTCACGTTGATGGTTACACAAGCGTGCAAACTAGTTCTTTGTACCTTGTGTGATTTTATACAAGGCACTCGGCTGTAGGCCTACGCATTGCACTTTATGCTAACTTTTACTCAAACACCGACAATGACGCACTAAAACGACGAAGAGTAATCAGAAATTCACCTCGCATTAAATTACGTACTTAAAACAAGCGATATGCTCAGTCCTAAACATGAGGATTTTTATACATATTTTTCATCACACTTTCATTTTCCTAGTCGTCCCAAATTCTTTTATATCTGTTCAGTTAAACTTGCTCATGACGCTTATTTTTTTACCCTTTTTTTATTTCCACTACTGCAGAAATATCACGAAAGGAATAAAATACAGTTTAGAATATTGACACTTTTTTTTGGATATGCATGAGTAGCAGAGAACAAGCTATGAAAATGAAATATCATAGGAGTACAGTGGTAGTAACGAAAAGGGACAGAATGAGGAAAGAGAAAATGAGGGAGATGATTAAGGAGGAACCGTTACAACAAAGAATTTAAAAGTCAAGGTTACTGTGGTATTGTCATGTGAAGAGAATTGGAGAGGAGAAGATACCAATAAAGATGCTGAACATGGAGCCTGAAGTGAAGAGCCTCTGAGAAAGACCGAGCAGCAGATGGGTGAAAGGTGTTAAAACGTGTGTTGAGGAAAAGAGAAGGGGAGGCTTCTATTCCATGCAGACCCGGCCGGTGGTTGGAAGGACTAAGCGTAACGGTGCATTATTTTTTTTTAGTAAGAATACTATTCCTATATAGTTGACTTCTGGCTGTTCACTAGCACACGCGACGGCTTTCATAGGCCAGAGCAAGCATGCTATTTCAACGCGTAAATCGTTCTCGGAACATTACTCAATACCTCATACACTGATGAAAAGATCACTAGAGGCCAGTGGTACATTTCAACTAGTTTCCGGAAGATCCGAATTGCACTAATGCGTTGGCGTGCAAGACCTCGGACTTTTATTAATGTTATTAGAAATCAACAGTACTTAATGTTTTATTCTTAAACCCAATACAGACTTTGCGATCAAGAACGACCATCCGAATTACTAACATCAAAGTACTTCATTTTCATTACACCAGTGATGAAAACGGGAATTTAAACCTGGTCACAGTACTAAATCTCAATAGGAGAAATATGCCATGCTAAATTGAGGATTCATCCTGGTCTTCACCAGAAAATTTAAGAGAGGCAAACATCGACAGCAAAAACTTAAAAATTAAGTTCAATAATCAAAAAGCAACATTGTAAACCCTCGAATCAAAAAGGTCAATAGCCAAGTTGAATGAACCGTGTAATCTATTTAGAGCGAGTGACGTATAATGTTATCTGCCTGCCCTTTGGTTAAAACGGATATGTGAAAACTGCGACCAGTGAAATTTGCGGCCAACCTAAAATCTGAGAAATCTGCGACCAATACCTGCTCCCTTTGTGTCACTGCCGGGACGTCCTAATCACTTTAGACGACCCGACCTGGTCTCACAAAATCGTGGCCTGGAAGTTTTTACTTGAACAAATAGAACGGAAGCTAGTCAGCGACAACATTTTACATTACATGGCCGAAACAGCCAAACTAGTTTCTATTTTTTTTAAAAAATAGACACCAAAATGTTTCGAATTAATAAGTACATCACCTTGTTTCGCAAGATAAGTATTCTTTCTTAGAATTTTTTCGCAATCGTTACTGAAAGTTTAATTTTTTGCTGATCTGCAACACTGCGGTACTAACCAGATCGGGCTGGCCAAGGTCGTCTAAGGTCACATGTCAATTTTCATGAAGTTTACGGGAATCAATAAAAATACAATAATTCCAATTTTTTAAAAAAATATTTTTACTGCAACTGATGAAGTAACATATAATAATACACTTTTGACGTACATTTGGAATTTATTGTGTACATTATGTACTTTCTATAGATTTTTAAGTAACCCGGACATGTGCCCTTTTAATAAAAAACCAAGGGGAAAAATAAAATATTACTTTTTTCACATTTTGTTTATTATGTATGGATATTTTGTTTGTTCGAACAGTACATGTCAACTAAAAGTTTAAAAAAGTTATATTATATGAAATTACATTTAATTTACCATTGAAATTACTGTAGTTTTGCACAAAATCCACCGGCTTATATATTTTACTTTACGTAACTAATCATCTTCAGAATCATTCTCAGCAGATGGCCAATTTATAGCATCATGTAAAATGGCATATGTTCTTCAGGAATATTTTGTAGCACTTTCTTAACGTCATCCTTTTTTTGGCATTGATGGGATTCATGTCTGCAAAGGTTTTTGCGTTAGGAAGCTCAATACTTGTGTTGCTCTGCAACAATTTAAAAGTTTTTATTATTATTATTATTTCTCCAATTTTATCGTAACCTAAACGGACTCCCTCATCCATTTCATAATAGTAGTGTTCTGATATTTTAAACAACTCGCCCTGTCGTTCCTTCTTTCCCAACGTTTTTTTTTATTTCGAGCTTCACTTCGGAGCACATACTTTTTAAAGTGCTTGGGCCACCACTTGTTAAACTCTAGGATGCTGTCATTGTCACAAAAAAAAAACTGTTTCAATTTTCCCTTAATTTGCAGACGATTCATTAATAATTTTTGAATATTGATCAGGTGTGTAGATTCTGTCCACTCTTTTTAATCGTCTCTTCATAACAGCAAAGATACGATCACATGGGAGAAAACTGACCCCTCACTGGAAAATATTGCTTGATTGTTACTTTACGTATCAGGGAAAGGCCAAATAGAAATCGTAAAACCATATGATTCTTAATATATTTTTCTCGGGCTTCCAGCCGTGTTAATATATCATATTTGCGGGACGTTTCGAAGGCGTCCATCTCTGCCTCCATTCTCAACCAAATGTCAGTGTATAACTGTTTGTTTATTCAGCCGCTGCTACGGAAACGGTGGAAAACAAAAACCAACACAACGCGATTACATCATCCGCTCTTCTGCTCGTTACCGACGCGAAACTGTTTCAGCATTTTAATCCTTTTTTTGGCATTGATGGGATTCAGGTCTGCAAAGGTTTTTGCGTTAGGAAGCTCAATACTGAAACAGTTTCGCGCCGGTAACGAGCAGAAGAGCGGATGATGTAATCGCGTTGTGTTGGTTTTTGTTTTCCACCGTTTCCGTAGCAGCGGCTGAATAAACAAACAGTTATACACTGACATTTGGTTGAGAATGGAGGCAGAGATGGACGCCTTCGAAACGTCCCGCAAATATGATATATTAACACGGCTGACCGCCCGAGAAAAATATATTAATATTCAACGCCGTGAAAAATTACGATCCTACATATGATTCTTGTTCTGCCCTGTACATCCGTCGGAAAAAGATGGGTTTCTTCTGCAGTTTGGGGGATGAAAAGTGCTATGAAGTGATTACGGAAAGAGGTAACTTCATTCCCTCCTTTTTTCGCAGTGCTTTCATGGTAGGTATAGATTTTGCTTGTTCTGGTTTTAAAGTCATAAATGCAAAAACAGTTAACCCACAACTACCAATAGTAGAATATTTTTTCCTGCACTGGTAATGTGAGGAAAAGGGAGATTTTGCATGAAATCTACTACGATTCCATAAGTAGCTGGCTCGTTATGACAATTCTTTTCTACGTCTTTTAAAGCAGAATAAAACTTGTGTTTTAATAACAATTGTTGAGAGTTCTGGTAGCAAATTTCACTGGTCGCAAATTTCACTGGGCGCAGTTTTCGCGACAGCCGGCAAAGTCTCGAATCTAATTTTACAGTAACATAAATCACACAAAATTTATCCTGTAAGAATGAACTTCAAAAAATCGTTAACTTACATACATTTCTGAGGGCATTGATCGAAAAATGGTACAATTATGTAAGTGAATCGCCTTGCTTGAAAAACATGTGTTTGTATCAGGTTTAATAAATCCCAGTATTTTATTAAATGCAGAGGTCTATGACGTTATTCACTAGCAGTATCTAAAATTTGGTTGCTAACTTTACAGTAATGCAACTAACTGAACTGTATACAGTATTACATATATGTTATATTCTTTTTTGTTTTATGGCTTTATGCCCCGTCGACGCCGAGATCATTAGATGAAGGAAAAGACGGGGGGACGAGGAATTCTGCCATGGCATTTTGAAGCAACCATCCCGGCATACACCTGGTATGATTTGGGGAAAACGTGGAAAATCCAAACCTGGATGGCCGGACCGTGATTCAAACCAGAGTCCTCCCGTATCCGAGGCCACAGCGTTACCACTCATCCACCACTCTCATTTTATGAACATGTTTGTGTATTATGTATATACTGTTTTGAATTACTACTTTAGGATACATAAATTCGAGACCTAGCCTCAGTTTTTGCAAACTGTATATTGTGTGTTTTTTAACTACCTTACCCAGCTACACCATTAAATTTAAATCTAACTCCAGAAAATATTTTTCTTAAATCAAGCCGTATATATTTTTCAAGAAGCGGAGAGTAATAAATTTAAAGGTAAGCAGAAAATGATTATTTTGGAGTAATAAATGACTAAATGTATAAAGCGCGCAAACCAGGCTGTTCGTGACAAAACTTAAGGTGATGTTTTGTTGCTTTCAGATTGCTGACTTGATAGACATTTTCTGCAGAGGAAACTTGCGTTAGTTTTTGCATACGCATCGCAGATAATCAATCTGATTTGCCTCCTGCCAGAGAAACACGTGACATGAAATACGGAAATGTGATTTTTGTACTGATAAAGATCGCAGTTTTCGTCAGAACAGTATATTAAATTACTGAGACTGGAGCAGTCTCATTGTCATAATTGCAACTGTAATGAATCATGCAAGAATTTTGAAAAACGTGTAGAAAATTTATACAGCGTGGTTCAAAGAACTACTGTCTTCGGTGCTACCAAAATTAAACAATACCATTGGAAAAACTTATTTTAAATATAAATCTTCACAAAAACGTAAGGAGGATATAACAATATTGTTGCTGTTGTTATTGCTATTATTATTATTGTTGTACCTACAGTAAATTTGAGAAAATTCGAAAAAATAAGGCAGATAGTTTTTGCCAAGGAAACAAATGAAATCAATCGAAAGGAAAATTCAGGCTTGTTAGTAATTATCATTTGCAAGCACTATATTAAATTACCAGAGTTTATGTAGTTCTTCTTGCAGCTTCAGTTAGTTCTCTAAGATTCTACAATCGCGGAAACTAAGTAAGGTGCTTCTCCGTTCGTACATTTTTCTTTTTAAACAAAAACCTAATGAGATCATTCCTGTCGTCTCGACGACATTATGAGCCAAGATACCAATTCTAATCGCTAGCATTGTTAAATTTATTATATGTTATAGAACACCTCGGTAGATTCAATGACACTTTCTTCAAAAATGTTTTCCAATGTTTACTTTATTAAGATATATATATATTTTGCGAATACTTATACAGGAAAAAATACTAGTACTTTATTTCCATCAATAATAATGTTAGACAGTCTTGGCAGGATGTACTCACGACCTGTGGGAGACAGGGATCTGCACAGACGTCATTACCATTATGCAGTTTGTGACGTAATAGTTGGCAAACAACACAGCTGCCTGCGGGTCTATTTGCGGAAGAAAGTAATGTATGGGCCATTGTAGAAGACGAAAATACATCAAAGTGGTAAGCCAAGAACATTACGGAGAGTAAAGTTCGTCTCTAACTTCCAGCACGCCCTCCCTTCATATTTTCCACTCGGCCATTCACATCCTTCTTTCCCGAAATGATTCCACTCAAACTCTGAGATTGTTCTTTGAAATCGATACAGATTCTTCTAGAGACTCCTATAAACCCTATCACCCGTTTACTCACTACGAAGCGCTAGAATCTGAACGTAAACATGCAATCTCCTACTGGCTCGATTTCGCAATTGCACGTAGCTGGATGTTGTTGGGTTTAAGAAAGTTATCAGTCACCTTAACAAGAACGCACTAGTTCCTTGTAATGACATAACACGTCGGATACTTTACCGCTCTGGATATTTTACTTTTTATTAATAATAGCATGGCAGGCAGTAACAGCGATACATTGTAAAGCCGTGATTTGCGATAGGACCGTCACACATACCACATAGAAAATGTAGCCCTGCCGAACATATCGATATATTTGCTATCGAATTTGGCAAGTATGCAGAAAGAGAAGTTCACAGAACTCTGTATTGAAAATGAGAGTTAAACAAGAAGATAAACGGGAACTGTATGCTGATATGTAAAATGAAGCGACACTGCAGGCCGTATTTCAGGACGCGGACTCCCCCGAGACACGTCCTGGCTTCAATCAGCTGGGTCGTGTCTGTCCAAACACTGTGCAGTCTCCAGAGACCTCCAGATGACACGCTCGCACCAATCGATAAACACTGCATCAACACCCTCACAGTTCAACCACTGGCCCTGTGCAATGGATCTACCTTATCAAGGGCTAATGCCCAGTGACAATGCCAGGTTGTCACTTATCCATATTTACCGTATACCACCATACTGTTGGCTCTGGTCTCTCACAGTGTAGTGTTGCATGTGTACGCTATTTTTGGCTTTGTTTTTATATCATGACTTATCACGCAATACACGCACAGTATAGAGCGCTTGATCCGTAAAGGTTGGCACCATGTTATTTATTACTTTATCACCTTAATGAGATGTTTACAACAATATGAACAGCTAACACACAACCCCAACTGTGTGAATGACAGCAATGCCAAATGGCATTCCCCTCTCCCCTTCAACCCCGCTATCAGCACCCAGAATACTGACAGAAGAAACACACAGTCTAATGTTCGGATCACAATTTCCAAGGTGCTGCTTTCCCCAGGTTAGTGGCATAAAATCTGAAGATGCTCATTAATATTTCTATCCTCTTGTCGCACGATCCTAAGCGCGGGATCTCTGTTCTGTAACCAAAGGGTCCCTACAGTTTTTATCTTTAATTACGTTCAACTCAGGATTTAATAGCGTATAATATTATCGATACGATTTTCGGCTAGCTAGAAGCGATAACCGTTTACCTTCCTATTACAGTCTTCATCCTGTTTCCTAAATCACAAAGAGGGTAACAATTAATAACAAGCTAACTTCCTCACAGCCAAAGACAGTAAAGTAAAAGTTCTACAAGCTGCGACCTTAGTCCCACTCGTCTTTATAATTCAATAGTCCGTCTAGCCTGGTAGGAACATACACGAAGAGACAAAATGGATACAACAAATAAACACTCGATTACTCAGAGAACTACTACCTAAGCTTCAGTATCAGAGTAGGTCCATAGAGGCCATCCCCGAAAACGTCGTTTGTAGACAAACTAAAAGTGACTAAAAAATTCGAAAATCACCGCTATCATCGCTATGAAGTAGATGCATCTGGATAATAAAGCCACATGCAACCGCGAAATTCGACGTATTCGAACAATCCGTCTACTGTTAAGATTGCACAGGAAGTTGTAACTTTGACGACTATTTATTTTAAAATAAAAAATGAACCCCAAGATTGAATACCAATATCTAAATGATACAAGGTCTGCAACTACAGAAGAGAATTTGAAAGAAAGATATAAATTACATGCATTAAACCAAATACTTAAGATGAAATGTACCTTCACACAATCTAACGATTTTGATAATTACTAGCCACATAAAGTTACAAAACGAAGTTGTTGCTCCTCTTTTCTGAAATATATCGCTGCTCTCCATTTGAAATAATCATCAGCAAATGTGTCACAATCCAACGGTTACTAAAAATATCTATGGAATAAGAGGGTGAAAAGTTTTAAATCAAATATCAGAAGCATATTGAAGCCTGAGAAAAAAAATAGAGCACAAAACCTTGAAGAAAACAGTAAATAGGTCACAATATCCCAAAAAACTTTGAATGGAATATTGCAGAGCAACCATGTTTATTGTATGTTACCGTGTACAGACCAAATCAGAAACAAATAGTACATTGTTTTATCAGGCCCCACACTGGCGTATCATGGTGACGCTGAAAATCCGGACCCATCGAACTCCAAACTATAAAATGAAACACAAGAACCACTCAAGAACCACTCAAGAACGTCTCATTAAAACTCAAAGGCCCTACCAAGTAAAACCAAATGAACCCGAATCTACTAGCTCGTCCCCTATTACGAATGTTATGTTTCACATTTCCACATAAAAACATCGAATTATGTCTGCGTACATATTGCGATGAAAAATATGTATCACGAGAAGCTACATTTATTTTATCCCCAGAAAAGGTCCCGCAGTTCACAGGACGAAAGATCGGTTTTACCTTAGTTTCCACAGGGAGCGATATACTGATAAGCACTGTGTTTTAGATATAGGAGTTGGGAAGGGTGCAAAGAAGGGCTGGTATATTTGTTTCTGGAAGTTACAGCAAGACCAAGCCAGTAACTGATATGATAAAGGAGCCAAAGTGTGATTCACTGGACGACAGGAGGACGGTGAAGAGAATGGTGGGAGTGAACAAGCCGTAAATTGCTGATCAGGCGTGGAAAGATATTAGTGGAAGAATTAGGAGAAGTACACGGAAGGGAAGAGGTGACTACGACCACAAACTGGCACTTAATTTCAGGCATAAGAGTGGGAGAAAATTTTATTTCGTAGGTAAAAGGATTGGAATAAATTACCAAGAGAATTGATGAATAATTTATCAAAAACACTGAAAGAATTTAAAGTTGATAGACGAGAAATGTAGGCGGGTACAAGAAAGGGAGGAACTGTGTGTGTGTGTGTGTGTGTGTGTGTGTGTGTGTGTGTGTGTGTGTGTGTGTGTGTAGAGAAATTGCTACCGGAGCGCGAGCTACACTGTAATTAAATAAAAAACAGAATACCAACTTTATCAATGCTCACACACAGTACGTACCAGAACGAATCATGCATACTATTTAACGTCTCTTTCTAATCGTTTGCGGCTGACCATCTGAATTCGTTTAGCAGAGAGGCGTATTTGAGAGCAGTAGAGAAGGGCAGCGGTGTTTTTCTCATCAGTCGTGGGAAGTGGCGGCCACACAATGGGCGGGCAGCTTCTCCGTGACAGGCGCGCTCGCTCGAGTCAGCCTTTCAGTAACGAATTAACACGAAACGGTCTGCAACCTGTTGAGCACTCAGACCGCCCACCGGCCAGCTAGTGACAGGAGAAAGTGCCACCCGGGTGATGACGGGGCACAGCTGTTTTACTTGCAACACCACAACGAGTCCCCAATGCATCAGACAAACCACCATCTAAAATTCCCACCAAGAACTTACCTCAATTAAGATGCAACATCCTTTATTCTTTCTTTAACGTTGAGACATGTGTATAAAACTTTAGAATCGCAAAAAGAGCTCGAAATATACGTGATTTCCAAATATGTAACTGTTATCAATGAAGGGATGTTAAAGCATTTTCCGCAAGCGGTCTCCATCCGCAAGATAGCCGATTACTGGCCACGTAACAGGCACTTCGACGTAATTTTGGGGTTCAAAACGTATTAAGGACATCTTAAGGATGTGAATCATGTGACAGAAAATATAGACCATTTTTAGTGTGTTTTTTTATTAATGAAAACGTTAAATTGATCATGCATTTTAATTGTAATTTATTTTAGTATATCTACACACAAAGCAATAAATCTAAACCATATTGGTAGTTTTTTGTTTTGTTTTGGTTATGGCGTCGAGATCATTTAGAGATCAGAAAGGACTGGAGGAACGAAATGGGAAGGAATACGGCCATGGGCTTTTAGAACCATTGTGATGTAACAAGACATTTTAAACCATAATTAGGAACTTCAAGAAGTAGTATTTAATTAGAATAAGGATAGGATTAAGTAATTCCAATTAGGTAGTGAGAATGAGGCGGAGAGACTTTCTTTTAAGATTTCAAGTAGCTACAGACTACTGTCATGGCCGTTAAGCCATGCTGGAGAAGTTCGGGCACTCTGCTCCCGCCCAGGGTTTGGCGGGGATAGGATAGTATTGTAGCCACCACACAAACACAAAAGTTACCTCTCGGGTGGGGTGTTATCGGTGGAACTCTGTGTTCCCTCCCATTTGGCAGAGATGGTCCTCCCGCCAACGGGGAAGTAAGAATCCAATGTTGGTAGTACGTACTCCTCCCAGAAGATCAGCCCACCCGAAAGCCGTTAGGCCCCACAACGAGACCATAGGTCCTCAGTCTTTACCAGTTTTTGTCCGGTGCTACGCATTGGAAGTTCGCGATTTCGCTCCGCGCGGATTCATGATGTTAGCCCATATTATGTTCTGTTTCTCTCTGCGTATCTGCCATACATCACTCTCGCTCACAGTTTGTAAAGTAAACAGGTATATAAAGAAGGAAGTTGTAATTTTCTTATGAAGATAATGATTTGCGGATACAATACATGTATTTGAAGAGAAAACCTATAGTGTATCACAGTGTACAATTTATCGGAATATAATATCAAATCAGCGTGGTGCATCTACCTAAATTTTATTTTCTTTGTAATTGTTCCGCGCCTTTTACCTGGATTAAATGATGGAAAGAATGCAGTCAATCTTCGGCAAAGAGGTCCGATAATAAATAATTAATAAAGTAGCCGGAAATTAATTAGAAGGAGGGGTGGGAACGTTTCACGATCCAGGCATCCGTATGGAGTGATTTGAGGAAACCATCAAAAATCCAAATCTAGATTCGAACCCGCGTTCACCCGAATACCGCTCACCCACCGCGATCGGTGATTGGTATTCTCACAGAGCGCTACTTGCCGAAGCATTTCCACATTAATTCGAGCGAAGGAGACTCTATTTTCCGTTTAAGTCCACGACATGTTTACTGTCACAGCTGGAACTGGCGTCCAACGCATGGGGCAGAGAAAGTGACGGGATTAGCGACAACACGGGACAGCGAAGTGTCCAGCCAATCTGTTGAATAATCGAGAGCTGCAACGGTTAAGCAGATACGTCCGTACCGACTGACGAGTGACAGTAAATGACGGAAGCGATAGAGACGAATCTGTGCGGTACAAACAGTGACATTTGGTGGAATGGACTGTCTCAGATGTCTTTACTCACCACATGGCACAGCGTCTAAAACGTATATTGGATCCTAAACGACTGAAAGAGGCAGATTAGCCCAATGACTCACGTTTGGAGCCACGAGGATGTGGCGTGAACCATCCGAGATCATGGAGCTAACTTGTCAGCAGGCGAATATGCAATCTGCTGGCAGTTCTATAATTTGGGTTTACTTCAAATGGAATAGTCTTCTGCCAAAATTTAATAGCTCAACAACATGAATATTACAAATGTAATCATAGGCTTCCGCGGCCAGAGTCGGTTGATTCTTGGCTGTGGCGCCGCGTCATGTTCATTGTTTCGATCCTCATTCTGGGGTCTTCTTCCATTTCTGCCCTGGAAGAAGACCCCAGAATGAGGGTCGAAACGTCGGCTACAATGAACATGACGCGGCGCCACCCGGACAGCCAAGAATCAACAGGAATATTCCAGTTTTCAACTGTTAGGTAACCATTTTCTGCGCTTTATGGGCCCCAAGTACCGCGATAAAGATGGGAACTTCCAGGATGATAAAGTGCGGTATCGCCTGTGGCGCATATATGCGCGATTATTTCAAGAAGCATTTTGGACACGACTTGGCCACCTAGATCGCCAGAAATGAACCCAATGAAGCATGTTTGGATCATCATCATTAAAGACGTTCGTGCATAAGTACAAACTAAGACAAACAATTACTGGCAGCCAACGAGACAGCATGGCTGCAAATTCGACTTCGACCGCTCTTGCTGCGTTTCGCAGGGGTAAAGGACGTCCCATACGCTATAAGAACAGTACCCCAAGAATTTTTGGCGCGCAGATATATTGGAAGAAAAGTCAGGAGCAATATATTGAACGTAAGAGACCATGACCTTAAACTAGCTCTTGATTCCAGATATATGGGAGTGGAAATGTTATCTGCAGATAAGGGACTCAGGTAGTGTAATACATTATCAACGTTAACCTGACACACAGAAAGAATTTAAAACGAATATTTTAAGTAACGCAATAGCAGGTGAGTAGGGAAATTATCGCCGAGGCATAAGTTTACTGCGCAGTTAATAATAATAATAGTAGTAGTAGTAGTAGTAGTAGTAGAAACGATGCAAATATAGCTACAAATATTTTCTGAATTCATATAATGTCTGGAACAAACCTGACAAGGAGAAAGTAAAAACGTGCGAACGCATACAATTGTCTTGAGTATCTTCTTTAACATTCTGTCACTTAAAAATGAATTATCGGTTGTTGAGTGGAGCATTCGTGTTTAATACACTAACTTACACGTCAACTTGCAAGATCAACAACACGAACAACAAAGTATGAACACAATTCATTACCCTCATAATCGACAGTATGACTTGCTGAAAGGATGTAGTCTTGTTCGGGCAGCTAAAGGATATTAACAAGTATGGCTCAAGTCGGGCAGCGGTAATGGGATCGGGAACAGCATTCCACCAGAATGGTGATAACTCAGCTCCTAGGACCCCGCTGTTGCGAAGGAAATGGCTTTTAATGCGCAAATTAACGGCTATCGGCTACCGCCGTTATCCGTTATTAAACGTTCATTAGTGGAGAATACAGGATCCCCAGAACCTTTAATTAAAGACGCTTTAAACCTTCTCTTTGAGAATGCTTCGATAAAAAGGTTCTTTATGCGGTAATAGTTTCATGAATGTAAGATTATTGAACTCGAGAAGCAAAATTCAAACATTTGCAAAACAATAACCTTGTTATAAGGGGAAAGAAAAGACTATTTTCCGATGATGCGATTATTTATCGTGAAATCAAAACCCAGGTCGACTGCGCTTTGTTACAAGACGATATTATGAAAATAATTGCGTGGTGTAAAAAGTGCCAAGTCATGCGTATAAGTAAAAAAGGTGACACCCCTTAGCTCTGTAAATACAATTAATGGCACTGTCCTTAGAACTCTAGATTCCGCTAAATACCTAGGAGTAACAATTCGTAATAATTTGTCGTGGAATGAGCATATCGAGAAGGTAATTGGGAAAGCAAGTCGTATGGTCCGATTTCTAGGTCGTAATTTAAGACAGTGCACACCAGAAATTAATTCAATTACATACAAGTTGCCAGTGCGTCCTCACTTAGAATACTGTCCTTAGAATATTGTTGTTCCATCAAAAGGGGTTAATGGAGGCAATAGAGAAGGTCCAAAGAAGAGCCACCCGATTCGTGACAGGTATATATAGTTGGAGGGAAAGCGTAAGTGCGTTGTTGAAGGAGCTAGGTTGGGAAGACCTGAAACGCAGAACCTCTGAACAGAAGCTAATTGAAAAATTCTCGACTGACGTATTTCGGAATGACAGCAAACAAATATTGCTACTAACAACATTCACATCTAGGAATGACCGCGAAACTAAGATAAGAGAAATCAGGGCCACAACCGATTCATTTCTTTACTCATTTTTTCCACGAGCGATTAGGAAATGGAATAGGAAGGGTTTACCGCACGAGTGAACTTAAAATCCGACAGGAGTAGCTTTCGATAAAGCACTCCAGCCATCCTGATCTGGGTTTTCAAGTGGCTACAGACTACTGTCATGGCCGTTAAGCCATGCTGAAGAAGTTCGGGCACTCTGCTCCCGCCCAGAGTTTGACAGGGATAAGGATGGTACAGTAGCCACCCCACAAACACAAAAGTTATCTCTCGGGGGGGGTAGTATCGGTGGAACTTTGTGTTCCCTCCCATTTGGCAGAGATGGTCCTCCCGCCAACGGGAAAGTAAGTGTCGAATGTTGGTAGTACTCCCCCCAGAAGAAGATCAGCCCACCCGAATTCCGTTAGGTGGGTATTATATAAGGCATCACAATGGGACCAGATGCCCTCAGTCTTGACCAGTTTTTGTCCAGTGCTACGCGGTGGAAGTTCGCGATGTCGCTCCGCGCGGGTTCATGATTTAAGCCCATATTATGTTCTGTTTCCCTCTCTCTCTGTGTATCTGCCATACATCACTCTCGCTCACAGTTTGTAAAGTAAATTAAGTATATGAAGAAGGAAGTTGTAATTGTGTCATCAAGATGATTTGCGGATTCAATATATGTGTTTGAACAGAAAACGTAGAGTGTATTACAGTGTACAATTTATCAGAATATAAGTTCAAATCAGTGTAGTGCATCCACCTAAATTTTATTTTCTTTGTAATTGTTCCACCCCTGTTACCTGGATGAAATGACTGCTGTCAATCTTCGGCAAAGAGGTCGGATATTAAATCATTAAATAATTAGCCGGAAATTAATTAGAAGGAGGGGTGGGAACATGACAGTACGAATAATAAAATGTAGCCGTGCCTTATGCCTTGTTATAGCAAATAATAATTATACGAAAAGTAATATATTAGAAACCTGCTGTTTGTCGTTAGCAGTATTGAAAAAAATTCTGTTAGCATTTTTTTTACCAACTTACTATATCTATACTCATGTAATTGATATAATATGATGCCGCGCTCGACGTTCTTTAGAAAAGAACGTAAAAACTGTATGATCTGTCTGTGTAGCATCATGAACAGGTAAACATAAAATTTTACTGACACTAGTGGGAACAAAAGCACATTGCAATTGTATGTGCGAAGTCATCAATAGGAAAATGCTGAAAGACGAAGTGGGTGTATTTCTGGGAACGTGACCGTTATGACTGGTACAGCACGCGGAGACGCGCTGGCGGCGGCGTTTAGCACGTCTTGGCGTGCTCGTTAGACGTGGCTCGCAGGAAGCGGGCGGGCGCAAGGCAGATAATTAAGGAGGCGGCGCGGCGCAGGGTCACGGGCCGCGCGGCAGCCTCGGGAACTGCTCCCAGGCTGCAGCACCACTCCGCGACAGTGCGCGCTCGCACAGAGTACAGGAAACCAGGCAGGCGGAGTCCGTTAAGTTTACTTTAATTTTAATGTAATATGTTCTTTGGTAAGTTTTCAAATAGCCTACACGGCAGAAGTTAGTAAATATCTTATCATACTCTTCAAATTCATGTTTTGGTAAAAAGTTGCAAAAACACTCCGAAAAAAGAAAGGTTGCCAATGTCGGACCCCTGTTAAGAATATACACAAAATTACCAGAAAAAGAATATGAAAGCGTTTTATTTTAACATTTTACCACGTAGAATAAACAATACGCCTTATTTGACAGTAATAATTACAATTGTTAATAATTTACTATCTAAGAAAAAAAGTTTTAATTCTTCCACTAACGACAAAAATCACCACTTTTTCTCACCATGGTTTCTATTTGTGTTGGTCATCTGAAACAGCATTTCAAATTGGCGAAGTATTAATATGAATTACCGGGGGTCCGACTTAGGGAACGCCGAGGATTCATACGTAAGACATTTTACCATAAACTTGGCAGTTTCAAACATTTAAAAAGAATGTTGGGTACACCTGAAGTAAACAATTGAGACAGTGATGCAGAATAGTATTTGTCACAGACACTGCAGTGAATAGATTGTTACTTCATCTCTTCAGAACACTTAAAATGCAGTTTAATGTACATCTGCAAAAATGTCCACTCTTTCTGAACTAATACACTAACTAGCGGGATACTTGTTTCTGGCCAACCCTACAAAGTCATTTCTTTTGATATTAACATTTTAAAATGTATACTTCCAGGACACAGTTCCAGTCAAGCGAAATATAGTGGGGGTCCTACTTAGGGTTTGGTTACTTTATTCAGAGAGACGAAAAACCTCGTCTACATAATTACTGAACACCGTTTACAACTCTTAATCAGAAATGCCGTTAAGATGCGTCAATCGAAATTTATGCAGCCAACCATGGCATCCAGATAAATAAAGTGCCAGTGTTTGAATTCAACAGCGCTGTATGAACTGCAGTCTCAGGTTTTGTATAGCAGCAAGCAGTGGATTGTGTACGCAGAGATGTAAAATTGTCTCCATTATGTTGTGACTAACAGAACGTATACTTTGAACGTGTATTATCATATCCGGTTGATCGCAACGTTTGAGCGCCTGTGAAGGCAACGGACAGGCTACACAGAAAATCCGATTGCGCAGCAAGAAGCTGTGTTGGTGGACTACTTAGTGTTATTATAAAATGTCATTACTGTTAAAATGTGAATTAGTACTTATCACCGAGACCGCCTAAATCCAGGATACATTTAAAACGCCATTCTCACTGAAAGTCAGATGTGATGGCACAGGGCACTGTGTAATTTGCGCTATACCAACTGAATGCAATCTAGAAAGTGGCCATTACATAATGATGAAAATAACTCACAACACTCCTGCCACAATATGCAAGCAGGGATGAGAAAAAGTGTTTGTTCAGCTAATTAGCGAGATACTGGTCATTCTTCAACTGGTGCGTCAAACAGCGACGACCTCAGAACTGTAGATACTTTCACGAGCAGCCTGCAAATCCCAAGGCACAAGTTACCAAAGCAAGAACTTGTATCAACTCAAGGATGCTACACAATTTACTGATTTTTTAAACGACAGTTATACTCAAGCTATATCACATTTTAGATATCTGCCACATATTACCATTTAAATATCGGGATTATTTTGTGTTGTCTTCATTGGTATATCATGATTCTAGGTATTCTCGCGCCAAACCTATATAATGATGCCATTAATCAATGTTGGCTACAGTGAGAACAGACTTGCGCTAGACAAAGTGAAATTATAACCTTTAAAAATTCAAATTATCGAAAAGCATCAACGGGTATGGAACATGGGAGTATCCAGCAAGGGGCAGAGGGGAGGGGGCTGCTGCCTCCCCCCTAGAAGAAAAATTAAGTTACCTTCAGCACGCTTCGACGAGTGAAGCACTCAGGAGCACTATGGGAGAGAAAAGATTGGCTGGATTATGTCTGATGAGTGTGCATCGAAATTTTGTGGAAGTACACCATGATATATTGACAAAGTTATTGAAAATTTTTCTGAGAATCCGAGACGATTAACTGCATAGTAGGGCCTTGGATTACTATGTTAATCAATAATAAAAATAGTTTCCTCAATAGGTTTCAGTTTTATTTTGTATGAAATCCTCATGTTTCGGTCCCAGACCCCACTTCCTCGAAAAAAAAAAAAAAAAAAAATACGAGTTGCCCCCCTTAATACAGATGTTTCCCCCTCCCCCCTAGTTCTGATCCTGGATACGCCCTTGGTATGGAGGACAATAGGCTGACGACTTTCTGTGTAAGGTCTTAAGAAATACACTCGACTTTCGATGTAAAGTTTTAACGATTACACGAATTGGCTTTCGGGTGTGAATACGTGAACTGTAAGTAGGGTAGTTGATCTCCCGCCGCCGTACGAAGGACGGAAGCCATTCTCTGCCAGTACTTCGTCCGGAGCAGTGTACGGTGGAGTTATTGTCTTTCGACATTTTCCCCTACATCAGTAGATGTTCTCTTATGGCCCTTGTTGATTAACTTAAATTTGATGTGACACCAGTTGCGAGCGTCAGCAGATTCGTCTGCCGGGCTCGCATAAGTATTGGTTGGGTCGGAGAGGCGATCTATGAGTTGTGTTAGCAACTCGAGAATTATGGTCAACTTAGGGCCCCACTCCTGCGCGCCCACGGCAACTGGGCAGTCGGCGTGGCCAGGTGGTCAGCTGTGAGTCGTGTTAGAGTGGAGATCTAGTTGATATCCTCGTTTCCTGACGTGGCTGCGCAATGTTGGCGGTCGAATGTGTCTCGCCAGTTACAATGGCGAGCGTGTATGTTTGTCGGCTTGTTGTTTTCCTGACGCGGACTTCCGGGTCTTGCTTCTTGGCGGGAGAGCCGGTGTAGTTTCGCGTCGTCTGCCGGTTGGTGTTTCGAAGCTTCCTCCGCAATGGGCACCCACGGAAACACGCTGCGTGGGGCCCAGAGCAGTTACAGCAGGTGGCTTCATGCTTGGGTGTCGGGCACTCTTGCTTCTGATGATCACCCCCGCAGCGGACGCACCTCGGATTGGAGGTGCATTGGCGAGCGTAGTGGTGAAATCTCTGGCACCTGTAGCATTGGACAGGTCCTGGCGAAGGTTTCTTGGCTTCGGTGTTTGTGGCCTTGTTTCTTGTTGTTCCTGGCTGAGGGTAGAAGTTCCTTGAAGGCTACCTTCAGTTGTTGGAGCTTGCTGCTTACTGCTTTCTGGTCCGCCAGGCAGGATGCGATTATCTTGAGTCCATCTGCTGACGGCCAGGCAAGCAGGGGCAGCATGGTGTCCTGTTGTAGAAGGCCTATCAGGCATACCCAGTTTGACTGGTATGCCACATGTAGCGGTGGTACAGGCCCCAATTCTTGGCCGGAGACCTGCACCTCCATCGGAATTTCTTGTTGCGGCGAGTCGGAAGTCTCGTTGACCGGGCAGATAGGAGTAGCTAGTTGCCCAGCCGGAGCATCAGAAGATACAGAAGTATCTGTAGATTGCTGTTGAATAGCTGGATGGTTGAGCTGTTCTGTCTCCTCATATTTGAGAGTAACGGCGGTGTCCATCTTCTCGGGTGGTTCTGGGCCCGTGTTCGCGGCCGACCCAAACGGCGGTGCAGCTGGCAGAACGGCGGCGGGTTCTGCTTTGCTTCCGCAACCATTCGTCCAATGAACCTGGATGAGAAACTGTGTTCTTCGATGCTTAATCCTTCTTCTTGGATGGCATGCTTCCGATGACTGCACAACGTGCTGCTTAAGTACTTGGCCCTATATCACGCTCGATACAGTAGCGCACAGTGATACGTCCGCTCGCGGCAAGTACTTCGCAATCCGGTGTGACGGGCTATCTTGAAAGGGTCAAGTACATCTGCCGACATCTCTATCGCCCCCCGCAGGAACCTGATTGGTCGGGTGACGAAACTGCGATTCAGTGAGCTCCGGGTGTCCTTAGAGACCGTATCCAGCTCGTTTGGCTCGTGAATTGAGGAAATATCATTTCGTATGAAAAATGCTACGGCAAACAAATAATCTAGGACCATTTCAAGATCGATAAAAGTAAGTTTCGAAAAAGTGAGACTTTTAAAGTAAAATTGGTGAACTACATAGCAAGAAAGTGGAAGCAGAATCAGCGGAATGCAGACATGGACATGCAGAGACTTTACTGATTGTAGGAGGAAGCCAGGGAAAAGAAAGGATCCAGCAATGCCGAAGGGGGAGGGAGCTACCCAGAGGAACACAATAATCCCCAGTGGGTCAGCCCGGGCTTTTTTTATTTTTGTAAACCACCTCCGAATAACGTATTGTAGCAGTGAAGTTATCATTATTATTATTTTGCTTGCTTCTGATTTTACGCTTCAACGAGGTCATTAGAGGCAGGAAAGAACTGGGGCAAGGAATGGGAAGAAATTTGATAGTGGCCTTTTTGAAGGAATCGTAGCGGCATTCGCCTGTGTGATTTGGGGAAACCATGAAAACCCAAATCAGGATCACCGGACGGGGATTCGAACCGGCGTCCTCTTTTTTTTTTTTTTTTTTTAACTGCTTTACGTCTCTTTTTAACATCGAGGTCTTTAGAGACGGGAAAGGATGGGGGGCAAGGATGGGGGCAAGGAATGGGAAGGAATTCGGCCATGGCCTTTTGAAGGAAGCATCCCGGCATTTGCCTGGAGTGATTTGGGGAAACCATGGAAACCCCAAATCTGGATGCCCGGACGGGGATTCGAACCGCCGTCCTCCCGAATGCGAGGCGAGAACGCTAACCGTTACACAGCCCCGCTCGGTGGCGTCCTCCTGAAAGGGCAGTGAAGTACTGAGCAGTAGTTTCTCTTGTGCACCTTAATGAAAAGTTACAAACAATTTTTGTTGTTTCACTGGCTATTTGGCTAAAGAAAGACGTATTCCCGTTAGTACTTGGAGTAGTAGCTCCGACCAGCAAAGACCACCATTTCAATATAACTCAGCTTTACGGCTCGTGGTGGAGGTCATTAGAATCGCCAGAAGATTTTAGACGAAGAAATCGGTGGAAATCAGATTTTGAAGGAACCACTGCGACATTTTCTTGCAGTGATTTCAGTGGGATCGAACCCATGGCTTCCAGCACGCTGACTGCTCACTCAGTAGGCTCGGTGCCGGGCCCTGCAACAAAGCATAGGTGCCTTTTCCATCTCAGGCGCGGGTTCCAGCATCGTCTGAGTTTAGCCAACATGTCCATATCACTGCATTTACCGAGCAAAATCAATCCAAAGTCATCGATGTTTTTGCTCAGAATGGCAAATACAAATAATTCCTTACCAATCATAGGTACGCATAAATAAGGACTCAACCGATCCAATCACGTAGAAAGCATCGACTTAAGCTGAACAAAGAAACTGTGACTAGACTTAAACAATCTGCAGCCAAAAACTAAATTACGTTGGCCTTGTCAGTGTATATGTTATACGTAGATACAAGATTCGGCCAGAGGTATTTGTAATTTTAATATAGTGATGTCTTATCCATACAAAAATACTGATTATAAAATCAGAGGAACCAATTGTAAGTAGAAGAAATACTCAATTTGCGATTGCAGGTGTAGCTAGTACAGGCGAAAGTCATTTAAAAAACTTGCAGGACAAGTAAGCCACTTAATCTCCTGCGTGACATAACACACATATTTTCCGTTTAATTCGATCTAGTTTACATACAAAGCATTTCGATCGGTTTTGCCTACTTGATCACCTTACCATACAAATTTAATTCATTTCATAAGATTCTTAAAGACCTGTGTAAAAACACTCAAAATTCAAGTGTAAATAAAAGTTGGACTTTCTAAATATTAAAAAGTAAGAAGCCATACGCCGATAGAAACTATTTTTTCGTTCAAGCGACTCGTTTCCTACGACAACTGCCATATGGAAGACTCTAAATGTCAGAAACAAAGTTCAAATCCAAATTTCTGTTTGCCTCGACTTATTTGTGCAACTGTAAACAGCAAGAACAAAAAACAGAGAATCGAGAGAAAAGTGCAAAGAAAAGAACATGTGGTGTGAGGAAAGAGTAACAGAAATACAGCGGTAGCTACAGGATAAAAAACTTTAGTTATGAAAGGACACGGAGGAAAGGGAAGATTTGAGTGATGTAGAAGTGGGAGACAAAGTGGACGGTGAAGTACGTAGGCTATACTTGTATTGCAGACGAGTGAAAAACAGCGGAGTGAGGGAGAACAAGTGTTTATATATGTGTTTTTGCCTGCGCGCTTGTGATAGCGGCAGCAATCTACTTTGCAAGGCTTTCAGTTGTACGCCATTTCACCATTACTTCCATCATGCTAAATGATGCAGCCTCCCCCCCTCCCTGGTAAACCTGCGTTCTCCGACTGCGTCAACTAGATAGCATCAACCGCTCTTAAGGAATCCAAAATATTGTTACACCTCACACGCTGGTAAATTGTCGTAGTCCGTCCGTTCCGAAGATTAAATGCCTTAGCGAGTCGAGCAGACATGGCATACCTGCGTATAACCCCGGCAGCGAACATCCGTGTTGTTAGGACGCTTGTACTGGAATTCAACACAAAGCAAACGCTTCTAACCGCGCACTGTAATATATATTATTTTTATAAGGTTTTTTTTGTCGCAAGCCATTATCTCCCTTCGTACAAAACCGAAATCGATAAATGACGTATCCTGTTAAAGCTTAAGGTATCCGCTTTGGTTTTATCATATTTTAAGAACTTAATTTTTACAAATTCGACCCTTAAAGTGCAAAAATGTCAATATTTCTAAAATACTGTTTTTTGTGTTACGACGCACCATTTATCTCCCTGTATTCCTAAAAGAAATTGATAAATGAAGTATCATTTTAAAGACTAAGGTCTCCGCTTAGGTCGTATCATATATTAAGAAAGGAATTTTTAGGAATTTCACCCTTAAAGGGAAAAACTATCATTATTTTTTTTGTTTTTTTGTTTTTTTTTGTTTGTTTGTTTGTTTGTCAAGAGCCATTTATCCTCCTTGATATCTAATCAGAATAGATAAATGAGATATAATTTTAAAAATTAAGATCTCCGCTTTGGTCACATCATAAGAAAGAAATTGTTCGGTTTTTTGACCCTCGAAGGACAAAAGTATTAACTATGAAACAGTGAAAGTAATGCGTGTGAGACAGTTCAGATCCAAGCCGCTAGATAGCAGCAGCATATATCACAGAGATATTAGTAAACTGCTTCACTGGCGTTGACTTTTTTACGAACCTATAGACTAAACAAATAAAAAATTGCTACAAATGAGGCGATTCTTCTTTCATCCTGTAACAAACCACCTTACTATTCATCATATTCGCGAAATTTTCGCACGGGTCGTCTGGTAGTAAATATTAGCAGAAGCTACATTTGTGGAATGTGATTTCCTTCATCATTTACATTCCTCCGTTACCCCTTACGGACACAAGATAACATAGCTTACACAAGGCACAAATATTACAGTGCAGCTAGTAAAATTTCAGCTGTATTATTTGTTTTATATTACAAAATAAAAACTACAAAAACTAATGTCTGAGGTTGAAGTGACCGAAAACAACCCGAAAATTATTCATTTACATCAGTTTTTGTTATCATCTAGAGGAGTGCTGGAATAATTTCTACTTCAGTCAGAACACGTATATGGTCCACAAATATTACTGCGAAAAATTCTAACATAAGACTTGCACTGTTCGCATATAGATGTGGCACACATTTACTTTCATTATTATTAATTATTACTGATTCAATGCAACTATGGAGCGCATATAACTACTTCTTTCTTAATGCTCGCCTTTGTTCCAAATACCTTCTAACTCCAGTTAATAATTTTTCCTTTCTCTCCTGTGATATGGGTTTCCATGTTTAGTAATTTTTTATGGAGGGGACCAGCGGTTAACCATATTACAAAATTTGGAGCGATCTGCAACATCGGTGTCGGAAATCCCAGCGGAGTTCAAATTTTTTATACATCTCTGAGCCACATGCTTCCTGTCTTATAGCTTTTGATAAGTGAGAAGACCTCCGTAAGCCTGTTGCTGTCCATTCTCAGAAGGTGGCCGTAAATCTTCAGGCGCCTGCGTCGCATGCTGGTGTTAGCAGTTTCCAACAGTTGGTACAATTCGCAGGTCGCTTTCAGTCGGTACTCGGTAGGTTCAATTCGGGAGCACTCTTGGCTCATGAATTTTCCGCAGGATACATCTTTCAGCTTTTTCCAGATCATCCATGGTGCCTTTCTTGTTCATCAGCAAAGTCTCCGCAGCACATAAGACCTGAGATCTGACAAAAGTTTTGTAATGACAGATTTCAGCATTCTTTGAAATACACTTCTTGTTGTAATGATTTTGCGATAGCTGATACGCTGCGATGGGTTTATCACATCTATCTAAGATGGAGGTTCCCTCTCCACCATCGGGGTGGACCCATTCACGAAGATACCGGAATCGATCGACTTTTCCAATCTTGCCATTGGCGCGTGCAAAATTTGATCCATGATTTTTCATTCATGCCCAACCAACGCATACCCACACAATTCTTCCATGCAGATGGCTAATTACATTTAACGTGGATGAACGAAATGTATCATGGACATTATTATGATCCATCTTAAAAGAACAGTAGTCCCGCAAAGTATCGGAATACCTAACTTATGATAGCGCGCATATTGGAAAACGATATTAGATGATTCCACTGTTTTCAATACATCCATCCATCGACCAGTTTGAGATGAACACAGATCGAAAACGTCTTGTATGAGGGAGGACATACAGATCAAGGATGTAACTGTTCAGGTACTTGAGATATTCTGAATAAGAAGGGTTAAAGAAGACATGAGTACAGATGAATGTAATCTTTCTCGGCGTTGTTTATTTATAAACGTTTCTCGGGAAACAAACCGAGTGATGTTGTGCATTAATAACAACATCACTCGGTTTGTTTCCCGAGAAACGTTTATAAATAAATGAGTACAGATGTTTGGTCCACCGACCGGGTTGAGGTTAGCGCAGCAACTGGGCCGAAGCCAGGGTTAAAGAAGACAGACCATACTCGTTGGCTAGTCACTGACCGATGATATTTGAAGAGGTAACTGGAAACAAGCACTCTGCAAGGCAAGCAGAATGGTCCCCACATTACCGTTTTGTGTCAATCTGTTAGGTAAAGGATCGTGTGGTCGTAATAACTTGGTAACAAGGTTCTCAGAGGCCGCCTTAACCTAATTCGATAATCGTACTGGGTATATGGGACCTGCAATTTAAAGTTGAATCTTGACGAATTTCACATTACTCAAAATTGTGCTACAGGTTTTGAAAATCCTCGAGACAGGGATTCGAACCGGTACCTTTCTGTCACCAGTTAGACGCCTTAACCACAGAGCCAACAGCCCGCTCCGTCAATCCTCTGAAGAGACGTTTGTTGCTTACTAGCCGTTCCGATTTACCCGGTCGCATCACTCACTGGTACCCGAGGCGAGGCGTGAATCATCAGGATGTCTTAACGGAATGCTCGCTGGCTGCCTCAATCCCAGACCTGACTCACCTGCGCGTGATCAAGTCGGGCCAGCAGCCAGCTGCGTGCATCAACTTCAGCATTCGTTTTCTTTCTAACAATTTCCACCGCTACAAACTTTGATGTGGCACCCCGATAATCAGTGCTTTGATCACCAGTGTAATATTATTCAACGACTTGACATTTTCTTTATAAGGATCGAAATCCTAATAACAGCAAAATAAATTCTTTATCAATTTATTACATTAAAAAAATATACGTATAATTCCTTCCTCTCCTTCGATATGTAAACCGCTAGATTGAATGTGGAGTTCTCGGTTCTTTTGTTGATGCTGTAGATGGTTAAGCTGTTAAACTTCCTTACAGCTTCCTTTACCTTACCGTTTTTCCCCCCCCCCCTTTACAGTGAACGACTTCTTTGATGAAATTCACCTCCTGTTTATATACGGTGTTAACAACGTCCTCGGTTGGTTTCAGCACTTTGCTGTACAAATCATGTATGTTATTCCTGAAAGGATTTTTTTTTTTTTTGACGACCCTTCTTTCTTTCTTAATACTTAACCAAACTCGATAAATGAAATATCATTACAAAGATCAAGTTCTCCACTTGGTAACATCAATAAGAACGGAATTTTTCGAAATTCAACCAGTAACTTGTAAATTTACGAACAATCAAGGTGACGGGTATGCGACAGTTCAGAGTCAGGCTGGTAGGAGTCGCTGGCGTCGATACAAAGTGATCTCAGTACCCCTAGATAGCAGCACCACGTATCACAGAGACATTGATAACTATATATTTTAGAGTAAAGAGCTT
Source organism: Vandiemenella viatica (assembly GCA_031002005.1). Taxonomy (NCBI): domain Eukaryota; kingdom Metazoa; phylum Arthropoda; class Insecta; order Orthoptera; family Morabidae; genus Vandiemenella; species Vandiemenella viatica. The sequence goes on from JARYHS010013630.1 coordinate 338,612,210, forward strand.
TTAGGATATTTTGGTTTCTGTTAGGGAAAATTGATTAAAAGGTAACTGATGATCATAATTTCACTTTAAATATTGTGTACAAAGAGCTGATGTAATTTTAATATTTTTTTTTATTTCATCTACAAGCAAATTACATTTTGTTTTGTGCTGTGTAGTAAATTAACACATGTTGTGTAACTCCTATATTTAATGAGTCCTGAATTGTTTTGTAATTGTTTCCGAAGACGTCATAAGCGTTTTGCTACGCATCTATTTCAATTAACAAATAAGCAATTGCTACAAATGAGCCGTTTCTTCTTTCATTCTCTTACAGACCGCCAATCTCGCTATTTAGTATTTATCATATATCAGTCACGAAATTTTCGCCATCAAGTAATTCTAATTTCTATCTTCCCGGGCACTCCAATTATGAAACATCACATTCAAATAGAGCTGCGCTTCAAAGACAAATTCAGGAAGCTCTCCTTCATTGCTATATTAATTTTTGATGCCTAAAGGTTTTCCTTTTGATAAAGACTTTCTCCAAGCACTACCCTGCTTCCGAGTTAATCTCAGTTGTAATTTTCCATACTTAATGCTAGCACAAGTTCATCGCAGAAATCATTCGAGTAAGTAGTACAGAAAAAATAAATGTTAAAATTCGGCTAACACTGAAATACTGCGTGTCGTCCACTAACACATCTACCATCTTTATCAGCATTGTATAAATGCATAACGCGATATAATAACCGGAAGTCATGCAACCACAATTATTGGAGTATGTAATAATCGTGAACTCAAAAAATCCTTCGTTGTTTTTACTTCTGTTCTCTACGATTCAGAAAACGGTTTGGATATTATTCACCTTATTATAAAACAAACATATCATTCAGAGTTGATTTAAAACTTGCACGATAATAGCCGTTTCACTAAGTTCGATACGTAAGTATCATCTATTACTCGACAGCTACAAGTTAGGAAAATAGCCAACTTTACCAGCACACCTTAATCACTGATCAGTGAATGTCAATATATACAAAGTTATTACTTACTCTGAGTCTTTCACATGGATATGGCTATTTCAAACGATTATAAGGTTTTAAGAGCTTTCATACCTTATTGCCGACGTAGACTTAGCGCAAGTCAAGTTAGCGGACAAAAATAATGATGTACGTTACAGCTTTCCGTAGATTTTTTTTTCCATTTTCTGTTTAGTTAGAAATAAAGGGGAAAATTGTTTACACAGGTCGTTTTTCCTTTCAAACAACATTTATACCAGATGTTTGGCTCTTTTCCCGAAAAGGCTGCGACCTACATGTGGGTTATGTCTCCCATGTTGACAACCCTATGATAAACGTTTACTAATCGTAGCTAGTCGCTGATAAACTAAACGCGGCGTAACGCATAGGACCGTGGTGTACATCAACCTTAACCATAACAAAAATGCTCAGCTACTGGCTGCTTATGTACAATGGGGTATGCAATAAGTTCCGACATTCTGCCAGAGAAACCTCTTATTATTAACCTCTAGGTTTGAAATGCGATATTTCCCTCACAGTGCTATCGATTTTGCTACACACATTTCTCATGGTAGTCTGCCTGCTCTTGGAAAAATTACTTCCGGAACATAATAATGCTCGATCACCGTATTCTGGTGCTTATTAAATCTAGTGGCACCTTTAATATAGTTCTGATCTCTAGATAACGAAGACTGATTAAGATCCCCGTAGATTCCACGCTGAAGGACTACTCATGTGTTCCATTTACACCTGCGGTACTAAGTCCTATTACTCTTGAAAATATTCCTACTTACGCCTACCAATACCTATGTCTAGAAGCAGACCAACAGCTTCAAAAATTTTGGTTCACATAGATTAATGTCTCTTCACAAAGCTTGGTGAAATTAACGCTATAAACATTTTTAAGTATGATCACTTACAGCTTGAATGACGTGTCGAGAAAAACAGAAAGCACAAACTCTGAATATGAAACCTCTATCAATCGCAAAAAAAGAAATACTTGAATGCGGAAGTTCCTTCCCGACAGTAGACACCGTCCTCGAAGATAAAGGTTATTTTTCCGGGTAAGCGTAACCTGACATAGGTTTCGACGGCTTCTTATCTCCCTTATTTTCCACATAGATGTCTACTGTAGATAATGTGGCCCTTTTGTCCAAAGAATTCTATACATCACGCAATGTTTTCTTCACTCAAAGGTTAAAAAAAAAGAGCCTGGAAACACAAGAATACAATATGATATGATATACTTAAGCAGCGCTAAAGAAGAAAACTAAGCCTTCACAAACTAAACATTCCGTTGAGATTAATGGTTCTGTACAGGTTATTTCGTTGGCAGGACACGGAAGCATTTATGCTGTCTACAGATAATGTTTCACTATCTCAAAATATGCAGTTAAATATAAACTTCCTTTCCGTACCTTCCTGCTAGTTCGTCCGCCGTAAAAATATGTGCCACAGAAGGGAGCATATGTCATATTTTATGCTAAGCTACAGTAATTACCTACGGTTCCATTTACTGCGTTTTTCAAACATTCTTTTAAACACTACCAGCTGATATTACTTTTCCATTCTATATTTCCCCAATACTCCCGTGTCGATCAATTTTAGTAAAACCCCTCACACATTCAATTTTTGCATTGTGTATATGATCTCCGGTAAAAAGAATCACACTTTCTTTCAATATAAACCTGTGATTTAGGGCGCTAATGACCCCGCTGCCGATGCGCCCTAGCAACAACAACAACAACAACAAGGACCGGAAAGGCAGATAGTGGCTTCCCAGCGTACTGCAGATGATATTTTACTGCATACTTTGAGTTAGTGAAACATTATCTGTAAACAATATGATAATTCCAAGAATCTAGCCAGATCCTGACGTATTTTCTATTTGCGGTCAAGACTAAATAAGGTCCCACCTGTTCATCTGTCCCAAGCTGGAAAGGAATACATCAGGAAAGACCTGGCCGTGGCTATTCCAGCAGCAATAAGATGTGCTGTTTTCTGGTTGTACGACATTTAGCACCCATTTTCCACGCACAACAACATCCAGTTTAATTGTAACTGTTCGTCACTCCTTTTATGTATGCTTGCACATATTCTCTAAGTCGAGATATAATTTAGATGACTGCTGAAGAGATAGATTTTTATTATTCAACATGATACTCTACCCGGTGAATATCAGTGTTAATGAAAACTGAAACCGTGTCGTCCCAAATGAATGTACCTTCAGAACAAGAGAAAAATTATTTTATTCAATACTTTGGATTGGATGGATCGGAAGATCAATAATTTTTTACAAAACTAAAAGATATTTACGTCAAAAACATCTGTCGTCTCAAACAACGCACACAAAGGGAGGGGAAAAAAGAATCCACAGCTGTTAGTTACGTACTTCTGCCTATAGGTAGTGACTGATCAATATACGCCACGCACTGTAACACTAATTCTAGGGAAACTTCGGACCTGTTTATGAAGCCAAATGATATTTTAGAAGAAAACAATTTTCCTTTAAACCCCAAAATATCTGGCAAACACATAACACCGCCAAAAAGTGCGGTAACTCTGATGGGATATATATAAAGTATTTCTGGCTAATAACCTATATACTCGAACTTTTCTTTAAAGCAAATTCTTACTGCTATGTAAGAATGCATCAAAACCAAATTAAGCCTCACATTATAAGAGTTGTTTGAATTACGGTAAGCATACCCAATTTTCAGTAACCTGTTCTATCATGAAACCAATCCTTGTAAGTACAGGCCACAATGGAACAGGCCCTCTTGCCATTTTGTATACAGTACTATTCACATCAAGAACGTGCCCACTTGATCAGATATATGCAGACCTCGACACATACGCAAGTGGCCTGTTTAAGATTCTGAATCCAGTTCCGCCATTGAGTCGCTGATGATAATTAGACATCCACACAATTTAAAAAATATATTGAAGGATTTTTAACAGAAGCTGCTTGGAATAAACCAACAAAATTACACTATGTTTTGATTGTTTATATTCTCCAAGCTTAAAAGTATACTGCTGAGTGTCATTTGAGTTTTCTAATTTTGCTTGAGCTATTCCACAAACCTAGTTATTTTTTAGAACGCCAAAGTAGATCACAAACTGTATTAAGTTACTTTTGAGCGATGCAATATACAACGATGCAATATACAACAATGCAATATCTGCTACAGCCCGTTCACTTAACACAGGCGGCTCAAGGTGAGTCTGCTCTATCCCCACTCCGCTGCCCCTATCCCTATATGCGAAGGGAAAATTTGCCACTCGCCTACCTAGGCGAGACAGGTATATCATATATGCTCGTAGCAGTTGCGCCACTAATGTCGGTCTGTCTACAGCAGTGCACTTTTGCAAACCTTAGATTCATAATATATATTGACAACTTATACTATATTATATCTGAATGACAGACTACTCGCCCACGGAACCTCGTTATAATACCACAAAATCATACAAAATAACTATGTAGATATAACAAAATTGTTACAATAGTCAAGTGGTATTTTGTTTTGTTCTGATGAAACCACTTTTCGCAAACCGTAAAGTATCAATTTTACAACAAAAGAATACAAAACAACAAGATCGTATGGATGTCACGTCATGTAATAGACATCCCGACACCAATCCATGGAGAACAGATATCGTTACATTTGACTACCGGAAATGAATGTACAAATTGTATCATTAATGTGATTATTTGACGGCGACGCTCTGCCAGTGAGTTCCGGTCGTTGAGGTAACGTACTGTGCGTCAGGGCAGCCAACTGCTCGTAGCGCTGTTGTCGGCAAGTTTGTCACGCTTCCCATAACGATGATGCAGCACAAACTCTCCACAAAACAGTTGTCCCCTGAACTTAACACAGCAAGCGTAGCCACCCTGCCGAATAACAATTTAGAGATCTCTACAAATGATTAACACACTATTGCAATAAAGCACTGGAATTATGTAGATTATCGACATATTCATTATTATTATTTTTCTTCTTCTTCTACTGAACCTTTTCCCAATATTAGGGGTTGGCTGCCTTGATGAGTTTCCTCCACCTTTTTTCCGGTCTACAGTGTCCTCTTCTTTCAGTCCTCCACCTTTCATACCTTATCCTCTGTCTCCCTAAGAATCTCTTTTCTCCCATGGGCACCCCCACACCTTAGCATCTTGATTTCCATCCTCCCCAGAATTGTTTCCTCTCATTTTAACTATTATTTATGCGTTATATATATGACTGTGCCACGTGTATTTCCTGAACACAAGCAAGAATTATGAAAATTGTTTATTAAGGAACTAAAGAAATTTTTTCGCATGTAAATGAATGATGTGGCAGTTGGTCTACTTCAGTTAACAGAAGCCTAACTGCAGCAGGTTTACAAATGAATCAGTCTAAAATTATACATTCACTAAATCGTACTCAAGTGCGGAACTTTTTAAAATGTTACTAATAAAGGGATCAAGAAACTGTCATTACTTCGAATAAATAGGAAAAAGGAAGACTTTATCAAAGACGATGAGATAAAACTTAGATAGGTATCTTCCCGAAGATTTTCCATTAGCTATGAGCACCAGCAAATGGGGAATGTAGGTTTTGCTGTTCGTCAGACACAAGGTGTAAATTTCAATAGATTTGGAAACAGTGGTATGGTTACCTCCAAAAAAAAAAAAAAAAAAAAAAAAAAAAAAAAGGGGGGTAACAATAGCTATTCTCATAGTTATGTGGAACCATAACTACAGTTCTGGTCACAAAAAAAAGTGCAAATGGAGCTATTCCTGACCACCATGTAACTGCCTCAACCATAAGTCGTAAGTAGAATGTAGTTTATTATTAGTTAGTTATGTATATTAATATTGTAATTTTGTTAACACCAACATGTATATACATCCACAGTCACTGACGATGCCCCATTCCACAAGGGCGAAACGCGTCTGAGCATATATGAATAAAACCAGTTGCTAATAGACGGTGTTTTCATTTACAGTAATGTACTAAATTGTTTCAAATGGATTTAACATAAAGCCTAGTGGCTGGGCGATTAACTTTCGGGCGTAACATTTGGAAAGATGTTTGTTCGATTCAAGGTCTGGCTTTATGGAACTCGGTTTTCCAATGTTTCCCAAAATCACTTCACCCCAACTGACGGCCATAATCCATTTCTTTCCTCTTCCTTGCCCACAATCCTCTCCCATCTCCAAAGAACACAACGTCAACGATCAGCACAGTTATAACAAAAATTAGTAATTACGACACTCACATATAAGCCCGTGCAAGTGCAGATTCGTGTCGTTTTAACATTAGTTGATACCTAGTAGTTGCACGGTGTGGAGCCAATGGTCAGACGTGATACTGGGGTGTTGTTATTCAGCAAGTCAGATTTTCGGCGCACGGTACCTACCAAGTCATTGGACTAGGAGGAAAAAAATCGGGAGGCAAGGGTAGGAATAGTTGCTAGCTGAGGCGTCTCCTGCGGTAGTCGAAGAAAGTCTTCAATTCCCTAAGTTCGTTATAATTAATTCTAATGTCGAAGGGAATATAAAATAACAACAACTCAAAATGGGAATTTTTTCCCCCATGATTTCCCCAAATCACTCCAGAAGAGTGTCGGAAGGCCATGAATTCCTTTCCGTTCATTGTCTCTAGTCCCTGCCTGCCTCAAAGGACATCGACGAGGCATAAAGCAAAAAAAAAGTAGTTTCCTCACTGATTGTAACACTGTTAAATCCTCAGTCAAAGATACGTGTTCTTCTGAGCTGTCCTAATAGCTTTTAAATATATGTAAAATTATTATAGCAATTAAAAAGAAGTAATGATGCGTAATTCCAACTAGGGATGTAACGAATGTCCGCAAGTGCGGAACTTTTGCGTGAAATCCCACATCCGCTTTCGCATCCACAATATTTATTGCGGATGTTTTGTTTACATTGCAATATATATTATTATTTTCTTTTTATACGAGATTCTGCCCATCGTCTCTTGGCTAACAACAACGTGGTTGTTTTTTTTCTGACGATCTTGCAATAAAAATAACAATGAACTAAATGGTGTTATTACCTAAGCTACGAATTTACAAGTTTAAACTTGCATGTAAAGCAAAGCGCCTTCATCACGGTACAACTTACAGGATATCCGTGTAGAACTACAATAGGATCCGGTCCCCCATTCATGCTAGTAAAAGGAGTCCAACAAAATGTTCCAAGCAATCCATTCCACTCGTACTTTCTCGCGGCACACCATGTGTCCCTATCGCACACTCGCAGGATTTTTCCTCCAATCATGATCTAACACCATAGCTTGTTGGTCAGTAAGGACCCGTGTTGGTTGTTTGACAGTACTAACATAGACAAGGTCCTGCATGTAGTTCTTTAACCCTTTTCACGGCTCATCAAGGTTCTTTATCGAAAATCGGATGAATGTAGGGCCTTCAAGTTGTCCTATGAATGGGCCGCTAGAGCGGTGGTGGAAAGGCAGGTGGCGGATACGGAGATGTGTGGTGGGGTGTCATTGTGCTTGACGCTTGAATTAGTCGAGCCGCGAACTCCGCAAAGTTCACAGGACAATTTTTTTTTAAGACGCGTGCGTCGTTATGTAAATAATTCAATTGTGAAATTATCCCATGTTTTTTGTCGGTGAAAGATGAGGAAAAAAAAATCAATGTGGCACTATTATATCGAAATAGACGCTACTTCTGAAAATGTATAATTTGGCATAAAAAATATACTTATTTTGATTTTAAGTTTATTTATGATAAAATAATAAATTCTAAATATTAAAAAAAATTATTTTTCCAGTTCAGCATCCGCATAGATTACTTTAATTACAACCCTAATTCCAACTTTTGCCCACCTTTTTCTTCTTTCTTCTTTCTTCTTCACTGCAAAGCAGCACCCAACTATGAGAGAACCGTTTCCCTACTTCGCAAGTATCAACACATCATTCTGATGCGGATAACGTATACGAGAGGACTGTTTGTGGACAGCAAGTAAATCTTAAATAGCATTTTTAAAATAACTGCATGTGGTAATAATTTGTTTTTATGTACGTCGAACTGTCTCACGCCGCGGAGTTTACCCAGAGTTATTACGAGGAGAAGGGGAGGCCTAGATGTACTGGGAGGAACTAGCGAACCTTGAAGATTTTTTTTTTTTTTTTTATCTTTTAATATGGCTTTCGGCAACTAAGCCATTCAGCCAGCTCAATGTGTTTTTTGATATCTCTTCCAGTGAATTAGTTTCTCCAGTGCGTTTTTAATTCCTAAGTATGAGTATGGACACCACAGGACAGACAGGACGTTCATAAAGACACAAAACAGTTAAACATCCATGGCCGTGGCCGGATTCGAACCGGCGACCTACGCTACCGAGGCCGGCAATCTTGAAGATAGTAAACGTGTTGCCAAACAACTTCAATTTGTGCTTTATGAGATTTTAGTGTTAACAAGGAATGTCGTCGAATTGTTAACTAGTGGTGCTAATGTTCTATTATAGCTACCTACATTCTCATTAAACTTCTCGAGTTTTCATAAAAAAAACGGTGATTGAACACTTAGTTCCAACTGCATACTGCTTGTACCTTAGTTTTACCCGTAAATAGCTCTTAGTTACAGCTATAAAATTAAGACCTCTTAGTTCTAACAATTAGCTACTCATCAGTCGGCGCGATCGCTTTTAAATAGAGGAAAGTAGGCGAACCCTGACCCGGGTTCCCAAGTCTGACCTCCCCCCCCCCCTCCCCCAAGTTCGTTTGGATGATGTTGCATTCTGGCAGTATATATCTGAACATGTAGATATCAAAAGAAATTATGTGTTTTGAAGTTTGCATGGTTAGGCAAATTAGTGCTTTCAGTAAGAATGAAAGTTTTCGAAGAAGTGCATTAACCAGCTTTATTACGTTGTTCCAAAGGGAGAAAGCAACAAACTTTTCAGTGCAATATCTTTGGCAAATACTATTCTATATCAATGTATCATTCTTTTTTTGTTACTTTGATATCTACCAAACATTATTTATAAGTGCCTGAAGCTGCCAAGTCAAAGTCGTCCTATGTACGATCCCTCGGCGTTCCCTAAGTCGGACTCCCCCTAATTCATATTAATATTTCGTCAGTTTGTTAAAGTGATTTGAAATTCCAAAATAAAGGAGAAACTTGAGAAAAAACGGGTTATTTTTGTTAATAGTTGAAGCACTTATTAGCATGGAAACTAATTTTTGGTATGATGTTTTACGAATGTAAAAGAAGCTTGACTGTTTATACCACTTGGTAAAATGTTAAAACGAAACTCTTTCATACTCTTTTTCCTTTTTATGGACTTTTATGATAATTTTGTTAATATTATTAACGGGGGTCTAACTTTGGCTACCATTTCTCAGAGACTGTTTTTCTAGCTATTTGCTAAAAATGAATTTTAATAAGATATTTGCCAACTTCTGTAATGCAGGTCATTTGAAAACATATCAAAGATTCCATTGAAATTAAAATGAACTTAAATCAAAGACCAGAAAGGCTAAAAACAAAATGTGGTTCAGACTTTGGTTCCTTTCTTCTGCTTCTTATTGCTTAATTTAACGAACTTATCGGGGTCTCATGTTTTCAAATTGTTTATAACAAGCTCTATTTCGTTATTTATGTGGAAACGCTCTAACAAATTAACTGATTTTTTTAAAATTTTTGGTTTGAATTGTGTTATTTTTCGAAATTGCATATTTATGAAATTAAATTTTCTAACGTTTATTGTGTTAATTCTAGATTCTTGAGTATAAGTCTTAGTTAAAATTTAAATGTTTGCTTTCTTGAGAATGCATCCTCAAAATCAAGAATAAATAATAGTTAATAAGTAATAAATAATATATGATGATGATTTATTTTCGTAGTTGCTTGAACTGGAAATAAAGTGCGTCAAATAATTTAGATCTGATTGCACAGAGCATAAGAATGTTTGTGCCACCGAAATTTGCTGGGAGGGCTAGGAACTTGATGCGATACAAGAGGAAGGCGACCAAAAGCGCTCTGTCACGACTTTCAACACGAGAGCAGCCGTGTCGGAGATCGTAAAGGAGATAAGCTTATACTCCACGGCGGGCTCAAATATGCAGAGCGGCCAACGCAAAGATTATGCAGGACTCTCATGACGAGAATGGCCTTCAAGTCCTCATACTTATAACAGTTTCTCACAGCAGTTAATAGTTCCGTTTTACTTTACATTACACTGGCTTTATCATTACGCAGAAAATGTATTTATTCTTATTCGCACAGTATATTTCAGCTAGTGTGTGTTTGACGTTCTGCACTGCACACGTATTTTCCTGCACTGGAAAATACACGCGGTACAACTAAATATACGCTAAATTTCCAGACTACTGTTTTTCAGACAAAAATATGACATTGCGTGACTTTGCGTTAATCTGTTTTAAATCTAGGCATATTCAAATATACGTTGACAGTTCTAGGGGTTGTTGAGGATCAACCGCTGTCCTCTGCTTTCCAGTGTGATGTAAGGTTGATGGCGACTACGTCACCAAATATCGAAAAATTAGTACATTAAATCGAGCTCGGCCCTGTAGTAACAATTCTTCATAATATGTATTTGTTAAAGAGACTGAAAAATACACCTATATTTTTAACATATTTTAAAAGAGTAATTTTATAAATCTGTCAGTTTTCTATATAGGCTAATGCACACTTCACTTAACAGCCATCGAATTACTGTTTCAAAAAGTGAGTTACGAGCCAAAAAAGTTGGACCACTATGGGTTACATTATTATAAGAAGGGCAGTCGGGTGTTATTTTTTCTGAAAAGGGGGTGGAGAGTAATTTTTTTAAAAAAGGGGGCGGTAAATAATTTTTTTTGAAAATGGGGCGTTAAGTCAAAAAAGGTTTAGAACATAGTCTTAAGCTTTCCTCGCAGTATATGTTTTGTAACAAACACATATTTTAAAATTATAAATGTATGCACTTGATAATTTAGATACTGCCTTCCGCCGTATTAAAAGTGAGTTTCAAAATGAGTTATTCAAAGTACCTTCTCGAGTACAATACGAGTGATACAATGACACCAAATTTCAAACCGACATACATTCATTTTCACACTACGAATTATGAAGGCGTAGCTGTAATTGATACGCGTTCCGAAGATATTAGCTCAGGGTAGGATCAGATGAACTGCATCAGACCATCTGAGAGATAGATACAACAAAAATGTACCACGCGTGCTCCATACCTGTCATCAGTCTATTGACTGGTTTGATGTAATCCTCCATCCCTTCCTATCTTGTGCTAACCACCTCCCTATCCTCTTTAATAAAATGCGTTGTCTGGAGACTGCGCTCACCTCCATGGATCGGCAACCTTCGGCGAGTCTCGGTAATGGCCGAAGTGTTAGTTGCACTGCCAGCCACCACAGCGCTGCTTGGCTAATCAGCAAAACTCACTTGAATAACTGCACTGACTTTATTTGCGCATATACTTTTAAAAGAAAGTGTGCATTTCAAATAAATAATTGAATTTGATTTTTCTTGCGCTTGTAGTGTTAAAAGAAAGTGTAATAGATAATTGTCTGTAGTGGAATTAGCTGCACAAACATACGAAGAGCAGGGATAAAAAAGATTTAATACGAGGCAATCATACATTTCAAAGTTACAATCGGACGTTCGTTTAACTGTATATATTGATTTTTTTTTTTATTTACGACAACTAGATGTAGAAATTCATGTAAGCAGAAGGGTATTCGATGCTTACACTATATTATCTGTATCAGTTATAAGAACTAGGTTAAAACATAACCTAAAAAATTTTCGGCAGAATATAAGAAACAATGAAGTTTATTAAAAACTCTGAGAAAGTTTACACGAAACATACGTAATGACGAAATGTATCAGTCAAATACATAACAGTTGTTCGTTTATGAAATTATAGTCTCCGTCATTTAAAGTAAAATGCATTATTTTTTAATTTTTTTTAGCCAAATACTCCGATAATCTAACCAAAGTAAGGTACTGAAATCACTAAAAATATCATTAAACTGATCGTTATTCGTTTTTCCTTACAAGCTTTTCCAGAATAAATTCCTACTACTATCGTAGATGATACCCGCCGTTTTTGAAGGGCGTTGAAATTGGTAACCAATAAGGCAAGTAAATTATGAAGAGATGTTCTCTTTCGGTACGAGTATAGGGCGCCGTAAGAAGTCGCAGTCTGCCGGTCATATCTGTTGCCGACTCAATAGGATGATTGAAGGCACAATCTGGGCCAGTTGAGAGCCGCGCTCGGGATCACTTATCTCGGTGAACGCATCGCCCGACTAACCACTCATCTCGGTAACCGACCTGGCTCCCAATACGAGTGGGCTCTTACAGCCAACGTCGCGTTTACAGAAAAATAAACGACATTTCAGGCATTCACCATTTAGAGTGCAGCAGTGCTTCGTTTTCAATGGCTTCTCAAAATTCCATTACCAACTTCATTCTAAATCAAGCACAACGGCTCTACAGCCATTAAACTCAACTAGTAACATACCCGCATATGGAGGAATTAAACCTGTCTTAAATCGAACTTCGTGCTGGGAGAAATGCAGGCGTATTGGAGGTGAGACAAACAACTAAGTACATATATCTTAACATTATTTGGAGAAACTTTGTGAGCGCGAAAAGCAGAAAACAAGATTCCCTTTTAATCTGCACGGTGTTTGTATTTTTCACGCTTGGCCGTCGGTCAAAATCGGAAATTTCTGTAGTTAAAATCTTCCTACTTCATGCACTATCTTTAACAGCAAAAAATCTGCTTTTCTCAATTTAATCTTCAATATACTAGTCTCAGAAGTTCAGATAAACTCATATCTGCGGATCAATATGGATATTAATTACGTATGTTAGAACTGTATATGCTACATATTTAAGACTGAAATTCTCCGTCTCTATCGCTCTGTCGTCAGTCGTCTGTATTAGTAACACTCATCGTAACAAATTCGATGGAACAGCTACGACTTCTAAACTCAAATGTTAAACTATCTCCTATGTTCCTTTTGTCCACAATGAGATTTTCTTAATAAAATGAATATTCACCTTTTATTTTACAAGAGAATGAAAGATTGCCAGAAAGAAGATTAAAACGAAAATACAAAACGCTTTTAGAAACGAACCATTATTCGTAATAAGTTTTAAATATTTCAGTATAAAAATGGGAATAAAACAATAAAATACTAATTGTCCAAAATACTGTATGTTCGATTATGCAGAGAATTCTAGTTCGGAAGGAAAGTAAAGATATGTATTAAAGGTTTATCAATGGGCCAAGCTTCTTGAGGTATATAGTTTCCATCTGTCTGGTGATTTGAACAGTAGCTGTACAGTTTGTGAAATTAATAATAAGAGCAAATACTAGGCGCAATTATTAGAAAACTTTCTTTTTGCAAATGAACGAAGAATATTCGCGGATGGTTTAGCGAAAAATACCAGTAATTCGCGCGAGTAACAAACGGACCTTTCTACCGGAACCTCCTATTGTCCACACTTGTGCCTCTTCCCTTTCAACTTGCCTTTTCCTCTTGCCCGTTCCTCTTGCAATATGTTCATCTTGAGGTATGCGCTAGAGGCACGCCTCAGAAGGCATGCCCTTTAGTGTCCACATTCACGCCTCTTGAGGCATGCCCTCAGTGTTCCGGTGTAGCCGCAGCGAGATTGATGATTCAATTTGTCTGCCGGGCATTACAGCTGCCATTCTTATATTAGCGAAATCCCGGGGGAAAAAATCGCGGAGGAAACTGTGGGTAAAAAATTATTTGAAAATTCGAAATGTGCAAATTCTCCAAGAACTGCAGTTCAATGACAATGCGCTGTTTAAAAACTTAACGCGAATATCGAAGCAAAATTTTTATACTCTTCTAACAATGGTGAAACCCGCCATTCAAACGAGACACCAAATTCAGAGACGCAATACCTGCCGAAGATGTACCGTTGAAAATTCCTTCGGTCTGCTTGCTTCCGTGTTCCGAATTTTCCTAAGGCCAATTAAGTTCAAAGTTAAAAGTACGATTGTGGACATAGTCTTATGTTGAGTATATCTGCACAATTTCCTTCGTATAAAGCCAGATTGTACAAGGTTTTACTGTCCAGTGGGATCTTTGGACATTGAAGATGCCAGCAAAGGAACTACTATTCCCGGAACTTGGCGCGGAACTACCGCAAAAGACACTGGCTTCGCCCCAATTCGGAGAATTCCTCTAAGACTCTCTGAAAGCTTCCGAATTGCGGGATGAATTCGTAGAATATTTTATGTCACCGATAGGCAGCATACCATGGCAAGATAACTACTTGTAAGGAAGTTTCATCTTCAATTCTAATAATATAACAAACATTTTCAACTGGAGATGTATCTGGAAAATGTAGCTGAGTAACATACTTTCAATAAATTTAGTTTCTGTAAGAAAGAAACCTGCACATTACCTACCCGCCTTTTATCTAATATATTAGAACGAATTACTCTTGATCCGAGAAAAATTGCATAGCAATACGTGAGTTAAAATTAAAAGATGTTGATTAAGTTAAATAGTTGTCCATTGTGTAAGCCTCTTGATGTTACAACGCTATGCCGAACTCTGCATTTGACATCATAAAAAAGTTTCGGTTTTTGCCGTAGTTATGATGTAAATAACTTCGCGAGCGTAAATCTCTCGAAGTTATTTACAACATATAAGCTGACTGACATCGACTAACATAGAAAGCATTCCCTTCCAAAGAATAATCTGAAACTTTTAACTAGAAGACATTATACAACTGTAAAAATGATTTTTGTTTATTCACAACATTCGTTGATACTTTCACAAATTCACGTAAATGCATCTGACTGCTTATTACAACAAATGTTGTTTACTGAATAATACGACATTTAATGCTCTTTAAATCTGCCTATTAATATACTAAGTACATGATGAAGCTTGAGCCTTCCCACCATTCGTTAAACGAGATTAAATATTTCCTACGTGAAAGTACTGCACTCTGAATTTTACGCATCCTGCACCGAACGTTTGTACAATAATTTCGCAAAACACACAATCCTACATTGTCAAAACTCTCCACAAATATCAACCAGTGCAAAATGTTAATTAAAATGAGCATGAATTAATTATAAATGATGTGCAAAACTACTAAATATTTATTTAAGTACTGTCACTTAAATGAATATAATCTTTATTTTTGACGTCCCATAACAATGAAAACGATCGTTAATCTTCGAAAAACGAAAGCGTTTCGTCGTTGGAGAGCGACATATTGCAAGCGGAGACGCACGAGAATCCACTTCAGTTGGAAACGCTTGCAATACGCCGTGCCTCCCGATTTGTTGAACGGAATGAGGATCTCGGGCATGCCCCTGACGCATGCCTTCCGAGCCTCTCCCCCGTTCAACATGACGCATGCCTTTGACGACCGAAAGTTGAACAGGTGTGGACACAGCTGTTGAGACTTAGAAGAAGCAGATTTATCGAAGGAGACGAAAGAGAACCTGTGAAATAACCAGCTAAAAGCGTTGTTTATTCGCACGGCAATATTTTTATGTCAATATCCAAGATGGATTACTGGGAAATTATCTTTGAGGACGCTACTACGAACGGTAAGAGAATTCGGAAAGCAAACTCTTTACGAAATTCACATCGGCGAAGCAAGTTTCTCATTTCAGGATAATTTCGGCTTTCCCTTACGTAGCCAAGCCCTAGTAAAAAACACAAGAGCTAACGGAAGAATTTCGATATTTTAAGCGTTCCTGTATTGGGCTGCAAAAGACGCTATTCCGAAATATGCTAAGGTAGAAGGGGGACGAAAGGGAGAGACGATGATAGTCGAGAGTCTACTGATGACGGAGAGAGAGAGCACAGTAATCAATCATCAGGTAACAGAGAGATAGTAATGGACTAATAAGACATTGTGTACCAGAGTGATGATCGACTGACTGAAGATTACCGTCACTTGGGTGATAGACACTGATGAACATATTTATAGTTTGAATCTGGATTTGGTCTTATATAGAGAAAATATTCCATAATGCCATCAGTTCGCTACAACAATAAATCTCATATGGCCTTGACAACCTGGAAACAGAGTTCCTATTTACCGTACATTCCGGCCCAGTAATGGATTCACCTAGCCCGTTAAAGGATATTTTGGACAGATACACTTAATCTTGAAATCCGAAACACGGTGCATCCTGAACATGGAAACACCTAAATTTTGTCACAGATTAATCTAAGTTTATGGGCCTCTAAAGATTCGGACCGGATGCCAAAAACATAGGAACAATAAACGTCAAAAGACGTTGAAGTAAGTACACTCTGTATACATATGAAATAAAAGAAAGCAAGCGAAAGACTTTTCAGACGACGTCAAGGACATTACAAGAGGAGGAGAATTATCGGCCAGTAACGATATAGAAATTTTGGCATTTTCCTTATTATTTTATTCAGCAAAACAAAAAATTTTCATAACGCATATCAAGACAGTGAAGTAATAAAGCATTGTGAGCGGGAAATGAAATGCAGACTTGCATTGGCCAACGAAGCATTATAAAGGGGAAAAAAAAAAAAAAAAATACCAAGCGAAACGATTAATCGAAAGGGTGATTAAGTTTCTGTTGAAGTGTGGTGCTACTTGGTGAGCAGACTTGCGGCGAGCAAAAAGGAAGAAAAGGGGCTCTTGAGATGGATTGTGGAGGAGGATTAAATAAGGTCAAATGGATGGATGTGGTAAAGAATGAGAAGGCTCTGATTAGAGTTTGTAAGAGAAGAAATGGTTTCATTATAAAAATGGGACTAAAACAATAAAATACTAACTGTCCAAAATATGTTCGATTATGCAGAGAATTCTAGTTCGGAAGGAAAGTAAAGATATGTATTAAAGCTTTATCAATGGGCCAAGCTTCTTGAGGTATATAGTTTCCATCTGTCTCGTGATTTGAACAGTAGCTGTACAGTTTGTGAAATTAATAATAAGAGCAAATACTAGGCGCAATTATTAGAAAACTTTCTTTTTGCAAATGAACGAAGAATATTCGCGGATGGTTTAGCGAAAAATACCAGTAATTCGCGCGAGTAACAAACGGACCTTTCTACCGGAACCTCCTATTGAGACTTAGAAGAAGCAGATTTATCGAAGGAGACGAAAGAGAACCTGTGAAATAACCAGCTAAAAGCGTTGTTTATTCGCACGGCAATATTTTTATGTCAATATCCAAGATGGATTACTGGGAAATTATCTTTGAGGACGCTACTACGAACGGTAAGAGAATTCGGAAAGCAAACTCTTTACGAAATTCACATCGGCGAAGCAAGTTTCTCATTTCAGGATAATTTCGGCTTTCCCTTACGTAGCCAAGCCCTAGTAAAAAACACAAGAGCTAACGGAAGAATTTCGATATTTTAAGCGTTCCTGTATTGGGCTGCAAAAGACGCTATTCCGAAATATGCTAAGGTAGAAGGGGGACGAAAGGGAGAGACGATGATAGTCGAGAGTCTACTGATGACGGAGAGAGAGAGCACAGTAATCAATCATCAGGTAACAGAGAGATAGTAATGGACTAATAAGACATTGTGTACCAGAGTGATGATCGACTGACTGAAGATTACCGTCACTTGGGTGATAGACACTGATGAACATATTTATAGTTTGAATCTGGATTTGGTCTTATATAGAGAAAATATTCCATAATGCCATCAGTTCGCTACAACAATAAATCTCATGTGGCCTTGACAACCTGGAAACAGAGTTCCTATTTACCGTACATTCCGGCCCAGTAATGGATTCACCTAGCCCGTTAAAGGATATTTTGGACAGATACACTTAATCTTGAAATCCGAAACACGGTGCATCCTGAACATGGAAACACCTAAATTTTGTCACAGATTAATCTAAGTTTATGGGCCTCTAAAGATTCGGACCGGATGCCAAAAACATAGGAACAATAAACGTCAAAAGACGTTGAAGTAAGTACACTCTGTATACATATGAAATAAAAGAAAGCAAGCGAAAGACTTTTCGACGACGTCAAGGACATTACAAGAGGAGGAGAATTATCGGCCAGTAACGATATAGAAATTTTGGCATTTTCCTTATTATTTTATTCAGCAAAACAAAAAATTTTCATAACGCATATCAAGACAGTGAAGTAATAAAGCATTGTGAGCGGGAAATGAAATGCAGACTTGCATTGGCCAACGAAGCATTATAAAGGGGAAAAAAAAAAAAAAAAATACCAAGCGAAACGATTAATCGAAAGGGTGATTAAGTTTCTGTTGAAGTGTGGTGCTACTTGGTGAGCAGACTTGCGGCGAGCAAAAAGGAAGAAAAGGGGCTCTTGAGATGGATTGTGGAGGAGGATTAAATAAGGTCAAATGGATGGATGTGGTAAAGAATGAGAAGGCTCTGATTAGAGTTTGTAAGAGAAGAAATGGTTTCAGTATAAAAATGGGACTAAAACAATAAAATACTAACTGTCCAAAATACTGTATGTTCGATTATGCAGAGAATTCTAGTTCGGAAGGAAAGTAAAGATATGTATTAAAGCTTTATCAATGGGCCAAGCTTCTTGAGGTATATAGTTTCCATCTGTCTCGTGATATGAACAGTAGCTGTACAGTTTGTGAAATTAATAATAAGAGCAAATACTAGGCGCAATTATTATAAAGAGAAATTGAAATATTGATTTGATTCTTTATCAAATACAGACGGTATTATCAAATGCAGGAGGTAATATAAATGGAAAGATTTCAAATAGCTGATGATATTAAGGTCGGTAACAGCTTCACCATGATCAAGAAAATGGCGGAAACTATGTAGGAGATAGATATAAACGAGACATGTCAAGATCTACTTTATGCCAGAAAGCTTATTATCATACTTTTATTACAACACCTCTTCATATTTTAATATTTAATCGATTCTGTTTTCATTTATGCTTTTTTTTTGATCTTAGTCTTATTCTGTTTATATGAGGTACAGGTTCCTGTCCCAGTATTACAGTCGTGTCGTTCTGTAACTTTCTTATGCATCTTCACACATCATCAAATCTTTGTTCAATAATTTACATGATACTGTATTTTTTAGCTACAACACAAGCGTGTTACGTAGAACTGTGTTTCTCAATATGAATCTAACTGAATTAAGGATACCAAAACAAAAAAATAAATTAATAAAAATTGCTCGCAGAAAATCGATAATGTACTGCAATTAACACGGCTATAAGCGAGTATAGGTTTCAACTTCAACTTTCTTAAAGCCAGAATATTTTAACGACCAGCAGATATGACTGCACTGTTAGCATAATAGACTATTCATTAAAATAAATTTACTTTGAGGATTAAGTTAATGACGGTTTTATGAGTGCCTTTTTGCAGATATAGGTCTTAAGTAACCGCATTATGCGCCGGTAACAATGGGTCCTTGTGTTGAAAAAGGGTGAGAGACGCTGATGCAGAATACCGTTCGCATGGCACCAGCTACCAAGCGGTCACCTGGTCTTACGGACTTGAAGTACGTAACGTGTGGGAGTGCCGTCAAGGCTAGTTTCCGTCTTTGGTGGGAAGTGCTTTGGGAGCTATTCGAGGCTTCGTCAGACGTAAAGCCAGTGCCGTACAGTGAACAGCAGATAAAGCAATCCCATTATCGGAGGAGCTCCTGGCCGACTCAATCGACGATCTTCTTATCTTCCGGCCTGCAGCGCAGATTCAGAGCTCGCCCTCACGGAACTGGATGAGGCATCAGCGAGCAAAACCTTTTACCTCTGCGGACGAACGCAGGAAAGATTACAGCTATCTATACCCTAGGCTCTAACATTTGAGAAACGTACGAAGGAACAATACTCATAGACCATCACACAGTTTGCAGTAAGCTATCAATTATGTTTTCTACAAGCCCTTATCTATATTGCATTTTTCCACCTGTTAAATCTGTATTCTGAAGGTGAAAATTAGACACTATTCTAGCATTACATCACATAAATGCTGCGAGCAAGGCTCGAAAGTATTCTCCGAGTGTTTCCCCAATGTTCAGCGGAAATATTAGTTACTGCTCCAGTTCAGACACTGAACGTATAGTATCATTAACATGGCAAATTATCCTCCTATTTTTGACAGTTTTACACATACGTAAGGATGGTGAAATATATAAAGTTTAAAGTTATTTTAATTACCTTTGCCATCATTAATAAGTCTGCAGCCGAAAAAAACTTTAATACCACAAAATTCTTAAAATAGAATATTTGATAGCAAAAATATTCAGTATAATCATTAGGAGATAGTTGAGAATTCGATTAATAAAATAAGCAGAATTACATTTTGAAATATGCAGAATCTCTGAGTGCGGAAGTGTTTTTTTCCTAGCACAGGTATAAAATTCAATACAGATATTGCCAATTATCACTTTTAATCAATTTACACATATCCAAAAAAAGTGTTTATGCACGTGGGCAACGTATTCACCAACTCCGATCATATTATTCGAGAAAAACAGTTAGTACAGCTGTTAATCTCTAATGAAATTAATTTTTGTTCTTAGTGCTTTACGGATTGGCAGAGAATTCCTTAGTGCCGTGACAGGTATGAGACCATCAAACGGGAAGGAATTCGCCAATAGCTCTTTGAGATCAGCATATCGGTATTTAAATGGAGTGATTTGTGGAAATCATGGAAAACCCGAGATCTGGATGGACGGACGAGAATTTTAACCCGCGTCCTGCGTAATAAAAGACCCACGGGCTGGAAGTGTATTTTTTTTTTAATCCGTGTTAGTTTGGACACTAATATTTTCTGAATATAATCATCTTTTTTCAATATTAACTAAACACCAATGTATGGATTTTGATGTACAAAAACAGCCTTCACGCTATCATTTGTAGCTGCGACACCAAGTAAAGCGTAAAATGTCCACTGGCTGTGCTGTTAGTGAAACAGGCGTTCGGAAATGTTGGTTGAAAGTGACGAACCAACCGAATTTGCTAGTAATGGCTTCTCGGCACGCGAATAGTGGTATTTTCTGAGTCTGCGGTTACATACATCGCGTGTGGGGATGGTGTCCTATATTCCCATCGTTGTTCGTTAAGAGCGTATGGGAACTTTTGAGGTCCAAGCTTGTTTTCCATTCAAGACAGTACAGTTTTCGGATGAACTGTATCTGTCATTTTGTTCGTTTGGTGGCCAAATATCTAATTATTGCAGGAATTAATTAACCCAGTGGAGTGTTGTGTACTTTAAACTGTGTCCTCTGTATATTGTTTCCAGGAACATCTTGCAGCTCCATCTCCTTTTGTTGAAATGCCCAATCTGGCATTCATGTACAAGTAATATTATAATGTTTTATCCCCCCTTTTTTTCCTTTTCGTTTCAGTCGTCTACAGATTATGATTATGTAACTTCAGCTTCTTCATCTGAATTTCATTCCTCCAATGCCAGAATTGCTTCATTCTCTGGCTCACTCTTGGTATATCTTTTCCTGAGAATACCTCCTTTCCCTGATTGGTTTTTCTTCGAACAGATTCTTTACCTACACAGCCTTTCTTCTGAACACTTCCCTGTCTCCGATGACTTCCGCCTTGTTTTCACACCTTTTCAGATCCCGATAGACTTCCTTCACCAACGGAACCTGAGTCTTTCTATTGAAAGTTGAGGATTTTCTTTGGCATTATTTCTGGTTCCATTCTCTTGACGTGGCCACAGAAGACTGATCTTCTCTTAATTGTGATTGATACCATTTCACACTCAATATATAATTCTTGCCGAGATCTCAAACGGAAATTAAATTAGCTTCCTGCCACTTTTTTGGTCCCAAAACAACCTTTCTTTCTTTCTTTTGTGTCGGTCTTTTTTCTGGCTGTGCATAAACATTTTATCTTCTCTGCCGTACTATAGTGGTTGTATTTCACCTGATGGGAGAGTAATTTGGATTTATATGACTTCTGACATATCCTGAAAGCTATTGCCATCTTTCTCGCCCGATCTTCAACTACAGCCTTTTTTTTAGTTTCATTGGGAGTCAAAATCTCCCTTATTCACGCAGGTATTAAGTGAACTCTAATGAGCCATAGATTCCACTTACACGTCATTCCAGATTGCACGACCGATTTGTTTACATTTTTGTACTGGCACTCCTTCGGCTCACGATCATCCACAGCAGGTTCCTGTCAAAAGACAAGTGACAGCAGTCATTTTTCACAACTCTTAAGGATCATCGCAACCATGTGAAAGAGTATTCTGTGAAACAGCAGTGTACAGATTCCTCTTCACATAGGAAGTACTGACACATTGAACTTCAAACTAACCGATGATTTCGCTTTCATAAACAAACAACCCACAGCTGAACTATATTATTTTCTTTAAGCACGATCTCTGGACAATGTCTCTGGCGTTCAGCATTAGTCTTCTGTTTACGATAATATTATTCCGCATTCACTTTTGATATTTGTATAAAAGGCTGAATCTGCGAAGTTAAAGTATATGGCGTTTAGAGCAAAAATTATATCCATTCACTTCGCAATTGAATTAAATGTGAATCTCTGACATAATCTAGCGTTGTTCAGTAATGTAGTAATGCCATTTCTTAACCAAATTAACGAAGCTTGATAAACATGAATCTTTTCGAACGAATGAAAATAGTGTACGTGCAACTAAACTCCAACCCACCAGCTTGATGGCGGGTGAATCTAGGTTTGTTTTAATCCCGAAAAAAAGTTGGCGCCAATTTTATGTAACTTTGTACAAATGTTTTTCATTGCGGGAATACAAATAGAGTACGGGTAAAACTACGCCAACTATACAGGGCAACGCCGGGAACTCCGCTAGTTAATGGATAAAACTTGCGTTCCTATATATTATTTTGCTTCGAGCTTTGCGGCTAATAGACATAGAGCGAGTATGGACAAGGAACGGGAATGAATTGGGCTATGTTCTATTGAAGGAACCACACAGGCATTATCCTGGCGTGATTTCCGGAAACTATGTAAAGCAAAATCTGGATGACCGGTATGTAACTTCAGACAGACAGATCACGCTGCATGTTTCATTAACTCACTGACGAAGTAATTTCCATGGTTCACCAACGCCTGCAATCGCGTGTTCTCAACACAGCAGTATCAAATATAACTTCTTTGCACATAAAAAACCCCACTGTTTTATTCTTACATCAGCGCTTATTTCCCAGTTTTTTTTTAACCTATGGGTTTATGCCTCATCGACGTCTAGGTCATTAGAGGCTGCATGGGACTGAGGACAAGGAACGGGAAGGAATTCAGCCATGGGCTTTTGAGGAAAGCATCCCGGCATTTGCCTGGATGATTTGGAAAAACCATGGAAAACACAAATATGGATGTCCGGACGGGGAGTCAAACCGGCGTCCTCCCGAATGCGAGGCCAGAGCGTTAACCTCTCACCAGCCACGCTAGGTTCCAGCTATCATCTTGCATTCTTAAGGTAATACTGTCAGTTTTGTCAATGTGATATCTGAGAAATTTTACGTTACCTCCAGTAAAGAAAGGATTCTCCTGCTCAACATGAGGCTGAACTCGTGCTTACCTGTAACAGAACAGAAAGGATTGTTTCAGACAAAGAAATACTGGCATAATAACAACAAAACAGTTCAGATGGCTCCAAGTGAAAATCCCATTTGTAATTCGTAACCTAAAATTACTTGTTACACAAAGCTAATATTATACTTTTATTATATTCCAAACGCGAGGCAATATGGTTATTGTGCTATTGACGTTTTTTGTATTCGTAGAGATGTAAAATGACCCCATATCTGGATGGCCGTATGGTTTCGAACCGGCGTTATCTAGAATACGAGGTCGGAGCGTTAACGCGCTCGGTATGTTGGTTCAAGAGCTGCAGCAGAGTAATTTACGCTTGCAGAAAGAATGCTGGAACTGGTGGCAAATGACATTGTTCATCACGAGTTCATGTTCATAGTAACAGTCAACGCTATGTTACGAAGCTGCAACAGTTCTTAATGCCTGAATGCGGCACAATGACCTAGATACAGTTTTTTTACCTGCAAATGGGGCCACTGCCATATATGAAGACAATCAGTAGCCTTTTTAAGAGAATATATTACAGAACGCCTCATTTCAAAGCGAATGAATCTTACATGCTGCGACTTTTTTATTAACTGAAAATTATGGTTTACTTTGTATGCCATGCACTACTTAAGCACTTTCAGGCATCGTCACAAAAAAAAATCGAGTTATGCTACTTGATATGAGAAACGTCTATGAACTTTTCCACGATATTTTATCAACAACGGCCGCCAATGAGATGATATTTTTCCAAAGATTAATCAGATTCCTATGCCTTTATTATACCGAATCGTATTCCATATATACACTTTACTTAAAAAAATAAAATAAAAAAATTAAATTAGACTTGGTTTCTTGAAAAGCCTTGCAACCCTACCGGATTGTAAACGTGGAGGGGTGCTGACGCTGTATATTTATTATTTTTACAAGTAACAATGTCCTTTCCCTGTCAGCCTAACTCAGAACACACCAGACTATAGAAGATAATAAATTTTAATCGTTTCGTTATAAGCGCTGGCTTTTCCGCAAGCAGTGGCTAAATCGCAGTAAGCGCCGTTCGGCCGTGACTGGCGACCGCAATGCCCGTGGTCACGTATTCAGACTCGTGGTTGCACGTGATTGCCAACTGCTCCGGGTAGAGCGCTTCTCACTACAGTAGTTCCCTTCACCACCTACATACAAACAGGACAGCGTGTATTGTCAAGAGAGGGACTATTTGTTGCGCGCGAGGAGCCAAAGTCAATTTTGGTTGGGCTTCATGGCTCGATGACTAGAAATAGAAGAGAATGTAAAGCAAATTGTCCGTCTGCTTCATAATGCAACGATTCCGGCATTTGTCTGGAGTGATTTGGGTAAATCATAGAGAACCCAAATCTGGATGGTCAGAAGGGGATTCGAATCTGCGTCCTCCCGCCTCCGAGGCCAGAGCTCACCCACTACACTCGGTGAGTAGATGCCAGCAAACAAAAAGAATGATGTGAGGTAGTAAGTAAAAGTCTTAAACTCAGAATGAAGCAGTCTCCCTGCCTCCTATGGTTTAGCGTTATCGGGAAGTCCCCAGTGATAAATTCAAGGGCCACAGAGGCTAATAGATTCTCCGCGAACTCGGGACAGGTGAAGGGAAGGAGACACAGGCAACAGAAAACAAATGGATGATTTTCCTGGCTTCTTTCCCTGACTTTGTAATCTGCACTCGTATGTTTTGCCTTAGGTACCGGGCGCTAATGACCCCGACGTCGACGCGCCCTAAAACACCAAAAACAACAACAACCTTAGGTACCGTATTGCTATGTCAGAATGAGTGTCGCCAAGTTGGTGTTAACTGTGAACAATTCCGAACACGCTGTCGGCCCTTCCAAGTGCAAATGATATAATAATAATTCCGTGTGGTCGTAATGACCTGGTGACAGGGTTTTTATTTGCTACGCATTCCGCCCCGGTCGTACAGGAGACCTACAGTTTAACGTGGAATCCGAACCACGGAAGCGTTTTAACCTACTTGACACTAAACAGCAAGTCATGCCAGAGGTGAACGTCGGGTTAAAGATCTATGAAAACCTCCAACGAGACAGGGATTTGAACCGTGCACCTTTCGATCTCCAGTCATATACCTTAACCACTGAGCCACCAGCCCTTTATCTAGCCGAAACATTAGAGGTTTACATACACTGTGCGTCTGTCTGTCCCGCTCATTAGTTTTAAAAATTCCAGGAGAGAAAAAAATACGCTACGTCGTTTCTGATGTCAAATTTCATGAAGACCGGTTAAGCCGTTTACGCGTGAAAACATAAGAAACAGACAGAGAGACAAAGTTACATTCGCATTTTTAGTATTAGTCACAGTATGTGTTGAGTGTGAACTGATGAAGTCTGTGTGTGCGGGTGTGGTCGCCTGGCGGGTGTCATTAGCCGAGAGTCTGTGCTAATTGGTGCCTCCTAGTCCGTCTCCCGCGGCCACACTCTCAAATAGACCTCTGCGTCTACGACTTTTTAAAGTAATCCCTGCTACTTCACATTACGGCTAACATTTCACCGACTTTTATAATTTTTTCCAGTAATGTGTATTACATCCCTTATGTTCACTGCGTTCAACGATTAAAGGTTTACTATCTCAGCTAACGCGGCTCCTAAACCAGAGATTCTCTAAAGACATCTTAGTCACGTGGAAAGAATGATGAATTTGTAAGGTAAAAGAATACCCATTAGTGATGTAACACCTGACGTTACTTAAAACAATAGCTAGCTCTGGGTGTGAAACTGCAGTATGTAAAGCCTCTTCTGATGCGCAGTTGTACCCTCTCCAAACGTCCTTCAGCCACAAATTCCTTCTCCTTCCAACAGATCTTTTCCCCTGAATCTTCCACTCAATGATGAGTTGAGTAGCTGGTACCTCTCGCCTCTCATAATGTGACCTAGATATTGCATTTTCCTTTGCTTTATAGTGAGCAGCAGTTCTTTTTATTTCTCCATCCGATTAAGTAGTTCTTCGTTTGAGATTTTCAACTCCCAAGATAAGCGTAGGAGACGACGATACAAATACATTTCAAAAGCTTCAATTTTTTTCTCTAGATTTTGGTTTAAAGACCAGCTTTCACACCCACAAAGAAAAATGGAGAACACGTAGCAGCGAATCATTCGCATTCTCAATTGCAGACTGAGATCCGATCTTGTGAAAAAAAAAATATCTAATAAACTTTTTCCTGGCCTGTTCTATTCTCGATTTGATTTCTTTCTTGCAATCACACTGCTCATCCATCGCAGTGCCTAAGTATTTGAAGGAGGATACTTCTCGGTCTTATTGCCTTTTATTGATATGGTTGCCTGGATTTTTCTCTTAGAGAAGACTAAAACGTTGGTATTGGAGGGGTTGAAAAGCAGGCCAAACTCTTCACTGTGCTGGACTAAATTGTCTATTATGCGTTGGAGTGCAGATAGATCACTAGCTATGACAACAGTGTCATCTGCGTACCTGATATTATTGATCACTTTTCCATTTTTAGCGATCCCACTGTTTTCGTTCTCCAACACTTCCCTGAAAATTATCTCTGAATAAATGTTCAACAGGAGAGGTGATAGTACACAGCCCTGGCGAACACCTTTACTGATTGCAGACGCTTCTGATGTTCCTTGGTCAATTTTGACATCTGCAGTCTGATTCCAATACAGCATGCTGATAACATATAAATCATTTTGGTCAATACCAGTCGATCTCAGAATCATTATCATCTTTTCATGTCTCACGCTTTCATGTCCCTGCACCTCTGCACTGTATGCCAAGCCCATTTCAGAAGCCAAACTGCGTCTCTCCCATATGAGATTCACACTTCTTGTAAATACGGGTGTGTATGATTAGCAGAAATATTTTCAGTACGTGCGACATCAGACTGATCATACGATAGTCATCACATTGTGAGGAGTTGGTCTTCTTCGGTAGTGGTATCGTCACTGATAACAAATAATTGGGTAAAAAGTGAAAAATAAAATTTCTAGTAAAAAGCATCAGTAGATATAGTTGCTGAAAATACTATTATATTATCTGGTCTGAATGAAAATTCAAAGATATTATTCAACACGTCGAACAAAATATTGACAAGGAATGAGGGTTTCACTAACATTAGCACATAAAGGTCATCAAGTTTAAGACGAAGTGAAAATAATTTTCTTTTATTTGGGAAGTAAACTAACATCGGAAGCAACTAATACTTACTTAACAGATATTCATTAACAAAAACAATTTTAGTACTCTTAGTATTAACCAGGAATTTATTAAGATGGTTGCATGAATTACAGCACAGTACGCAACTGAAGCTATAGTACCAGGTACGTCAGGAAGAATAAACAATTACGAATTTGAAATTACATGACGGAAATCGACTGCGTGCATCTGAGAAATAGGAAATCAAGATTTTCTGGTAACAATGGGTGAAAGTGTTATAAATGATGGAACATTCTACAATGCGGAATTTCAGACAACTTTAATTTCAGGAAGGCAACGTAGAATGAAAAATATGGCTCCTACAATCTTAAATTAATGGAATTTAAGTGGACCTACAACAAGCATTAAGTAATTACAAAGATGATATACACCGTGGCAGCTACGTATTTCGTAGACTATAACTCAGACTAATACCTATTCAGACAGTGTTCACAATATCTGGACTGTCTTTACGCAGACGACCAAATTTACACAATGGCGGGAATACTACAACGGCTTTGCGTGTCAGAGAAGATTCCCTGAAATCCCGAAGCTCAAAAGAGTGAATGATTAATGTCCTCACACATTCCGAGAAAGTAAGTAGGATTAAATTCGATACAGAGCGAGTTGTGGGTAGCTGACTGCTCTGTGAGTCACACGTTATCATGAGTTACACATAACTGGTTCTGAAGGCCGTGTGAACTATGTGACCCTCTAGGTCCCTATTTTCTTCCCGTCCGATGCGGCAGCCCACGTTTAGAAGACATTCAAACAAACTCGTGAGTTTCACGAGAGACAGCCTACCAATTAAGAAAGTTTAACAGCATGTTCAGTAGACTGAAATCTAGGGATCTATGTAAGGAACGAGTTGTTGAAACTAATTGTAACGAATCGCCACGTCCAGTTTCATAATTAGTTTCAAAAAAAATATTTCCGTCAGTTTGTGTTCAAATGATGGCACCAAGAATCGATTTTCTGTTTTATTGAATTAATAATTCCAGCTATTTGATAGTTTTTTCCTGACTTTACGCCTCGTCGACGATAAGGTCATTAGAAGCAGGAAAGGACTGGAGACAGGTAACGAGAAGGGATTCGTCATGGCCTTTTGAAGGAAACATCTCGTTATTCGCCTGGAGTGATTTGCGAAAATCATGGAAAACGGAAATCTGGATGGTTGTTTTTTTTTAACTACTTCATGTCTCTTAACAGCGAGGTCTTTAGAGACGGGAAAGGATGGGGGGGGCAAGGAATGGGAAGGAATTCGGCCATGGCCTTTTGAAGGAAGCATCCCGGCATTTGCCTGGAGTGATTTGGGAAACCATGGAAAACCCAAATCTGGATGCCCGGACGGAGATTCGAACCACCATCCTCCCGAATGCGAGGCCAGAACGCTAAACCGTTACACCACCAACCTCGGTCTGGATGGTTGGACGGGGACTCGAATCCCCGTCCTCCCAAATCCGAAGCCAGATCGTTACCACTCACCCATCACGCTCGGTAAATTTAACTGCAGCTAATTTAATTTAAAATAAATGAAAATTCCAGCGTCATTCTTCTCCAACGAGTGTAGTATTTTAGGCAAAAGTATCACATTTATTAACAGTAAAAAATTACGTTTTAAAATTATTTTTCCAATTATTTCGTTCGGTTTTTGTTTGAAAACTAATATTCTACGAAATTCTTTAATCGGAATTCCGCCTTGCCAAACGTGCTGGATTATCGGAATTTCGCTGGGATTACAGTGGACACAGGGAAAAATTCATCACCAAAGCAGCCGCCGTATCTGCGATCCCTTCAGTTTAAAAAAAAAAAGAAACACATACAAACCCGCGCGTTCATGTTGTTTTATTAACTCTATATCTACATCTACACTGTGCAATTCAGAAAATTATCGGTAGTAGAGGGTACTTTGCACCAAATAACTAATCTCCACTCTTTGCGTTCCAGACCAGAATGGCATGATGGAAGAAATAGCTCAAAGAAGCATCACTGCGGAACCTTATTTCTCTATTTCTATTACCTCTCCTACCTTTGCGACGCCGATAGGTTGGTGGACGAAGTACTGTATTTCATCGCACTCATTAACGACAGTAGGTGTACCTACACAAGTTTAGTAATAAGATCAAATGAAACTACATAGTCTGTCTACCGGAGAATCCTAAGCCTAATCTATGATTCAATACCGTGACGCTTTCGTAAGGACTGCGGAAAGCAGTCATAAATCGACAGGTTCTATTCTGTAATTTATCTATATTGTCAACCAACCTCTTATAAAACCGATCCCAAACGGGGCAACAGTAATTCAAATGAAGACGCACCAGAGTTTGTACATTGCAAACCGAGCGTGGTGGTGTAACGACTAGCGTTCTGGCCTCCCATTCGGGAGGACTGCGGTTCGAATCCCCGTCCGGGCATCCAGATTTGGGTTTTCCATGGTTTCCCAAATCACTCCAGGCAAATGCCGGGATGCTTCCTTCAAAAGGCCATGGCCGAATTCCTTCCCATTCCTTGCCCCCCATCCTTTCCCGTCTCTAAAGACCTCGCTGTTAGAGAAACGTTAAGCAGAAGAAAAAAAACACTGCAATTCTTCAAAAACAGACCTATGAATAGTAGCTTAGAATTAGATCTACCACCGAATTACTGTGTAGATCCCGTTTCATGTTGCTCTGTACTGTAACGAACAATTACTTCCGGAAATCTACTGTATCAGTAACGGAACTACTCACTGCGTACTCCATCAATTGCGACTAACTTTTGGAGATAAACGTGGTGTACATTTTAAAAAAAAAAATACTGCTAATTTGTCTCTGTCCATCTTTAATTATTTTAGAAAATTCAAACCACAATGTAAATTTTTTAAATTTTGCAAATACAGGTACGTTCGTATTTCAACCAGGACAAATCACGCGATCGTGACATGTGACCTCACAAACTCATTTCTCACTTTTAGACTGTGCAATACATTATTTTTGTTTAAGTCGATATGAAGAGTTATCACTACCTTGTGTGATACTAAATTCGTGACTTGGGAACTTTGTAGGTCGATGACACTACCCGGGCTTACTCCTAGTTCAGTAATGACTGATTTGTAAACATAGTTCCTTATTCTTTTTGCGAAATAGTCTTTCAAATTGATTACACCTATGTTAATTTCACCAAAAAAATAAATAAAATCAGTTGATAAAAATTAGTGCGTCTTGAAATGAATTTTCACAAAACTTATTTATATGAAATATTACACTACTCACGAGAGTCTCCAGTGAATGGTACATATGATAATTTGTAAGCTGAAGTGTCATATTTATTAACATTCTCTCAGTTTTTCTGTTCAATTTAGGAGCCTACATGTCATAGAAAATTTGTAAAGAAATTTCCGATCTTAGTTTCAGAAATAAAAGTAATAAATAGATTTTTTTAAAATCGTTTTTCAGTAAAAGCTTGTACAAATTGTGGAGTACAAACAAAAATCCAAATCTGGATATTGTGGGCCATTTCCTCATTTTGTGAAAATTGTTCATCAAAAATTGAAAAATCCAAATAATTTATGAACCGGCTGGTTGGCAGCTTCCGTTTGATACCTATAGAGACAGAAATGTTTTTCACTGAGTCTGCCACTAAAACCCTGTAATTATTTTCATTCCCCATGATTTTTTTCAAGATTTCGCGTTATAATCGTATTATGATCAATACAAAGTGAAAAAGTGCGAAATTATAAAAGTTGAGTCTCATAGAAAGATAGGCGATTGAACGGATAAAAATGAACGATTATTATTATCGTGATTGTAACAGTTGTAAAGGAGAGGCTGGCAGAATTAAACAACGGCCCTGTATCATCGTGTTTTCAGGCAATCGGATAGATTACTAGATACAGAACAATAGTTGGAATAAACCCGAAAGTCTGAAGTATGGATGAGAAATGACAGAGTGCAGTATTGAAAAAATCCAACGAAGGAACAAAATAGTTCAAGTATCTATTCTGGGACGACTCGAGTGATGAAGTGTTTAATGGAACGATTAAAATGAAAGAAATCAATTTTATAAAAATAAAGAAAATTTGTGACCAGTTGCAGACTGCGGCAAGACGACCTAGCGCAAGGAGGATAATTTGGGTCTCGACTCCCAACTGCGAGAATAGGGTCCAGCAAGTCGCTAATGACGCGCAGACCGAATAATTAAACAAGTGGGCGACCGGGCGGGCAGAAAGAGGCGTGCCTCCTAATTGGATCGGCTTTTTATAGCCGCCGGTCAGCGAGCTCAATGGGAAGACGCGGCTGCGGGGATCGGTCGCGGCTTGCCCATCAGCCCTGGTGAAGCTTACTTCAAAGACAATCTTAGGCTTAATGTGCTTTCAGCGCTCAAAGTAACAACCGATGGTGAAGCATGGTAGTCCACTGTCATACTCGGTGGAAGTTCTGCTCTAGTGTTTGTAATTTTAAGAAGTGACATATTGAGGCGCTGATCGATAGCTAGTAAGCGAAGTAGAAAATTTCTTAGGCGATTGCAGGAGACCGCCAAAAACTCAAAATCAGATAGTCGGGGTACAAATGGCAGGAATTCATTTCTTGATAGTTTTAAGTGAAGAGCTCAGTCAACAGAAAGGCTTGCTGAAAGTTACCAGTCTGTTAAAAACTAACTTAGTCCAAAAACCTAAGATTGGTTGGATCCTCACGAAGAAAGTATACTAAGCCATTGTATCACAGGTAGGACGCCGTTACTTCCCTACAGTTTAACGTGGAATGAGAACCACGTATTGTTCTCGCATATGCCATATGATCAAACAAAACTTTTAGAAATTCCTAGCCCCACAGGGATTTTAACCCAGTACTGGACCACGATCTTTTGGAAGCAAGCGCCATAACCAGCTACCAGACCACTCACCAGTAGGTTAGCGTTGTTAAAAGGGACGCAAGACAACCGTCACAAATATTACAAGGGCTGCCAATAAGTTCATATCCTGACAATGATGAACATGGGTTAAACGTTGTGGTCTGTTCTTAATCACAATCTTCTATCAGCTCCATACACTTCCTCCGACAACGTTCCAATGCTTTTATGGCATCCGGATGGAAGGATTTCTTAAGGGTGTAAAAAAATAAGTTGACAGCATATTTGACGTTACCGTCTGACTTTAACTAGGAATAAGACAAACGTTTTATGGTTTTGAAATAGTGTGAAGTATGAAGGAGTTATTCCGAGTAGCGAGGGGGTTACGGTAGCAACTGAAACCCTCACCAATGAGCTGCAGCTTTGAAAATCAGGCTCGTTCACAGTTCCTTCAATAGATTAGCATAATTTGTCCCCATTATGGCTGTAACATTCTTCAAGAAATATAGAAGTAGTGCATCCTTCGACATCCTCACGTTCCCTGCGGAAGGAACTGCCTTGGTCGTCCTTCAGACGAAAGGAAGAGGAGATAAATGATGCACTTCCAATGCACTGACTGTTGCTTTGCTTCTGGGCTAAAGCGATGAGCCCATATATCTTCCAGTCACAAACCGCGTAACAAAATCTGCTGGACTGCCTTAAAGGCTAGAATTTCCACGAACACTCGCCATTTACTGACTTTTGGCCTGTTGCAAAAAGTTTCTGAAAGCAAGGGGCAAAACCTTTTCTCCAGTCCAACTATTGTGCCGTATGTAAATTTGTTAATGTGTACATAAAAGCAGAAATGCCCTACGTCTATCTCGTGAACAGTACAACTGAGACCAATGTAAATTTGGCAGCTATATAAACAGCGTTCAGAACATTTCAATGTAGAAGAAAAACTTGAACTGAAACTTAATGTATAATTCGATCTGGAAGATCCACATAAACTTCTTGCAGTTGCATGAGAATATTTTGTTCCATGGTGATGTCAGGAATTCACGTTTCTCAAGTTCAGTAGAGTTCAGATATAAAAGGTAATCAAAAATAGAAGAACTATCATCGCTGTGTGTTTTTTCCATTAACAATTGGGAAAAGATAACACCTGGCTTAAAAACTTCTCAAAGAAAAATTATTTATTTTGATATTTGGAGAAATTCAACTTTGCTGATATAAAAATGTTTATTAATAGCTTACCTGATTGGATATGAATCGAAGTTTGACTTATTGCATTAAACATACAAGTGACTTTATGGCTTTACGCCTGTTGATCTAGACGTCATTGAGGTTGGGTAAGGACTGGGGTAAGGAACGGCAAGGGATTCGGTCATGGTCTTTTGGAGGAACCATCCCGGTATCCACCTGGGGTGATTTGATGAAACTGTGGAAAATCCGAATCTGAATGGCCGGACCGGGTTTCGAATAGCAGACCAGAGCGTTACTGCTCACGCACCACGCTAGGTACAAACAGTGAAGTGACAGACGATACGAAATGAAGACTGCTATTCGTTGTTTTTATCACTCGTTGACACTGTCATCCTTACAAAAAGCATATTGCATCTGATAATGATGACTGTGGCACCTACCTAGAGTAATTTATGATCAAAATAAATGCGAATAGCCGGATCGAGATTTGAACAAAGGCTCTCCGCAAAAGGTATTTGACGACACAGCGGTTTCGCTACCTTACTTTGGCTTTCTTCTCGCAAGAGCTTCTTTCCTTGTATCGCAAGAAGTAGTTAAATAATATCAAACGCCTATATTTTGGCTTCAACGAATCTAAATAAGAGTTAAAATGTACCAGATTGCAACTGAAAAAATTGCTATAATCTGGTTAGGTTAGGTTAATAATTAATAATTTAGGGTTAATAATTTAGGGTTAATAATTAATAATTTAGGGTTAATAATCAATAATTTAGGGTTAATAATCAATTATTGATATAATCAATTTTTTTATGCACCAAAATTCTATATTTAACTATAACTCTTCGTCTGCTTACTTTTAAATCTTTTTTTTTTTAAAATAGTCTCATAAAAGACAATATCATCGGGGATTCTGCGGGGCCCGCATAAACGAATCATCGAGGTAGTCACCAGCAGTCGTGTCGAGAAAATCATAGTAAAATTCTACGAGTATATTCAAACACACTCTCCCGAGTTCTGGAAATAAAGCAACAGAAGTTACAGAAATATTCTAATGTTTAAAACTGCCGTTTTCTTCATAAATATAGGAGATTACTTTCTGGAGAGGAAAGGAACTGGAGACACTTTGTTGAAAGGACTAGTTTGTGGGAGGAGTGAGAGAAAGAAGATACAAGATCACAGATAACATCAAAGAAAACGGCACCTGCATTGACATGAAGAGAAGGGCAGAAGACAGCGCATGGTGAACAGCCATGTGAAAACCAGACGTGAGAGAAGAGACTCGTGGAAGGCCAGTGACAAATGGTTTGCAGCGACGTGTTTGTAAGGGCTAGGCGGCTGTTTTGGTATGAGGAAGCGGATCGATGCGCGTTGCCAAGCGCCGTGGGCGGGAAGCTGCCGCTACCGGCACAGCGGTTCCTAATAACAGAGGGGACGACCAACCAGATCGATGGTGCGCAGCGCATCCACAACGCAAGGAAAACTGCGCGAGCCATCAGAACGCAATTAAAGCCGACAATAAACCAACACAAACACAAAAATCTTTAGTAATTCTAACCGGTGGCCTCCTTTTGGTATGTGCACTTCGCCGGAAAATAATGTCGGAGACTAGGTTCGAAACGTCGCATCTACTTTATTCGCTTCCTTCTTACCCTCCCTTCTTTTTTGGTAAAAGCCCCGAGAATATTTGACACAAGTTATGTTATTAACCAAACGAAACCTTGCTAATGTTGCTCAACTCTTCGGACGATCGTCTTTAATGTTCACGAAAGCTTTAAACTAACTATACCCGCTTGCTTTTTACCAATTTCATCAAGTTTTTCTACTTTCGATTTTTCTGCACTTCTCAAACGCTGTTTGCAATTTTTAAAAATTGTGAAAGGTGTGTTTGAAAAGTATCCGATTCAAAACTTTCGCACAGAATCAAACTGAACCTAACTATCGTATCAGATCTCCCATTTTCTTAAGATCTGTCCGCATCTTGAATATTTTTTACAGACTGCTCTCTCTCTCTCTCTCTCTCACACACACACACACACATTTATATAAGCTAGTTTTGTTTATACGTGAATAGTAAGAGAGAATGAAACGGGTAAAAAAAAAAAAAAAAAAAATGCGAGTTATTTTAGAATGAAACTATCTTTTTGCAATTAAATAACAATAGGCATATTATTGTTTTAGCTGTGATCTATGTTGAATTGATGACAGGCTCGTTTAGCCTAAGCAGTGCGACTGTATAGCTTTGCTGTAAATACGGAACGTGTTTAAACTCCTCTGGAACGCGCAATTTGTTTGATCCTCAACTTAAGCGCAGATTCGTAACACGACTGTTGTTTGCACCAAGCCATAAGTTGTGATTCCCGCAACCCTCATTTAGGCTGCGGAATGGAATGACCCTCCGTTGGTCATGTTAATTGCACAGTCATTTTCCCGCACCCAAGTTTCCTTACTTTTAACACACCTTCACGAAATTAAGAAATGTGTGAATGAAGAATTTACAGTAGTAATTAACTTTTTTCTGAGATGCTATTCGTTGCTGAAAAAAAAATCGATGAAGTTTTAACCGTTTGAAATGTTTAGACTTTCGATAATTTCTTACATTAATATTTGTCCGCTTCTGGTGACGAAAAAATTTCTCAAACATTTTGGGAAAAACGCAGACCGAATGCGGGAACGACTTAACAAAAATGTCATTTTTTCCTTATTTTTATGTTACGTAGGTACAATATTTTTTTTCAATATAAAAGGAAACTGCTTACGTAAAATTTAGGTTTTATTTTTGCTCTGGGCAGGGCCGGCTTAAGGAATTTCGGGGCCCCCTGCGAAGTTTGACTTTGTGGGCCCCTACTTCTTTTCTAAATGTGCTTCTGAGTACACTTTCGATAATTTTCGTGACTTCACTCACTCACTCACTCACACACACACACACACACACACACACACACAAACACACACATATATATATATATATATATATATGTAATCTGTATGTAGAGTTCAAACATCGATTAAAGAGACGGTCTGATGATTCTCTAAATCTGTGTACAAACGGGCCAGCAGTTTATGGGAGCGTACACAAACTACGTGGCTCAGTCCAAGGGGAGCGGGGGGTGGAGGGGTTGACTGGAAGGATACGCTGGGCTACAAGGGAGGAGGGAGGGGGGGGGGGTTCCGAGCCAGGCTACGTAGCTTTCCTTTCATAACATTTTCCACAGTTAAAATGAGGAACAGAACACACAACAGCATGTGAATATTTCTTTCCTTCATTTAACTATCTCCGCATGTAATTTACAATAGTCTGACAGGAGAAAACAGAACAAAATGTCTTCTGGAATCAAAAGGGGGAAAAGGGGGGAGGGGGTAGAGGCAAAAGCCACGTAGGGCTATGTGGGGGGGGAGGGGGGCTTCACAGGAGGCCAAAATGGAGCTACGTGGTTTATACACGCTCCCTATTGAGTATTAGCTGAATGGGACCAATTTCGCCGAGTCTTTGGTATTTTATCAATGAATCTCAAAGAGATCTCCCAACTACTGTCAGTATCATTTCTGGCTAAGCTCTGATACCCATGGTGTTATATGAAAGTGTTTTCCACAGTTTTCCCCTCGAGAGTAGCTTCTGTGTGTTGCAATGCAGTGCCTCGTATTCATCATACTTGGTATAGAGCGTGCAGATAAAGAAACGTATTACGCTCTTCTCCAGTCTGGTTCCTTTAGAGCTCTTTCACAAATTTAAAACTGCACTCGAAAATTTCAGATATTATACACCAACAGCCATCCCGCAATAATTTTTCCCTTGTCGTACTGAAGAACTTGTGGCCTCAGTGTGTGTGAAAACAGATGAGCTACATACATCAAGTACTAAACATTCTGTTTATGCCTTCACCACAGCACAAGTTTCTTCATAAATACGCAACAACTAGCATTTCAGAATTGGGACTTCGAGGATACAACATTTAAGTCTGTGTGTAACTTGAAGAGAACCGGGCAATCATTAAAAACTTACGTATATTCCCCAATGCAAAGAAAACCCAAAACCCACACCAAAACGAACGAAATCTGAAGCTGTTCCTCGTCTCTTGAATACTGTAGCAGAGCAGTAATAATGTAACAAGGTGCGTAGGTTGGAAATACCTTGGCACATTCACAGCATCGTGGCTCCCTGGCCGGAATTCTATGGCTGCGAGTCGACTTTTTGTCGAGCTACTGCTTTTGTTGTCGACTACTCGGCCAGAACAGCAGTTTGTTGTTCGGTACTATTTTCAATGATTCACAACCGGCTTCTGCAAAGCTGCGTTCAAAGTTAGCTTCTATTAGCCAGAATTGATGTTTTGTGCTACACGGTGCCGATGAGAACAAATAGAGTGACACCGTTTGCCGTTCATTTCTCAAGCGAATTAACTAACGACTACCTCTCAATGAAGGTGATTAGAATAATTCAATGAACTCTCTCCGTCATTACCAACTATGTTTTCAACAACCATTCATTATTTACACCTCTTGCACTATTGTTTGATGTGATTCCCGTTCAGTAGATAAAACAAGACAGTAAAATACGAAATTCAAAGCACTCGTCTAGGGCCTGGCAATCTGGAGGACGGGGGTTCGATCCTTGGTACCGCCATCCATTTTCGTGGTTTCACGAAAGTACTTAATGTGAATACCACGATTATTAACTCGAAAAGCCATCGGCGAATTCCTTCTTCTTTAGCCACAACCGTGTATCGGCTGTAATGGCTCCCACGTCGACGATCCGTAAAGCTCTAGCAAAAGGAAACAAATTGGAGAAAGGGTTGAAATTGGCGATAAACCGGATGAAGCGCTAATAAACATGTCGGAACGTCATATAATCAGTCGGCACCGAGCGTGGTGGTGTAACGGATAGCGTTCTGGCCTCGCATTCGGGAGGACGGCGGTTCGAATCCCCGTCCGGGCATCCAGATTTGGGTTTTCCATGGTTTCCCAAATCACTCCAGGCAAATGCCGGGATGCTTCCTTAAAAAGGCCATGGCCGAATTCCTTCCCATTCCTTGCCCCCATCCCTTCCCGTCTCTAAAGACCTAGCTGTTGAGAGACGTAAAGCAGTTAAAAAGGCAGTCGGCAAAGTCCGCTGTCTCTAAATACAGTCAACCAACATCAAGCGCAGAATAGTTACTCGAAGAGTACACTTTCACTGCACACTAGTGAAATACGTAAAGCTGTAAAGCTGTATTAAATATAGACCTTTCATCAACACTAGTTAAGAAGCATGAAAGTTGAAACCAACGAACACGCTTGTGCAGCCACCACTAAAATATTCAAATAGAGACACTGCATACACGGCACACTCGGTAAAGCTCAACCATGGATAACATTTAAAAATAAAATAAGAATGCTGAACCTATATTGCTCTACGTGAATTACTGTATATTGTTCAAGTTTACAACAATAACCCTATAAAAACGATAATAAAATTCTTTAATATGATTACAACGCAGCTAATTCTCAGATTTATCTGGATCATCACAATTATTCATTAATATCATGTGAAACAAAAAATGTAGTGCGCAAAAACTAACTTATTAAATTTAAAAGATGAAACATTTAATAAGAGGGGGTAGGTTATTTAATATCAGAATCTTTTCAAGCAATAGTAACACCTACGCAGCTGGGTTCAGGGAGTTATTTGCGGTATGTTTCCCCCCTAATATAAAGGAAACATTTAACAACACAGTGTGTGAATATATTTCGAACACACATGGGTAGTTGAAAGCAGAGGCAGAACGCCGCTAGCTGTTGAAGTGACTACTGGTTTCGACCGCCAGCAAAATGGCTGGAATGAAGCGTGTAGCCAGCCCGCTGGTATTTAGGAAAGGGGGACATTACAATTTGACTTCCAACATGGGGATTAATTATTCCAAAGGCTGCAACATAGAAGCTAGAGCGTTCCAGTAAGAAAGATCCGAGCACAACCTCAAATTTACTTTTGAAATTGCACAGTGTCAGCCAGTGGCAATCAGCACCCAGATACCGATTGACCGCTAGTGGTAAATCCGTTGTATTCACATTTTCTTCCGCAAACATTATCAGGTATGTCAGAATCCCTATTCTCCTCACATGGAAAACTGCGATGTTTGGTACTTTCCAAAGATTAATATGACGCTGAAAGACGCCCAATTTGACTAACAGCTAAATCCCGAACCATTTTTTTTTTGGGGGGGGGGGGGACGTAGGAACGGAGTGGCGGTGATGACTGTGATACCGCTTGCGGGGTGACCCCTGGACGTGGAGGTGAGTCACTGGTATGCAACGAGCAGGGCGCACAAGTGCGTGGTTCCTGCAGTCAGCGCAGTACAGCCTCACAGAAACGAGCTGTCAGTACTTACTACATATACACAAAGATGCAGAAAGCGTCAGAAGAAATCGGACACAATATTTTATTTCGTTGTTATTACTACTGTTAGTTATTCGATTATTACTTATTAATTGCTGTAGCACATGATTATGAGTGGGACTGATTATTCTCAAAGGTTCATAATTAAATGACTAAGCAGAATTTATGAAATATAGAAGACATATAACAATTCTATTGATTTTGAAAAACTTACGACACAAAAAAAGACATAGTTCGTCATTAATTCCGAAAATGTCTTCTCAATTGGCCACTTGGCACTGGCGACAGCAAACTAACTGTTTGATGGAGCAGTGTGTTCAATGACTGAGTGACTGTCGAAAAAGTGCGTAGAGTGGCCATTTGTAACAAGGCTGCAACGGTTGGACTTCGGTCACTGCAAAAGCGCTGTAAACCGCCAAGTGAGCAACAAACGGTCCATATCTTATATATATATATATTTATTTATTTGGTATCTCGGAAACGGCTCCAACGATTTGGATGAAATTTCATATTCAGATAATGTTATGCTTTTTAAGTTTATCTAAATAGGTGCGTTCCATGCAAAATCGTGAGTTTACAAAATACGAATAATTTTTGATTTTGGTATCTCGGAAACGGCTCTAACGCCATCTCGTAAACGTTTTAGGAACCAGTAAGCTTACTGATAGTTAGTTTCTCTTTGGTTACAACAAGGAACTTATATCTTTAAACGAACAGTTCTTATATACTAGCTGACCCATGCGAACATTTCGCAGATATTTCTTATTGTAAAAATCCATTATCATTAAATACTACATGTTCAAATGTAAAAATTTCGTTTACTTTTTATCCGCAAGTGTATTTAACTCAAACACAAATATTAATTGAATGTACGAACGCGTGAAAAAGCATGTAAGGTGTCCATACGAAAAAACTGGTGAATACAATCCTGCGCATTGAAGCGTCTGACCTTGTGCTTTATTAATGGCTATAGCGAAGTTTACTTTTATTGTGAACTGTTGAAAAGGCACGGTTGGATCAGAAGATGTGAGGTTAATACGAAGTATCAGCACAGTTTTATCGGATTGAATGAATTTAGCACTGATGATGTACACATCTAAATGAATTACCACTTATCTTTCACCATTAATTAATCCCTGATTAGTATTAAGATTTTTATTTAATAGAAAAGAGGATTTTTTTAAAACAATTTATGATATGGTCAACAGGACTATCTCGGAAAAAGCTCTAGCGATTTGGATGAAATTTCATATGTAGGTAATGTTTTGATTTTCAAGTTTGTAACACGATTTTATTTAAAAAAAAAAAAAAAAAAGAGAGCGCAGTTCTTCTATTTCGTGTCTCGCAAACGGCTCTTAACTCAAATCGTAGAAGTTTCAGGTACCAGTAAGCCTACCGATGTTTGTTAAGCTTATCTTTGGTCAGAGTAAGGAACTGCACCATTCAAAATGCCTATGAAGACTTAAAAGAAAAAAGAAAAAAAAACTAATCAAACGTCACACAAATGTTGAACAGAAATCGAAAGATATCGAGAAAAGATCGGTCACCCACGTCCTCTGAGTCGTAATGGGGGAATACGTGAACCACACAGAGTCTCTGCTGGGCTGCTCGGGGCGTGGGAGTTGTCTCACCCTGGCCGAAGACTTCTCCCGACCGTATCCAACGACGTTCTCTCGCCACTCCCGACGTCACTTGCTACCAGATTGACACCGAGACCAATTCTCCACTCCAATCAAACTACTACTTTCTAATACAACAAACCATCACAAAAGTTAAGATACTGGAATCACGCGATTGGTTGCGTGAAAGATGTAATCCCTACCAATCAATCACTGCAATTTATCTTCGATTTTTTTTTTTTTGCTTGTGGCTTTACGTCTCGTCGACGTCGAGGTCATTAGAGGCGGGGAGGGAATGAGGACAAGGAACGGGAAGGAATTCGGCCATGGCCTTTTGAAGTAAGCATTCGCCTGGAGTGATTTGAGGAAACCATGGAAAACCCAAATCTGGATGCCCGGACGGCGATTCGTACCGCCGTCCTCCCGAATGCGAAGCCAAAGCGCTAACCGCACACCCACCACGCTCGATTTCGTTCTTAGATGATAGAACAGTTTTACGGTACCGTTCTGCAAATTCGTGGCATGAAGCGCCACTGATACTATGGCAGGGCCAATTTTTCAAGACATCCGGCAAAGTGAGGGGGTAAAAAAATCCATCTGCAAAAACCGGGACCGTCCGTCATAGCAGAATAAACATTCAAGCAACTTCAATAAAACTTATTGGTTGCATTACAACCAGGACACAATTTGAAGCTTTCTGTATTCACTAGTGAGAGTTCCCTACCTTGCGAACAGTCTTTTGTCATTTGGGGTGTTTTAATACAACATGAATACCGCTTCTCTATCTGCGAGGACACTAATGTTACGTCATATAATTAAAATTAAAAAAAGGAAAGAGAGGCCTAATAAGCAGATTAAACTGACGAAAAGATTTTTTCGAATCAGCAAATTAATTTCAGCAACAGAGCAACAGCAAAGGCATAAGGCAGAGCTGCTGTATGTGTGTCCTGATCTGTTAAGTGTTCAATCAGAAGTCACTGCTCAGTGTTAGGAGAGCAGCATTACTGTTTGAAAGAGCATAAAAGCCGACAAGTTTGTTTATACCAAGACCTTAGGCAAAAATAAACGATTCAGAAATAGAAAGTTAAATGCGATAACAGAAGCTAGTTAAATCTACATTACTCACTTCATCTCAATACGGATATGTTTCACCGAAAATTATACAGTAATACTATTTCTCCTTATTGGTTTAATGGTTTTTTTTCCTGCTTATGGCTTTACGTCTCGCCCACATCAAGTTCATTAGAGGCGGGCAAGGAAGGGGGAGGAATTTGGCCATGAAGTTTTTGATGGAACCATCCCGGTATTCGCCTGGAGTGATTTGTGGCAGCCACAGAAAACCCAAATCGGGGTGGCCGGACAGGAATTTGAACCCATGTCCTCTCAATCCGAGTCGCACCAGACCCGATGAAAACTGATGAGTACTTTCAACCGTTATGCTGTAGCACAGATTTTTTTTCTCTGAGAGCCAGACCGAGGTGAATATCACATAGTTTTGGAGATATTATATTTTTGATGTATTTTTTTCGTAACTTTTAAGTTGTCTGTTAAGAAGGTACCGATATTCACTCTAGGCTTTATGTTTCTAAACTGGGGGAAGGGGAGGGCAAAGTAGTTTCGGCGCCCGTGTGCACCGTCGGAAGTACTCTATCTTTCATCGCCTCTTAATGTCAGGTACTGAGTTTCCTCTGAGCTGTCATTGTTAGTAATGAAAAGTAGGCAATTACCTTATTAATGATAAAACTGTGGCCGAAATGACTGGCGTTTGAAGGAATTTCTTTGCCGCAATCCGCTTCCAGCTGTAAATCTTTTGTATCAGTTGAGTTATCCAAAACTTTTAGTGCAGACATTATGAATTAACTAACGAATAATGCGAAAGCAACTGAGATTGTGAAATCGGTGAAGTATGTGGGTAATAAACGGCCAACAATAAAATAAAGGATGGAAAATTTACTTGAAATTTGCTACAGTGCTGTCTGGAATTCGCAGCAGAATGGTTTAACCTTTAAATAATGATACAGAAAAAGTAGAAAAATGGGCCTCACTTACTACCCTCGCGAAAGCTTCGAATGTAACCGACAGATTAAGATGGAGGCCACCAAGACAGAGAAATTGCGGACAACCGGCAAACTTACTGGATAGAAGGGGATCACGGGTTTTCATCGCTGACTCCAGTGAAATATTGTCTTAACCTCAAACACTGGCCAGACTGACGTCTAAACAAAGAGAAATCGTGTCACATGAATGCTTATATCTCTTCTTCCTTTTTAACTTGGGATCAAATAAGCGAATGGACGAATCTGCGTTATAGTAACCCCTTTTATTCAGTCCAAACTGAATGAAGATTGCCTATATACATAAAAGCGATGGAATAGGTTTTAACTTAATATCTGGAAGAGCACAGTTTATTCTACTACCCGTATGAGACATGTGTAGCTCAGGTTCTACGTAAGACATATCTGAAACTTTTGCAGGACGGGATGGTTTTAAAACTTCTGACGTTTTACTATTGTCAGGCACTTGTGAAAGACGACGGGGTTCTCCTTCTGGATTTATGACTACACCGTAAGAATTCAAAGCCATCCAAAGGAATTTAAAATACAAGGTGATTCAGGAAGAATGGTGAATACTGAAGGAGACGGAAGGATGAACAATATTGAGTAA
The DNA here is from genome assembly GCA_031002005.1 of Vandiemenella viatica. Lineage (NCBI taxonomy): Eukaryota > Metazoa > Arthropoda > Insecta > Orthoptera > Morabidae > Vandiemenella > Vandiemenella viatica. The sequence goes on from JARYHS010013630.1 coordinate 338,656,604, forward strand.
TAAAGTTCATATAAACGTGTCAGATTTCCGTTCGTTTTAGAGATACAGGTGTTGGAATGTTATGCATAAAATAAACCTCAAAAAATGATCAAGAGCACATCATTATCTAAACCTAACATCGCCTGACCGATGTATCGGACACGAATTACTTGCTCGCATTTTAAACACTGCTACCCTCATAAAAGTACACCAAGACGTACTCGGAACACCTACACGTACTGCTGCGAAGAGAGCTGCAAAGTGTATTGAAATCAATGATGAGATTTTCGAACATTTAAATTAAACTTTTGTAAAATATGCGTGTGTTTTTTGCACGAATAAAGTACTTCAATAAGTTGTGTGCTTTTGATAATTTTCAGAGGTTTATTTTACACATAACATTCCAACACCTGTATCTCCAAATGTAAATCGGACACATGTATATATGGAATTTTTTACTCACTATTGTTCATACAACCACTTCCTTCAATATTTAACATTCCTCCTGAACTACCCCGTAGGGGAACCCGGGGTAAAACGGGCACTAAGTTGAAAACGTGTTTTAAAGATACCAAAGGGGTAATTAAGAGAGCTGCAAATTTTTTTGTGAATACATTATAATGTAATAATTACAAAAATACAATAATATTGTGAGAAAAGAAACTTAAAAAAAAACATTGTCATTTGCCCCGTTCTGCCCCGCGGAAGCGGTAGAATGGGGTGGTAAGGACAAGTAATTTAAAAAACAACGTATGAAACTAGTGGAAATTCAGAAAAAAAATTAGATTTAAGAGACTATAAAGGTTTAACTACAGTTTTCACCTATTTTGCCCTTTTCTTAAGTCTGTTCACAAAATTCACACCCTAGGACAGCATCATCTTCGCTATCTATTACACAGGAATTACGTGCCCACTTTTTGCACATGGAGCAAGCGATCCAACCGTCAACTGACTTCGAGTAAAGTTCACCGCAATATAAACATGCACAGTCAAAACCATCTTCAGAATCACTGTCATTAGTTTTGGCTTTTATCTTGAACTTCTTTTTTCCATTTATCACCAGGCACTTTCTATTGTTTTTTCCTTTCTTAATTTTCCTCTCTTTCTTAAATAGTTTTATCCTTGCTTTTTCTTCTTTGGCAAAGTTCTTTTCCCCTTTTTCCTTAATAGAGGCTTCTAACTTTTTTATATGGGGTATCTGTTATGACAGCGGTCTTCCCTCTCTTCCAATTCATCGTTTTAGCGCTTTCTTTAACTTTTGGAACACGCATTACAATTTTGGGGGAAACAAGAAGAGACTCTGTTGTCAGCTGTCATCCAATTTGTTCACAATTGCAATTAGGAGCTTGCTAAAACATTGCGGGGCAGAATGGGGTACTTCCCCATTCCGCCCCACCCATTTCGCCCCAGAGACACGATTAAGGTTAAGGAGATAAGGTCACTCGAGAAAGATATGTAAACAAACGTTTAATTACACGAGACTAAAGAAAATTAAACGTACTTCAAGCATGTGCTAACTATAGTTGCAATGGAAAAAAATATGTATAGCTTACCTTGGTTAAAAAATCATCAAAAATTACAATGCAGGAGACCAAAATCACACAACGAAAAGTTCACGTACTAACGCTAGAGAAAAATAGACTAACAAGGTTGCCACAGTTAGGCAACAATAGGCAGGTCTCGTTCTACTTATTTGCAGCTTGCTGGCAGCACCTCCTTGGCATCGGAAAACGTAAACTTCATTCCGCCCCGGTACTCCGTTCTACCCTTAGTTCCCCTATATGAACTTCGGCACTGATAAACCCACATTCCGATGAACGAAAAGACAGTAGCCTCCTCCAAATCCCTGCCGAGTCTCATTAAAAGAGACGTTTTAACCATAAAATAAACAGGCAACACTGCGAATAGATCCGCTCCTCTATCGTGACCTATGTGAGGTCCTTGTGGAAGGATATCTATCATTCCATTAATATCTACTTATACATTTCAGAAGCAGGTACTTCGGAAAGCCTCGATGGATCCTTGAACAGCTAATCTCCGTCGCTCGCCTGCCGTCGAAGTTCGCACTTCGAACGCCGTCGGAATCGAAAGAGGCCCAATGCAGGAATGGTAAAAACAGACCCAAAGTTCTTGGTACAGACGTCGCTATAAGCTGGTATTTTAAACAAATGGTTGGTATGCGACTTGCCAGTTTTCGACGAAACTGAAATACTGTCGTGACAAAATTGTTACAGATCACCCAAAGAATTATCCATGAGCAAAGAATTGTATTGAACGGAATAGTATTAACACATGTACGTAAGTGAATACATCCTACACATTTATACAAAGGAAAACTCTGTTCAACTAATAATAACACTATAATTTTGATTGGTATCGTTATTTTATTTTTTCGGTGCAATAATGCAAACTATTAAAAGCAAGGCATTACATAACAGTAAATTTTAAAGAAACTATTAAAATAACCTATAAACATATAAAAATATGTGAATATTTGGTTGGGAACAAGTAACTGATTGATATTATAATATTTGTAATTAATGGATCAGTCTGGAACGTAATTGGTTAAGGCATCTGACTCGATATCGAAAAGTCCCCGTATCGAATCCCGATCTCGGCTGAGATTTTCAGAAAGCTCAAACATGACGTTCACCTCTGGACAGTTCACTGTGTAGTGTGAAAAACAGTATAACGTTTCCGTGGCTCAGATTCTGCGGATAAACTTAGGTTCCCTCTAGGGCAGGGGTGGCCAACCTGCGGCCCACCTTGAACATTTTTCTGGCCCGCGAGATTCATCACACTTTCACAAAATATTTTTTATATTCCATTTTTAGTGTTATATATTTCTTTACAATGTGCATTTAGTATCATGATTATTATATTATCTATGTTTACATGTAATGATAATAGTAGACACAATAATAACTCATGTTTCAATTTTTCAAGCCAAAAAATGTCTCTAGTGGGGATATATAATTTTACATGCGGCCCGCCGAGTTAAGATTCACTTCCAAAGTGGCTCACAAGATCATTTGGGTTGGCCACCCCTACTCTGGGGCCAACAATCCTACCTACCTGTAAGCAAATTCAAGCAAACGAAGGCCCTAACGAACATACGAACATACATACATACACACGTAAGTTCGTAACTATTGTACACACAAACATAAAAATAAATTCATAATAATGTTCAAAACTAAAATTAATATCATACATTGTTCTACAGTCTTCTGGACTATATCGATTTTTACCATATAAAATTGCAGATATCACTGAATCATGCGTATCTTTTCCAGGTTCGAGTCCTGCAAAGCAATTTGAATATAGTTTAATACATTGCGATGTTAGCATAGCCCGTTAGATTATATTTGCCAAAAGCTCTCTCACAGCCTCCACTTGAGTGAGGAATATATAAGCGCAGCCAATGCGAAATGGGGTAGTTACATATTTATTGCCTCTGCAATTATCCTTCAACAGCGAATTGTTATGCCACAAAACATGTACATCAGTTTCTTTAGTCATATCTTCAAGTATATCACCTAGGGGAAGACGACGCCAATCATAATCTAAACTCTGCTAAGATTGGCTCAATCACTAAACTTTATGCGAGAATGAAGTTTACTCACCCTCTCTTATGAAGTGGGCTTCCGAAGGATGTAATGAATGCACCAGTTTCAAAAACTGCCTTTTTGCGAAACAAAATAAATTAGCTTTAGTTTACAAAATTAATTATTTTCTACAAAGAACTGAGCAACCTTTCATTACGTTAATCACTAATTAATATAAAATAATTAACCGATAAAGAATCGTTAGTTTAGTTTTGAATAAGTTTAAAAGTACATGTTTAAACTAAGCGACTAGTTCCTCCAAGAGAACATGCACTGATGAGCCCACCGCGTGATCGGATGCAGTCTGGCGACGCTGCGGGTAGGTCATACAGCCGGAGCAGAGAGGCATGGGGATGCGTGGTAAATGGGGAAATTCACTGACGTAAGTGACATTGACAAAGGGCAAATTGTTATGGTCCGGCGCCTAAGAACGAGCATCTAGGAAACGGGGTGGCTTGACAGCTGTTCGCGTGCTATTGTAATGGGCATCTAAGGAAAGACGGTGAAACCGCAAGTACTGGAGGTCCGCGACTCATCACAGAACGTAGAGGTCAGAGGCTTGTCTATTCTGTAAAGCAGGGTAGGGGGCGATTAGTGGCAGTTCTGACGACAGTGTAGGCCTGGTGCAGGCACCGGAGCACAGACTGACCCTACGCGTTCCAATGTTGACCCAACGACATCGTCAATTACGATTGCAGTAGGCACGAGATCATCATGGATCAATGTATCGCCTGGTAACGTTTTTTGCTGCACCAGGTCCGGTTACGCAGTCTTCCAGCGAACGGCTGCTTGACACATGCGCCGCACCACGGATGCATTATTTTTTGCTTATAGTTTTAAGCCTTGTCGACGTCCGGGTCATTAGAGGCGGGAGAGAGTTCAGGGCAAGGACCAGAAAGGGATTCGGCCATGGCCTTTAAAAGGAACCGTCCCGGCATTCGCCTGGAGTGAGCCACGGAAGCAGGCCGGTGGATGCAGTTTTACACTATGGCGGACTTCCACCTGGCTTCCATAGCAGCTGTGGTAGTGATCTAATGCAGCGCGAAAGCTGTGAACCACATGAAAATTATTGTAGACCATCTTCATCCCTTCATGCTTCATGTCTTCTTCAAGTAGAATAACCGTCAGTGTTACAAGGCCTGAATCGTGCTACAGTAGTCTGCAGATCATGACGAACTCACGATGTTTTGATCAACAAATTCTTCAGATCTCTAACCCATAGAACACATCTGGGACGCTATCGGACACCAGCGTCGCACCCATAAACCACTAACCCGTAATTTAAGGAAATTGCGCGACCTACGCATCTGAAGCCAAATACCTCTGCATCCCTAACCAGGACTTTTCGAATCCATACCATGCCGAATCGATGTTATACTGCATTCCAAAGGTGGACCAACACACTATTAAGCAGATGGTCACAATGTTTTGCCTCATTAAACACAGGACATAAAAGCTAGAAACTTTGTATTTTTGCGTACGAGTTACAGGAACCTAAAACATTTGGGTACCAAGAATATGGTACGTCTAATATCCCTGGCTAGTGTTCCATAATGACTTTCACGTGAATTAGAACAACCATGAAACTAACCTGAACATGGAGTTTTATTGTGGCATGCCAATAATATTAAACAGAGATAACAACACCCCTCCACAGTAAGTTTGGCGTTCATGTGATTCATTTGACAAACCACCATGCTGCAAGTCGGTCAAGTCAGTTTGCAACGTGTCTGCGAATAATGCTAACTCCGAAACACGCAGCAGTTGTATGCCAATTACAAAAAACAGCGTGTAAGCGTAACTGGCCAAAAGAAGTCATAAATATCCACACTCCTGAGAATACTAACTGGTTCTGCGTACACATCAATCAAAAACAAATCCAGTGTTAGGAATATATTACACAGCAAGATTGAAGCTGGATGAAACACGGACCACTGTCACCCTCACCTTCTATTTCAGCAACTGTCAGGGCAATGGAAAGAGCACATTTGTGGTTCTGGACGTAGTGCTGGAACAGCAACAAACAGGACACGATGGGTCTATGAAATGGTCGTTATCAGGCTATTCATTTCATGTAGTCACATAGCAAGGAAGTTTATTAAAGAGTTTCCCACTATCTTTGCATATCTGCACATATGTTCCTAGTTCAAAGAAATGACGTAAACTTTGTAGTATTTTGGTAATTCCTTAACCCACGTATGGTTTTTTCCGCTAAGTTCCTTTTAACACCAAAGAAAATTGCCCAAATTGCTCCTTCCGAGGTAGTGGTGTTGGGACATAACACAAATTCCAAAAATTTTATAATAAATTTAAAAAAGTACCGAGTTCGATTATGGAACAGTCATCATATGACGCATTTCACTACGCTTTATCGGGTCCACAGTTTGAAAATTTTGATATTTTAAAACTGATCTTAGTTTTAGAAAAACGTAGAAAGGTGTCAAACACATGTTCTCGGCTAACATTTTTTTAAATAAAAAATTGCGTATTATTTCAGTATTTAGAAAGCAGTCTGCAAAGTCTGTTCAAAAGAGTGTAATGAAATCAAAGCGTCTAGACTTGTGATCCGTGGTGAAGTGATATTTATACTTTCTACAAATAGTGCACAACCTTCACAACAAAGCTCGTCAAGTTATTAACTTTAGTGGACCAAAATCCAGTGCTTTAATAGAAGAGGATGATTGTCTTCCGCGCATGTTGCACTGGGAGCATGCTCATCACAGAAATTTGATGCTACAGTGCGTTCCATACCCTGATTAATTTACCGACAATCATTACTGGCGTGACCACAGCGGTTCTCCCGATCAATTAACAGCGAGCAAAACCGATTGGGCCATAGTGAATGATAACACACACACAATTTTCACATAGAAACGGCAGTTACTCTAAGCAGTTATACAAATAGTTCAAATAGGCGTTAAAACATGACTTATTTTAATGGCTATTGAACCTTGCATCAGAACAGTAAAGCACCGTAACGCGGACTTCGATAATGTGCCGTACCCAATTAGGAATAAGAGAATTGAAACAGCCCGAAGGTCTGGCGTAGCTGCCGTACAAACAAAGCTGTTTAGTCGGCTTTTTACACTAATCTACTGAATCCATTTTACCGAACATAATGCGTGTTTCAAAAATTCCTATTAACTCCGTAATTTCTTATTCTATGAGTTTATGATACAAGGTTTCTAATTTTCTTGGAATCTCACCGAAGCCTACAACCTTGTTCGAATTGAAATGTTTACGAGTCGTCTCAAATTACACCATAAATCTAAATCTTTAATGTTATTATATATTTAAAAAAAAAATATTCCTAACAACCACGCTATACATACACTGAAAAGCCCTTAAAGACCGAAAGCACTATATTTACCTGCATACGAAAACTTCTTACGATTGGCACATTTTGCCAGGAAAAAATCGTATGTTATTAAACAGCTAGAAACAACCAAGGTAGGATTAGAGGCATTTCTGATCTAAATCAATAAAGCTGTTGGCATGATTGGCTCGTATTATTTTGTTTCATTCTTGTTTGTGTGCGGATCAGTGCCGTACAGGTACGAGCACGTTTTGTTTATGTGATCCTTCCAGCGCGCTTTGTGGATAACACTGCCAGAAGTTCTGGAGTCAAACCAAGTTCTTGACGCGCCCTCGTTATGCTGACACGAAACACAAACTATCAGCTCAAGCACGAGAGTGGAGCTGATGTGTCATTATACTGCGTTTACATGTTATCAGGTTCAAACCCCAAAATTAGACTTCCTAAACATACAGTATTCAGAAAATTGTGAACAGAGCGTTCTAATTTTACTTCCTGATAGAGGTGCTTTGCACAAATGGTTTCAAACCTGGAAGCCTATTAAGTTCCAAAGCACTAACTACAACCTCTTCGCCTCCACTTCCAAGGCGTCAAAGTTTTACTGCAAGTAGACAGTGGGATTACTATAGCCTAAATAGGATTGGTGCAAGAAGGGAGAGAGAAATCGATCTTGAACGTTATGGTCTGTACTGATTTGTTTCTCTTTTTTTTTTTGTCCTTTCATTTTTACCTTATTTTCCTTTTGCCCCCTTGGTTTATTTGTGTTTTCGCATGGCTTTTGGGGTCACAGACGTCGAGGTTATTAGCTTTCGGGGGAAGCGAAAAAGAAATCTTATTTCCGAGGAGCGTGACCTGGTAATTACTTGATACACGATTACTGGAGGATAGTCAAACAGCAAAACTTTGTTAAATTTAATCAGATACGTATCGATTAAGGCAACAGTAATGCGACGACTAAGATTACCGGAAAATGAGACAAGGATACTGTAGAGAATCTTTTAGCCAAACATCCAGTATATTTTTTAACGGCAATCTTTTTCACTACATGTGTGACATATACGACATTGATTAAACTGATAACTGAGACTCTGTAAAATCGTTTGTCTGAATGAAATTAATAATCGTCCCCGACTCGGAATAGTACCCTCAACATCACTGAGGAAAAGCAAATCCGACCATGAACGTAACTACAAAATTCCTCAACCCTATCTGAAATTAATCCGAAAAAAAAAGGTCCTTCCAGTTGGAAGCAACCAGATCACATAGAAGAAAATATGAGCTTAGGTCGCTCTCTCCCCCGGTAACAGATGAACGTGTCCGTTTGATTTGTGTGGTTTGCCGACCTTCTTTCACGACTGATAACGGAGTGTAGCAATGCCAGCGGAGAGCCAATCCCGGTAATGGATTCATCCACCTGTTGGGCCGGTTGAAGCCCCGGCTGGTGAGTCACTTCGACCTTGCTTCCAACGGACACCGCATTCTTCAACACGCCGGCAACGCTGCCTGCGGGACTCAACGTCCGACCATCTCACACCAGACTGAAGTGGTACTCAGAATATTAGCCACACGTTGGTCGAAATTGCAATTTTACACAACGACGTAAAGCCCCGGAATTGTCGATCAATTTTCTTGTATCATCCCTCCCGGCTCAGGATCTTTGTAGGGGTGTATCTACATGATGGGAAGATGCATTCGAAGTTCTTCGAAACTGACTGCAAATACGAGTTAATCTATACACCAAAATTTATCATAATGATTATGTTTCAACCTTCAGTGACAAGAGCGTACGCTATTTGTTTGATTTGAAATTTACATATAACTTCATTTAAAACCCATAATGTCTCCGATTTACGGAAAGGGGGAAGAGGTGGTACCAACTAGTGAATCTACTGGTCTACCAACCTAATTTCCATGCATCCTGTATCAGTGCTGAGAGAAAGCGCTTGTAATTCATTTAACAAAGTGTTATTTTTATTCACAAATCTGAAGTCTTGAAACAAAATCTGGTTTCTCCGTTATTGTAGGTGTATAATACATGAGAGTTTTTTGCACCGATCTACCGCGCATTAGAATGACTGCATTAAGGTGTTACCAATGAGAAGCGTAAAAGCCAGATTTCAATATCCCTATCACCGCCCGTTCTGATCACTGGTTTCCACAATCGCAGACACAACTGTTTAAACCTTTTAAAAACATATTAAACAAATTTTAATACGAAAATCCATTAGGGCAAATCACCGTAAAAACCCTGGATTAAAAACACATCGAGCTCAGAAAAAAACCTCTTATTCATTCGATCCTAATCTCTGCGTGTAGCTTACGTTTATACTAATATCCTAACCTACGATAATATAGGGCTTACAAATCCTATTTTCCTATTTAGTACTAAGTTATTTTTATTTCGGTCTAATGCAGAAAGTACTTAAAAACTACCAAGCCTTCATTTTTTTACTATAGCTTTACGCATCGTCGAGGTCATTAGAGGTGGGAAAGGACAAGGGGCAAGAAACCGGAAGGAATTCGGCCTTCCCTTCTGAAGGAACCATCCCTGCATTCGTTTGGAGTGATTCCGGAAAACCATGGATGGCCGGATGGGGACTCGAACCCACGTTATCCAGGATGCGAATTCCGATATCAGTGTATCTCAATGCTTTATTAAATTTCTGGTCTCGAAACTCTTCCACGTCGACGTCCAGGTCATTAGAACCTGTCCAGGATTTGAGAAAAGAAACGAGAATGAATTCGACGGTGGCCCTTTGAAGAGGCCATCTGGGCACTGGCCTAGAGTGATTTCAGGAAATCACGATGGGATTCGAAGCCCCGTCTTCCCGAATGCCAGATTCAAACGTTACCGCTCATCCACCCGATTCGATTCTCCAATTTCACTACGCTACTACTTATATGCGACGAGAGAGCATTAAATTTACGTTGGGAGCAGCTACTTCGTCAATTTGTTGCTTCGCTTCAGCACAACACGTTTTTCAATCACTGAATCTGCGGACTTCGTTTTGTAGTGCACTGTTATGTCTTGCAGCAAGTTGGAGTTGACCGTGTGTGCGTCGATCGATACGGGATTATATACGAGTGAAAGTGGAATGCAGCCAACGCGGTGAGCGCGACGCATGGTATCTCGAGGGAGCCTGACCGCCAAGCATAGCCACAACGACCTAATGCAGTATTATCTAGGTACCAGCAACTTGAGGCTCCAAATCAGAGCTTTTTAATACGAAGCAACGTTGCAATGACTTTCTCGTCTGACAATCGTAAAATAGGGTATATGCAATTATTATTTTTATATTTAAAATCAATTATTTACCTTGTTATATAACCGTAAAAATATTAAAATTTAACATTAAAATTTTTTTTTAAAATGCAATCCAGTTCCGACGATTTAAACGCCGCCAGCTTGGCGCGCTGCACTGTGACGTCATTGTACACGACAACATTGGCGTATTGTGTAGTGTGGAGTGTTGAGTATTATATCTCAAACGTTTTTTGTTTTAAAACTGATTTCGATATGGAAGGAGGTCGCAAATCACTTTATAAATACTACATTCTACCCATGTGCAAAAATAAAATAAGAAATGCATCTGATCAAGTGTGTTTTTCTGTCCTGCGAGATGCGAATGTAAGAAAAAAGTGGTGTGTAGCTATGAGAAGACATAAAGAATCTTCAACTAGTTGTTTATATTGTCGTGAAGATCATTTTAATTTAAGTATATACTGTTTGACGTCATTATGTTAAATTTGTTATAATACAGAACAATTCGTTCCCTATTCAAACTCTAATCATAACTTAATTTACAAGAGATTAATATGTATATTTTTCAAATAATTTCTTATTCAAGCTTAATCCAAAACAACTACGAACCCTTTAAGGCCATCAAATGAGACCATCTGAAATTTTAAAAGCGAATTTCAATCTCCTGAATATATTTTGAACTCTTGACTTTAAGATACCACATGATTTAACGACTGAACTGGCTGATAATTATATGTCTGTGGTACCGTCGTTTCTTCAAATGAAACTACAAAAAAAATCTTTTAATTACAAAATTTGGTATATATTACCCAGAGACAGTGTGATGTAGGCGGTAAGGTGTCCGTTCACTAGTTTTCCAAACCGGGTTTAAATCCCCGCAGTATCAGATTTTCAGTATTTTTATCTGCAAAAATTGTTGAGCATATTTTTTTTATTTGAACTTTAAAACAAATCTCATTACTTCTAACAGGTACAATAAATGTAACCTCCTAATATGCCTCGCCAATAGCCATTGAAATTTGGTTAAGATGCGAATCTGTTTACGTCAAGTACATTATTTTATTTTCAACCATTTACATCAAACCCCTTCCAGAAATTAAACATATCAATCGTAGAAAAAAAAATCTATCTTCTCGATGTTTTGTATTACGTTTAAAATACTTCTTGACGACATACAAGTTTAGAAAAGAAGAAAATGAAATAAAGTAAAAACTAACAGCTATTTCAATTGAAAAAAGAACCCAAACAATAAACTGATTAACAACACATGAAAAAATTATGTAAGAATGTAGACTTTCCTGGAATATGTTTGCAGTGAAGTCCTCACGTGTGTACCTCCGGATTGTGTTGAGAAAACAGAATCCGGCGGTATACGCGTGAGGATTTCATTTCCAATCAACGATCTTCTGGATAAAATGCTTTTCTGCTACTTCATTAGGTCACTAGCTTCAAAGCTCGTTAAAAATAATGGGCTCTACAGTATGTTGTGGCAAGTCATTTCTTTGGAATTGATTAACTTAGTAAAATTGTTATAAAACAACGCGCAATGTAATTCCAAGTGTCTTACGTGTAACAAAAACTATCAATTGTCACTCTCCTTCCGGGTGCGTTTGAACTTTATCACAAACTCCGCTAATATACCAGACCTACATTTCATTGTCGCTTACTCCGGTGTATTCCTTGATTCACATTAGATGTATCTAAAAGGGAAAGAAAATTATTAATTCAAATATCTAACAATTAATTACCATACAGCTTTCACTCCTCCGAAGTCAGCGATTGTAGAATCTGGATTTGATGTAAAATACTTTTTCATCATGAAAACATTGTTTTTGGGAGATTATTTTACACAAGACCGCTACCATTCACTTTATATTGTATGAGTATTCTCCAAAGAATGTAATATTTCACCAGCAATGCTGATAAATTACCACAAAACTTAAACACAATCACAAACGCCTAGTAACTATGCCTTAGTTTTCAATATGAACATGTACTTTGACGTCACGATTCGATTCGAGGAAAATTGTTGTGTTTCCGCGAAGTTACATTTCCCTTGATTTTGATTAAATAAAATCAATAAATGAAAAGCGAATAAACAGGGAAAAAAAACGTTGTAGCGGTAATTCTACCGTAATAAAGCTTTCAAATAAAAATACTAGACGAATATTTGAATTTCATGCATATTCCCATGAGCACGTTGTTTCAGTTGTCTGGAACTAACTTCTTGTCGATCAGGGCTCACATTCAAACTGTAGCCAGAATGCCCACTCAGCTATAATTGCTGATACACGGGATAGAACACAGAAAGTTGTAATCAATGTTTCATGCAGCACATTTTGAAGACGTTTTGTGAAACATTCACAACAGCGACAAATGCTTACAGGCTAATGCAACGTTCCACAAAAAATCGCGATGCAGACATAAGCTCCATAACGGCTGTATCCTCATATGAGACGAAACAGAGCGCAACATGTTATATCAACAAACAATTTATACAGCAAATATAGTAGTCAGTTGTCTTGATGTCGAAAAAGCAAATTAGGAAACTGGCTCATCTGTTAGCACATTACTTTGTGGTGGGGTCTCACTCCCATAATATAAAAAATACTGCCCTCAAAGCGTTCGATCTGCACAGATCAACTAGCTTACAATTTAAACGCAAGAAAACCGAGTTTAGTTTTTAATCCATAGGAAATCCCTTGTAGTGAACATTCGCTTATCGTGCCGTACAGGGTCCAGGAATGGCGAGAAATTTTTAAGAGCTGTGCTTCACCATAAAAGAAATGCCAAGATGCTCCGCGGTTAGGGTTTCACGTTAATTTGAAGATCCAGTCAAAACAGTTGTGGAATAAGCTTCAAATCTAGACACAATCACCAAGTCTTATAAGACGACAGAGGTTTAATAGGATAGCTGTTAAAATGTCCAACAGAATGAATATTAAAGGAGATTAAAACAACGCTTAAATCTCGCTATTGCCAGGCTTCTCACCTGAAAATTATATTCGAAGCCCAAGATAAGGCAATGTTGCGACAACATGGACATCAGTCGGCCAAATGAATATTTAAACCTAAAAAACATTTTGTCGAATGCACTAAAAACCTCAGTGAATTTATTCAGATGCCCAGACTATATATTTGGATACATGGTTGGCTATTTTCGAGGAACTTCCATGTGGTTATCACAAACACTGGATAACATTGTCCAGAGATTCTAGACAACATTTCAAGATGAAGATGGATTTGCCTTAAAAATCAGCAGTTTGACAATCAATTAAACACCTTTAATGACGGGCAAAGAAAACCTTAAAGGCCACGCCGAAAGCCAACGATCAATATAAACACTGGTCATAAGCCGTCTACAAATTCACCAAGCCTACTGCTATGTGCCTGTGCATTTGCAAACACTTTCACGCCAATAGGACCATACAAATTTCTACAAATCATCTTTGTTAAACTGAATAAGTCGATGCAAGCAGCATTGTCTCGCAGTGAAGATTATCGTTATTCAAATGCGAGTACGCAACTAAGACTATTATAATTATACTACAATGTAAAAAATTTGAATAGCTAACTGCTCGAAAAGAGTCATCGCAAGATATGTGGTAGGACTCTGTTGTTAGTCGACTAGCTACGCTTGTTCAGGAAACTGTCTAGGACGAGCTGAGAGGTGACGGCACTAGCAGGGACACACGAAGGTTGAGCGCTCATCATCCTTATGTAACTCTACGTCATGTTTCGCCGTGCACAACTCTTTGCGGAACAAACTAGCAACTCCACACTGATAATACACCCAAGGGCAGCAATAACGGGGCCAAGGCCGATACCGCTGTAATTTCCATCACCATAACACGACTTTACTTATCAACACCAATTAGACCATTTTTCAAACCTAAATGTATTTTTTATCTCTGATCCACGCTAGTAAAGCACCCTCTCCGATTCACGTGGACTCTGGACATCTGAGGTTTACATGTTTCTGAAAGTTCTTGTCCTGCTGTCGCTCGCGCCAATAGTGCAGTCATTCAATTCCAATCAAATTTATTACACGTAGTACATATTCCATCCATTAGGACGCAATGAACTCAGATTTAAGAGCAGTTTCAATAAAAAAAAATTATTAATATGTCGCAAAGCATCCACAATATAAAAATATTTTCTAGTTTTTCTTAGAATTTACAAACTGTATTGGATGTGTGTAGCTTTTGTTATTCAAATGCACGACATGGACGATTTTAGAGACAAATTTCAAACTCATAGGCGACTAGGTTTTTCAAATATATGTGGTAACAAAAATGGTCTAAAATTTATGAGTACGACTTCCCCTAAAGTCTTATTTTTCAGCGAAAAATGTCGAAAAAAGGTCTTAATATTTCTTTCCGAGATCTAATCATTGGTACAACACAGAATTGAATAGAAAAAATATATATATCATATACTTCCTTTTATTTGGTGGGAACATCCAAGTATATGTATTTATAAAATATTTAGTTTTGGGTCACTGAAGTACATAAAGTGAACGAATTTGAAATACTTCAGCAACTTTTTCACTTTACGGGCAACAGGTCTAAGACAGAAAGCGGAGCGACAACAATAGTGCTACGGTTTCCCTTCCGGTAAGGAACCCTAAAAACGCCTTGGGCCAATATTGGAGACCCGAAAGCGCCACATCAGCAGAACTCCGATCAATTGGCTATGTTCCTGCTGCAGCCTAAGCTAAAGAGAAAACAAGCGAGGTAAATGTCAATATTTCTAGTCTCAGCAACAGCTTTTAACGTCAAGAACTCAACGACGAACACCCCGTGCCAGATGGAATGCTTTCAGGCTCGAAGATAAGGGAGAGGCAAGTAGGCTGTTAGGCCTGTTATTTGCTGCAGGAGGATGAGTTATGTTTCTACAACACAGGCCAATGCTCCGACCACAGTGTAACAACGCTATACGTTACTGGTTCAACATTTAGGCAGCCTGAATAAATACTTCTATCCTTTTTTAGTAAATACTTTCATCTAGTCCAATAAAATATCTAACCAATTACAATCCGTTTGATAAGAATTAGAAAAATAGCGTGCGAAGATGTATTTCTGAATATAGTCAAAAAGGCTTATGCGTAAATTGCATGACCACTGATAGAAAGATCTTTGGTAATATTCGCTTAAGTTATAATTAACTGCACTGTCTCTAAAGATAAACCATGTAAGCATGTTGATAAATAATGCACTCCATGCGGTAATATCTACTTGTTCCCCACCTTCTGGGGGTGACTGCCTTCGACGAGCTTTACTCATCGTTGGTATGGTGGAATTTGCGTCTGTGGTTTTATGGCCGAGTGTCCTTCCTGACGCCAAGCTTTTTGTACCTACTGCCAGGGCGTACTAAGTACTAATGGGGGAAGTGAAGTGCTGTAAGCCATCTGTGAAACGTCTAATTATGTTCAGCGTGTTATAAGTGTATTTTTTTGTTTGTGAAAAGTGTAGTTTATGAGGCGTAGCTTGGAGACTGTCCCGGCAATCACCTTTATGACTGCGGAGCACCGCCGAATAACCACAATCGGGACGGCCTTACGCGAGGTCCGGGCTCGTACCCGATTCGTTGTACCTCCCTTGAGCGGCGCCTCGAATCACTGAGTCACACGTGCCGGTTGATATGCAGTAATATACTAGATAACTATTTTCAAAGTTGACACATCTATTTTCTTTTTTCTACAGGTTCCGGCAGGGAAGTGTTTCATTTTTGAGATGGGTATACTATACGTGGTAGGGGGACTGATTGTTGCGCATTAGTTGATATATATTACTTATTGTTTGCCATTTCAGTAGGCGTGGAGCCGTGGATGATTGAACAACGCGCCTTTGTTTACGACACCTTTGTTGCAACCGGTCATTCTGTAGTACAGACACAGCGAAGATTTCGAACTCATTTCAATGTTGGTCGACATTGTGCCGTTCCATCTCACCCAACAATACTGAAATGGTTTAACAACTTCTGAACGAGAGGAACTGTGAGACATGGAACAGCTCGTGGAGGTGATCGGATCGTTAGAACACCAGAAAACATCGAAAATGTGACAGGCAGTGGAGGCCAGCCCTCGGCGTTTAGGGATTGTGCACAAACTACGTCACTCGGTCCAGGGGGGGAGGGGGGTTGGCTGGAATGCTACGCTCGCGCTGGCTACGTGAGGAGAGGGGGGAGGGGTTCCGAGCCATACCACGTAGCTTTCCTTTCGTAACATTTTTCACAGTTAAAATAAGGAACAGAACACACAACAGCATGTGAATAATTATTTCCCTCAGTTAATTATCTCCGTATGTAATTTATGATAGTCTGACGAGAGAAAACAATACAAAATGTCTTCTGGAATCAAAATGGAAAAAAGCTAAGTGCTACATGGAGGGGGGGGGGTAGAGGCAAAAGTCTAAGGGCTACGAGGGGGGAGGAGGGAGGGGGGGTTCACAGGAGGCCAAAATGGAGCTACGTGGTTTATGCACGCTGCCTTAGCGGTATGACACGCTCGCGCATTGAACATGTCAGACAGGTCAGTTCGCCGAATTTTGCACTTAGACCTCCACTTTCACCCTTTCAAAATCATGTTTGTTAAGAACTGAAGAACAATGACTATATACGGCGGTTTAGATTTGCAGAAACGATGCTCGAATCCTTGGAAAATGACAGTACTGTATTTTGATATTCAGTGACGTGGCTCATTTTCATTTGACAGGTGCTGTAAACAAACAGAATTGTCGGTACTGGTCTAACAATAATCCACGGGAAGGCCATTAAAAAGACCCCTACAAACTGAGAGGCTAACTGTGTGGTGCGGAATGGCTCGATTTGGCATAACAGGCACCTAATTTTTTCAAGAAAACGGAAGAACTGTGACGGTCAACTCTCAGCGTTACCTTACGATGTTAAAAGAATTTTTGATGCCAGAATTAAGAAGAAATCGGATTGCCCTAGATAGGGTTTGGTTTGAACAAGATGGGGCAACTTGTCACACCTCGAGACAATCTATAGCTTTTTTGAGGGACAATTTTCCAGGCGCCTCATTTCATTGCGCGGGAATGTGGAGTGGCCTCCTCGATCGCCAGATCTTTCACCATGTGATAACTTCTTATGGGGCTACCTGAAAGCTCGGGTTTACATTAAAAAACCAAGGACTCTATAAGATCTCTCGGATGTCATAACTCGAGAAATTCGAGCAATTCCACACTGTATGATTGAAAGGTGTATGGACAATTTTTTCACCCGCCTCCAACAGTGCCTGGACAAGACCGGTCGCCACTTGGATGAAGCCATTTTTTAATCGTGAATTGCAATGTTATTGTTTTGCAATTATATCTTTAAATGGCATCATATATGTGAACTGTGGAGACAATAAAAACTGAAATTTGTTCAAAAACATCTGCGTAACAATGTTTTGATAAAAGTAACACCTCCCTGCCGACCCCTGTACTATCGTGTGCATGTTTCACCCACGTCACCTTAGCTGTAATACAGGAAAGATTTCTACGTGTAATTAAATTTAACTAAAAAACCGAGTGAAACATCAGTTGATAATGTTACTCCGTCGCTAACAAAGTCAGCATACAACCTCCGCCTAGTCGAAATGAGTTGGACGTCGCGTTCCAGGGAAGCTGTTCGGCGAGAAGATTCCTGGAAACGGAAATCATCCTGACATCTGCGGTCCGAAGTAACGTTGGGTGTAACGCTCAACACACAAACGCAGGGAATGGAAAGACTTGTGGCTTTGCAGCCATCGTAAATTCCGTTAAAATGAATTCAATTAATTTTGCGATGCAGTTAAATTCCAACCATATACACACACGCAATTTTTTAATAAACTGGTGATGATATTAATCACTGAAAGAGTATTTTTAACACCACAATAGTAAAAGCTGTAAACGAATTTTAATATTTATTATAAGGGAAAACGAAAATATGGGTAACTGAAGTGTAGCAACATACGATACAATGCTAATAAAACAAAATCAATTAGTATACAATTTATCTTACGAGTTTAACAATCCAATGACGCACGCTTTCTCACAGCACTTTTATTCCAACTTGGCAGCAGAGAAATAGTTAACTCGGAAGGCAGTAAGGAAGCTGCATTTCTTCGGATTACATTTAGCCTCACAATAAGTGAAGCTTTATTATATTTTGGAAGAAATGCAACGAGTCAGCTTCCATAGCCGTTTATACAGTTTAAAACATCCCATAAACAAATGATGCCATTAAGATCTACTTATGTTGACGCAGCGAACAGAGATGTCATGTACTATAGGAACATCACTTGAAATCACAAATATCATATTTCCATAAACTCAATACGACGGTCCCATACGCGCAAGAAAACACCAAGATCAGCTCATCGTCAGAACGACTCTAGAAAATCAGCGATAAGCAAATAGATTTCAACGCTTCTCACAATGGAAAATTAACCGCAAAGGCTAAACATGGACGTAGCAGGGATCTAGGTAGCTGCCGACATCGTACAGTCGATTTTTTGTTCGTTTTGTTGTTTCTTTTTGTTTGTAATGTGTTTTTCCTCAGTCACCTAAAGGGACGATAGAGTGATACCTGACTAATTTTAGGAAAGTAGTCGGTATTGTATCTGTGCGTCTATTATATATATATATATATATATATTTCTTAGAAACGGAAAAATGCAGAATTTTATATTTTGATTTAAATTTGGCGCCAAAATGTCCACAGCTTTCATGTCGTCTCTTGTGACGACACATCGCCGATCATGCGGATGTAAGTAAGCAAAGCAGCGATCAGCTTATTTTGTCGACTGTTTACAACTGGTGTATAGTGCCTCAGGGTGTAAACATGTAAGAACAGAACGAATTGTTTATTTACATTCTACACAAGATATGCAGAAAAAAATGGTTAAAACTTGCACGACGTGAACCAGCACGTATGTCTACAATGTCGTCAATATACTTTTGCGAAGATTATTTTGACGTATGTTTTTACTCAATATTTTATTATGTTTAATAAGTTATGTACCTCAATATTTTGTTCTCTCTTAAATTATTATCGATAAATGAATTATCACTTTCGAAGTTTACCATCATGTGCTCCCATAAACACAACGTGTTTATAACCTGTTGAAATTAGTTGGACATCACCTATATGATCTAACACATGAATTAAATTAATACAAGTAGATAGCGCATCTAGCAAATTAGTAATGCTCTTCGAAATATTTCCGTAATTTTCGTAACGTCAGTGCTGTTAAGAGTGCGCTGTTCATCATTAAAAATGTCTGCGATTTATTTATTATAGCTAATTCAAACAGTGTTACATTTTGCTAGGTTTAGTTATGCTTTATCGTTGCAATTAATTCATCAACTCATCTGAATATTGGTAAATTCTTGCGAAGAATGCTTCCACTATTTGATGGATCGGAGAGATATAGTCATAAGCCACACTTTTGTCGAAATTGAGTTATTCACGCTACGACATTCTTAACGATGCCCTCCTCATCTTGGATTGAAAAAGTTCCGACTTTCTCCAACAGGTGGAAGGTGATGACGTAGTGTAGTTCTATACTCTGCTGTCTGGTGTCATTTTCAGAAGATACATAGTCACAAGCCACATCAAAATGGCTGAATGCTCAGGTACATCTGAAGATGCTTCGCATGTTCTAGGCGTATATGACAGTGACAGTAGTGTAAATGAGGATTCTGATCCTTTTGACAGCGATTCTGATGAGTCTTGGTGTCCATCAAGCAACAGTACTAGCTCAGATGATGTTTCAATAAGTATATAAAAATATTTTTTACCAGTGACCATTGTGTAGTGGCTTGTGACTTTGTTTCTCTTAACATTGCTCACACTGTTGATCGTCTTATTTTGAGTTAATGAGAAACCTTTAGAGCCATATTTTAATGTCCACAGATTGCAGTAACAATATATTTTTGATGGCTACAAACTTGTAAGAATATTTTTATTATCAATGCCATTTCAGCAGCCTATAATGATTCATGTGGCTTGTGACTATATCTCACGGAAATTCTGTGACTATTTTTTATTTATATTACAGCTTGAAATAAGTAGAGGAAGTGAAGTATCACCTCAGAAACCAAACTCTTCAAGGAAAAGAAAGCGAAATATTGATCAGTGGAAAAAAATGAAGGCCAAACGTTGACGTAAGGCTGGTCAACAGTAGCTATGTGTCGTCTAAAACCAACAAGACTGTTCAGGCAGCATCTTTGGGAAGTCCCTGTAGGTGCTCAAATCAGTGCTATACAAAACTACTCGGAGAAGAAGAAAATATTTTCCACTCGTTTTGGGACATAGGAAACTTTAATGCCCAGAACACTTACCTAACCTGTTGTATGAAAATGGTACCTAAAAAGCGAAGGTTCATTTCACTTTATTAACACGACTGGAGCAAATGTCACAAATTTACTTTACCTTGTTCTACTTCATATTTCTTTCTTTCACAGTTATCCAAAAAAAACTAAAAAGCAAAGTTCATCTAGAGCTGTGACATGTGCACAACAATTAAGCTATATTTCAGCTCTGCTAATATGGGTCCTATAAAACAATTCTAAGCTATATAAGCTTCTGGACTCTATCCTCTAAACTGAGTCAAATAGCCTAACGTTCAAATACAACGCCGTCAGGGACTTCATTATTATATAACCTTTCTTAAATATAGTACAACAGGTGGTCTTTTTAGCACAAAATTACGCTTTCAGTTTTTGAGTACATATACTCTAAGATAAATTTTGACATTCAGGAATTCTGTTGTGTAAAAATCACTTTTATGCAAAAAAAAATTTTCCAGCATCGTCACTTCAATTTTCAGCAAATTAGAGCTGTTTGCTTTGATAAATCCAGCTTACATTGCAAATATTTGTTTTACGGATTGGAAACCTGTACTGTGCAAAGATTGGCGACAGATGCTTAACACAGGAGCAATACGAGTGCGTGCTGGGATGTGACATCACGCACTCTGATTGTCGTTTCGCGTCACGTGACTTTTCTGCATTTTTATTTTATCAAAAATAGTATGTTTTTAACTCTTGTCGAGCAAATAAAGCTGATTTTCGGAATCCTTCCAACTTACTCTATCTTTTTAAATTAAAGTTTCATAGTTTTCTTTTTATTGTCAAGAAGCCCTTTCAAAAAGTTACTAAAACTTCGACGAATCGCAACTGTTAAAACATGGTTTATATAGCTTTCAGAGAAATAATGGAAACGACAAACATGGTCCGTAAACTACTCTCTTATTTCCTTAGAAGATACAGAAAAAATAAAACACGGTTCCGAGATTAATGTGAACAATAACAGCCGTTGTATTTCACGACCACTTTCGACTAGAGTAAAACTCAAAACGTCAGTGTGAACAAGATTGTAAGCAAGCAAATAGACAAGTAACGTAACAGGAAAAATTTTCATTTGTTATACACCCATTACTACTGCACATGCCTTTTTTTCTCTAAACTCCTCAGCAAAGCTTTTAGGAATAGAGGTGAACACGGCCAACCATTTCCTCTCAAGGACCTCTCCACTGATTTTCTTCTTATCGTTTCAAGACTCGACAATGTTGGGTTTATTACAGGCGGTAGAGATTAGGACAAGCAAGGAATTCAGCCATGGCCTTTCAAGGGACCATCCCGGCATTCTCCGTAATCTGACTTCGTAGAACAACGAGAAGTCAGACGCCCAGAAAGCACAAAAGTAATCATTGAATTCCCAGGAAACTGAGGATCAAGAGCGAGACTGAAGCGCCGAAGTATAACGAGACCCTAATGCACCGCGAAATGTATCAATAGAGAAAATCTCTCTACATCTAAGCAGCCGTACATACTGTTTGGTAACGATTTTGATCTCGTACAAGTCTTAATCTCAAATTCGCTCAATCCGGAAGAGTTCGGATCCTCCAGCCGGGTACGTTTCTTTACGGCACATTAGACCTGATGTAATTAAGTTATTTAACATTCTGAATGGGCCTTGAATTCACTACGGCAACTGTTCGGTCAGGTGGCTTAGCAGCAAGGTAGCAACTCGTATGATGCGCATGCGAGAGTTTACGGCCAAAACGGCGTGAATAAGAAAAGTGAGAGGTGTGAGTATGCAGTATTCAGCAGCCGGGCCGGGCGGCCGTCTTTACGAGCGCCGCCGCCTCTGCCGTTAATTAGCCATGCATCTTGCAGCAGCCAGCGCGACACGTGTCGGCGCCGTCCTCGCCAAGTCTCCTTCCCTACACGTGTCTCCATATAGTTATAGACGTAGCACCATTATCTACAAGTGTGAGTTAACTGTGTTGTTTCTGTTAACTTGGTGCCGGCAGCAATGGCCCACTCTTCCCGAAGAAAATAAATGCCTGAACAGTTCCACGCGAAATGCGAAGAGGTTTGAGATTTAACTGAGCGATCTGATACAGAGTTTTGCAAAGAGAAATTACCACCTTCCTGATCACAAGACTTTGACTGGAACCAGCTGACCTCTGGTGGAATGCCACCAGGAGGGGTGATATCACTTACGATACATTTTTCGATACAAACATACCCTACAGAACCCGACTTACGGGAGATGATACCACCTTCAGGAAACACTTGAACTTATTTTAGTCGGAAGCTATATGTAGTTCTCACAACATTTTCCTATATAAAAAAGGCAATATCTATTTTTTTTTTAAAATACATCAACATATCTCGAGAATTTTATTTTGAAAGAAATATCACTTTTACTGTTAAAAAAATCGTTGTAATTAAATACTACATGTTTAACTGCAAAACATTTAAGAAGTAGATGTTTAAAAAAATTGGCTCTATCGAATGTTCTTTTTTCAATCTTCTTTACTTGGAGAAAAAAAAAAAAAAAAAAAAAAAACTTCTTTGAAAACAATGCCAGCAGTTATAATGTGACCATCGTTGACTTTTTGACCATAACTTAACTTAGTTCACAACCAGAAGGTTGGTTGGATCCTCCCGAAGGAGGCATACTAAGCCATTGTGTCAGAGGTAGGACGGCCAGTTCCTTTCCTCTGGGACCTGCAGTTTAACGTGGAATCCGAACCACGGAGCGTCCTGACATAGCTCATATGATTAAACACAACTCTCAAAATTCCTGCGCCTGCCGGGATTCGAACCCGGGACCGGAGCAGCGAATGTTTTGAAAGCAAGCGCCTTAACCACTGAGCTACCAGAACGCTCTTTTTTTGACCATATGTGTCTTTAAATAAATCTACAAAATCGAGAGAGCCACGCAGTGATATCCATCCGAAAAAACAGGTTCTGATAAATACAATCCTGCATTCTGAAGCGTCTGAACTTGAATTTATTAATGTTCTTTTAATATCATTGGAAACGCACGGTTGATCAGAAGATGTGAGATTAATGCAAGATATGAGCGTAGTTTTATCGGAGTGAATGAATTTAGCACTGATGATGTATTCCTCTAAGTGAATTACCACTAATTTTGCACCATTCATTAATCCCTGATTAGCATTAAAATTTTTATTTAACATAGTAACAGCATTTTTCTTTAAAAGCAATTTATGATGTGGTAAACCAGATGATTTCGGAAATGGCTTTAGCGTTTTGGATGAAATTTCATATGTAGCTAACGTTTTACTTTTCAAGTTTGTAACACATTTATATATATATAAAAGACAGAGTGATTCTTGTATCTGGTATATCGTAAACGGCTCTAAACTAGTATCGTAGAAGTTTCAGGTACCAGTAAGCCTATTGATGTTATTTAAGTTTCACTTTGGTTAGAGCAAGGAACTGTGCACCTCATAATGCCCAGGAATCCTTCAAGAAAAACGTTTAACATTAATCAAACTTTACTCAAGATCCTGCATATTGAACAGAAATCGATAGATGCCGAGGGAAGATCGGTCACCCAGGTACTATATATATATTACTTATGGCTTTACGTCTCGTCGAGGTCATTAGAGGTGGGATGGGAGTGAGTTCAAGGAACGAGAAGGAATTGGGCATCGAATTTTGAAGGAAGCATCCCGGCATTCGCCTGGAGTGATTTGGAGAAACCACGAAAAACCCAAATTTGGCTGCCCGAATGCGAGGCCAGAACGTTAACCGTTCACCACCACGTTCGGCGAGTTGAATATTAAAGGGGAAAAGACTACAACCTTATCTCATACCCTTTTTACCTGATTAATGTCTGTCGTGATTCTCTACTTTGATTGTAGCCACTTGACTCTTATAGAGATTATAAAGTATTTTTCTATCTCGATATTTTAGACCAACTTCTTTAAAATTATTGTGTTCAAGATGTTCAGATGGTCCAATTTTTCATCTGAAATGAAATCAGCACACAATAGTTGTAAGTAATTTTGCAATTAGTTCCACTTAACATCCTCCGAAAGTAAATCAAGCCACCGACCGAGTTGGAAGACGTCGAAGTCAGAGTATGTTTTGTCAAAACTGATATCCAGTCATTCTGTGTGTTCCCTCGTATCTGTAGTAGAAGACAATCATTAAAGAGCAACACGCTAGATTACAATTAGGCAACCAACCGACTGATGGTCTGATACTAGAAAAGCGTAATGAAACGAGACGAAGCACGGTGGTGGCGCTTCGTGCTGACTTGCCTCCGTGTTTAATTTGTCCGTTCGCCGGCATTCTTCCAGCGACATTCCGATTACCTGCCAGTTGGCGAGACACCGCAATTCGATACGCGGGGCATTGTCCGCAAAACTGCAATATCCGAGCGCGCGCCCACAAGGCAAATATTGATAACGCACTCGCCAGCAGCAATCTGCCAGTCTGTCACAGCCACACAATGACCTCTTCCAGGACGCAACACGGCGCCACAATGCACGCAGGCAAACTCTAATCAAACAGCCAAACAAACTGCAAGCACATCCCCGCACCACGATCAAACCAATTACGGCAACATTCGCTTCCATTATTCCAGAGACAGTGGATTTTAATAGCAGACTTCCGCGTTACCGGACAGTATTAAAGGAAAATTAATTCGGCAAAAGAATTTACTATGCCCTAAGCCACTGTAATATCAGCACGGTGCAATAATGTCCTCATGCGATAGTTTTTTACTGCATTATAAATCTGTCCACTTAACCACGATAGTAAAACTTCCGTGATGTCCCAGTCAAAGTACTCAACGCGATTAGATTTTAATTTTGCTCTCCCACTTCTATGAACCTGTATTTCTTTCTTCTCTCCCCCCCCCCTCCCCCTCTCGTTTATTGGGCTCCCTTAACCCTAATGTCCGTCCGTTCTTCTGTCACAGCCTCGTAATTCCACTTACTACATTCCAGACAGGAAGATTCTCTATCAACTTCCTGCTTTCCGACTGGGATACTTTAAGCAAAAAACACTAAGTGGATGTAGTTACAGTTTACACGAAATAACAAAGTTACAAAAAGTTAACGGACAAAAAAATTGAATATCATTATTTAAGGCATTGAAGAAGCATTTCCATTTCTTATTTTAATTGCATTAAGCTGAAAAAAAATCACAATGAGTAATTCATATCTTGAAATAGGGGTGTGGGGAGGAGTCTGAAATTTAAATAAATTGACAACAGAAATACGTTTCTATCAAAAATATTGTAGTTACTATTTTACTCATACTCAGTTTCACTGGTTTGTCAAGCGATCTTATCCATATTAACGAATTCGCGGTCAATACTAGTTTATATCTATGTACTATTATACATGTGTAAGCGAGCTGCGTGTGTCTGAGGGTTTTAAATGACATCATGCAAAAATTACCGCAGCAATTTGGATTGGGTATCCAAATTTTGATAGTTTACGGTCAAGCCTAAAAACTGATAAAATATAACTGTATGACCGAGGAACTGAGAAAGAAATTACAATCACTTCGAGATGCGACAGATATGCGCCACTCCTTTCAAGAAATACAAAACATCAGTACTGTTTGGATTCTGTTTTATTTTTATTTATTTATTTTTACTTCGGTTATCTATTTCTTCAGTTTTCTGAAATACAGTACATTGAAATAAACTGAATTTGTGAATCAAACGTAACAAGCGTAAATAATATTTAACTTACTGAAAACAATTTCTGCTGTAAGAGATACTAAAGAAGTAACTACAATTATTTGGATTGTGTTTAGATAGTTTCCGGTCTTCGGTTACTTATTTCTTCAGTTTTCTGAAATGTAATAAATTAAAACAAACGGAATACGTAAGTTATAATATTATATCATAGATTAAACTTCAATAAGCGTAACAGAACTGTCATATCCGATTTAAGATAAACATCTTTGTGGCTAAAGCCGGTAGTAAAACCGGATAGCGAGTTTTCGTTAATCAAATCACTTCATCATAATTCAACCCTTCACTAAGCATTTCTGTGCATAATGTCGATTTTAAAAGCTGACATCGTGTTGTAATTAAATTACTACGTCACACATTAACACTTTTATAAGCGTAACGAAAGTGTGATTTTTAATTTACTGTAAACCTCTTTGTGCTTAATTTTTTTTTTTAACTGCTTTTACGTCTCTTTTTAACATCGAGGTCTTTAGAGACGGGAAAGGATGGGGGGCAAGGATGGCGGCAAGGAATGGGAAGGAATTCGGCCATGGCCTTTTGAAGGAAGCATCCCGGAATTTGCCTGGAGTGATTTGGGGAAACCATGGAAAACCCAAATCTGGATGCCCGGACGGGGATTCGAACCGCCGTCCTCCCGAATGCGAGGCGAGAACGCTAACCGTTACACCGCCCCGCTCGGTTTTGTGCTTAATGTCGGTATTAAAACCAGACAACATTTTGCTGTTTTATCTCTTATCAGCTTTTAAAAATGCGATTTTTGTAAAGTACAATGGAAATATTTTTCACTGTGACAACACATGTAATCCTAACCAAAATTTATGCTTGGGGATATAATTCTATACCTCTTCGTGTGTTTGGTAATTGTAATAATAATCTTCGTGTGTTTGTTAATTCTAATAAATAATAATCATCTCTACGAATCAATATGGATAGTTTTCCACGTAGCTTCAAATTCTTATTTTTCATTTATCAAATTGTGTTAAAATATAAGGGGGGGGGGGGAAATAACAACGCTCGGATCTCAGTATGAAAACCGAATCTACGGTAATAATTAAAAGAAGGAAAAGTTTCTACGACATTTACATTTTTTGCTTCTCCACGTTACTATCTGATACCAGAATAAAAAGGGTAAAGCATTTCTACACAGAGGCCTCGCAAACGTTAGTATTTACTACGCTAATGTAAGAATGGGTTAGTGACACTGAAGCCAAGCGGTAGCAAGTTCTATGGAGCTCCACTTCGTTTAGAGGCAATTGCTTGTAATGGGCGTGAAAGGCGGAGGAACAGTTAATGACGGGAATAATAAGGAAGGCGTGTCGACAGCTAAGCAGAGCGTATTTCGTACAGCTACTCCCCTCCCGTTCGCTTCACTCAGGCAGTGGAGCATGATGCACAACCAAATTAAATCAACGACAGTGCTTCTCTTCAGAGAGCACGAAAACAAACTCCTGTAAATTAACGCACAAACCTTTTTTTACTTATTTTTACTTATGGATTTACGCCTCGTCGACGGCTAAGGTCATTAGGGGCGGGATGGGACAGGGGACAAGGAACGGGAAGGAATTCGGCCATGGCCTTTTTGAAGGAAGCACCCCGGCATTCACCTGGAGTGATTTGGGAAAACCATGGAAAACCCAAATCTGGATGCCCGGACGGGGAATCGAACCCACGTCCTCCAGAATTTGAGGCCAGAAAGTTAACCGTTCACCCACCACGCTCGGTACGCACAAACAAAAATTCCACGCGCCATCAACAGTTATTATCGCCCTTAAGCATAAACACTGGCTACGATTGTATATTAGGTCATATCGAAATATATAATTTCTGTAACAGTAAACTTTAGTGAAAAAAATAATATTTTTAAATGCTGATACAGAATAAACCACGAATAAAACAACACGATATTAAGTTTTAATATTCACACTAAGCACAAAAATGTTTATCGTAAATGTCGTTACTTTAATATAGTGATTTCATTACCGTATTTTGTTTATTTTAATGTACTATATTTCGGAAAAAAAGAAGAATAAATAACCATAGTCAAAAACCAATATTAAAAAAAAAATCCGAAGAGTAGTAGTGTGATCTTTGTTTACCATACATTAAACATTACTTACGCTTATTACGTTTGATTAACACATTCCGTTTATTTTAAGGTACTACATTTCAGAAAATGGAAGAAATAAATAATCAAAAAGGACTATTATAACAATCCAAAGAGTAGTAGTGTGATATTTCGCGTATTACTCTTAAAGGAGTATCCATCTCAGTTATACGGCTATTTGTGGTTCAATTTCCTGGTCACACAGAGTTTTAAGATATGTCTTAGATTTTAAGCTACACTATAAGCTTTCAAACTGTGAAAACGTAGTTCAAATTGGTGCTGCAGTGTTTGCACGAAGCTTCCGGAAACTCTCGAACAGACTCAGCTCCCTTACACATTTATAATGTTAAAATGGAAATATTAGCAATTATCCTTCAACTAACGAAATAAACAATAATATGATATCGTATCAACTCTGACCAACAGTATGTTAGGTCTTCACGACTATAGCACTTCCAAGTTGAAAAAAAGTTTGATAACATATGTCAAACTCATAAAATTAATACACAGCGACTGAAATTCTTATGTACATGTCAGTCATTTCTCTATCGAGACTTCAATGTTTAGATCCAAATGTAAAATAAATTGGAAACATAACGAAGTTGAACTTAGTATCGGCAGCTCCAAAATTTCGGTTAATCTTAGAACGTTATCGCTATTCGTAAAAAAAATTCCTAGTACGGTACATTATTGTATATTCTAATGATAAAAGTGTTTTAGGATATAGGAAACTCGCATTTGTTTGCAGATATTGATGGTCACGAAATTAATGTGAAGTTTCATGTTCCGTAGTTTAGTCACATATTAAAGGTCGCCACCTCCTCACATGTGCATGGTAATGTGAGAAGTATTTTAATCTTTTCTAGAAGTGGGCCTCAGTTAAAAAGTGAACATCGCCAGATAAAGGAAAACAACGACACTCCAAAAGTTTAACGGACACCTGATTTTTTAAACCTACGCTTCAGAACAAATACATAGATATCAGATTTTTTCTCTAGTTGATTATCTGTTCTGTTCGCACTAAATAGTTTGTATCGTACTTTTTCTCATTTGTATTCACAAGAAACACGCTTAGGAGGAAATTATGTGAACAAATTATAAGACAGACAATATCGTCCTCTTGTAAAGTGTCATCAGTGCACAGCGCTGCACGAAAAATTAAGGAATAGCTTTTTCGGGTGTGCCATCTCCTTTCTACGTTTAAAAACTATGGAATTCGCCCATCATGTCACCTAATTTCAAGTCAAGCCCATTTCGAAATGGAGCCCAAGTTCTGGTTTATTACATTAATCAAAATAACTAAGATTCAACGACACCAAATAAAGCCAGTGCAACATATATAACGATTACATTTGATGAGTAAGTATTTCTTTCCTGTCCTACTCAACGAGATCTACATTGCTTAATAACACGAACAATAACTTATAAAAAAGACAAGCGGTATGCTTAGATTCTCATTAACCAATTTAACTAGGTCACGTCCACATGACCATCTTTATTGAATTTTACTCGTTTTTGTTCAGCTAGAAAATAAACTTTCATAACACAGTATTCCCGAATTGACTTTATCGTTGAAAAAGCTCACCATTCTATCAAGTAAGAAGTCCGAATGAAGACTGCGTGGCGATTTTTCAGTGTTGGTGTCGACGTGGTTGAGCGTACAGAGAAGAGAATTGCGAAAGGCCTTATAATGTTTAAAAGACGGAGGCCACAGATATCCATCACGGATGATACGATGCATTCCAGAGGAGGGGGAAGACTCCTGCCTGAGTGACAGAAGATAAGACCAGGAGAACAGACAGCTCGGTGAATTCGGCGGGCGACATCACAGACATGGGCATCATTTACAACGTCTTCCTTAATCACAGACAATTCTTCAACTGTTAACCATTTTATATTAAAAAAACACAATATCATTAATACGAAAGTTACACGA
This sequence comes from Vandiemenella viatica, assembly GCA_031002005.1. Taxonomy (NCBI): domain Eukaryota; kingdom Metazoa; phylum Arthropoda; class Insecta; order Orthoptera; family Morabidae; genus Vandiemenella; species Vandiemenella viatica. The sequence goes on from JARYHS010013630.1 coordinate 338,686,841, forward strand.
CTCAAGTTTAGACTGCGACTTTCAGTTCACCGTTTAAAAATGGGAACTCTCTGAAGACCTCAGAAATCACTATTCAGTTCACTATTCTTAAATTAGTAACAATATTTGATTATTATATACGAAAATGAATCCTTCGCGAACGGATGACGAAATTTTTCTCTCTTCCGTTAACGACGGTCAATTGCCAAAAACAGATTCACAATTTTCGAAGTAGCAGTATGTGTGGTTTTCTATGCAGGATAATTGGAAGATGAATCAAGAAGCGTGGGTTGGAGATGACTTCATCAGATGCGAACAGCTGGTGGAGGTGAGACGGGTAGTCGATACGGAACAGCAGACCTTGGAGGGGAGAGAGAGATGGAGAGAGGCGAGGCTGACGGTGCATTGTTCGGCGCTGAGTCGGTCGTTGAGGATAATCCAGCGAACTGCGGGCACAAAACGGCTTAGCGCACGCGCCCGTAACGACACGGCAACACACTGGCCCAGCACCTGCTACACTAGCTCTCGCTCCCTCACTTACACAGCTCTAAACCAATTTTCAAATATAGAAGAAGACTTGTGTGTGGCCCTTCTCACCTAGAAAGCTGTGCAGGAGAATTAAGAAACACCAGCTAAACTTCTCGAGCTGAACTTTCGAGTAAGCTTAGTACTGCATCTGACTGCTGCGGTATCATCACTCAGACACGCTAACCGTTCCCTGCTATGGCCAATTATCTATTTGTGAGGCTTTTAGGAAGTAACTTGGGACAAAAATGAAAGTGATTGATATAATAAATGCATTTACAGATCATCATATTTTCCTACATCATACTCTCTTTTCCTGGGCCCCCTGCTTCTAACGGTACCACTTTCTGTCAGCATATTTATTGGTATTAACGTTTTAGAAGTACTAAAAGGCATAGCAAGATATTGAAAAACAAAACATTATGAGCAAGGAAATGATTAATTAAAACCGGTAGGCAATGAGAAGCTCAACTGCGGCAACTTCTGTGATACATGTCATTAAAATTGTGTAGAGAAAATTGCCTGGTCAGTAGTTCAGAATATGGTCGTAAGTATACGACTCTGAGGTAAACTAACGTAAACGGCATGCATCGTGAAGAGCGGTTAACTCTGCCGTCAGTGGTAGACACTTGAAGTGCCAGAACCGTAGTGATCTCTCATTCGCAACAGAATCATTCTCTTCACAACAATTATTAGGAGACTGACACTAAGTGTACTACCTTACTTGTACCCCGTGCTGTAACTCCCCTCCAGTCGCGACTAACTACACCGCGAATGGCAATGAAACAGCTTCTGTGTGCACTTGGGTCTATGAGCACAAAGCAGACGGCATTGCCTCAAATTACTACAGCTTGAGCTCGAATGAGTGGATAAGATAGCGGTGGAACTTATTAGAGAAATTTTGACCTCATATTTCGAAACTCGAAGTCTTCTGAGGCGTCAGCCGCTTTGAAACAAATCTCTTCAACAACGCAAACATCGCTCGCAGATTCTCCCAATCTGTTCGGCCCATGCGTCTTGGCAGTTACGGTTAATTTTTCCTGATGTCATCAGTCTCTCGACTGGTTTGATGCAATCCTCCATCCCTTCCTATCCTGTGCAAACTGTTTCATCTCAACATATACCTTACAACCCACGTCCTCAATTATCTGCTTCATATATTCTAATCTCTGCAGTTCTTACCTTCGACTGTCCTCTCCACTAACTAGTTAACAAATTCTGCATGTCTCAAAATATGACCTACCATCCTGTATCTTCTTTCTGTAAGACTCTGCCATAGATGTCTTTCCCCACCCATCTTTTTCAAAACTCGTTCATTTCATACTTTATCTGTCCACTTAATTTTCAGCATGCTTCTATAGCACCACATTTTAAATATTTCCATTTCCCTTCTATGTGGTATTCCTAAAGTCCATGATTCGCTGCAATAAAGTGCAAACATTCCCAGAGCGTCCGTCGAATGTGTATTTGGTATTACACGTTGTTCTTAAAAGTTCGCACGCATAAAATAAATAATGAACAACTCCACCATAAATGGTATTCCAACGGCATGTGGGTTCTACAGTGGTTGCGATGCTACCAGCTCTTTAACGAGGCAAGATTATTTTTTGTAATTAGAATTTTAATTTAAAATTTATCAGTTCCGTAAGTTTTAAAATGTTCATCTTTTTCAGCAACGGCATACTTCTCGAAAAAGATAAGAAAGTAAGTGTGAACTGCTGTGTTCATCACAAAGGTTGGCCGGGTGCGGTCAGTGCCAGCTGCAGCACACGACGCAGCAGGCACCACCTGCCATTACTGCAATCACACTTCAACGCTCATCAATTCTGTATCTGCGCTTTGTAATTTCAAGGAGAAACAACTGCGTTATTGAACGAATGTAAGCTTTCTCGGAGTGTCAATTGTATAAAATCTTCTAAGGCTTTCCACCGAGGTAGCGCGTCAATGTAGGGCGACGTTTCGAAGCCTGCCTCCAGCTCAATCTTCGGGCGAAGTGTCGGATTCCTGGAAGCCTTTTAAGCGTGGACGCTTCCAGGAATCCGACACTTCGCCCGAAGATTGAGCTGGAGGCAGGCTTCGAAACGTCGCCCTACATTGACGCGCTACCTCGGTGGAAAGCCTTAGAAGATTTTACACAACTGCGTTATTGTTAAGTCCACTTTGTCCTATTTATTTCACTGTTCTACAGTTATTTACCGTGTATGTTTCTTTGCCCTCCCACCTCTAGCGATTAACAGCGGAAAGAAACACAACTATGCGTCACTGTAACCAGCCCACTAGCCGCTAACACAATCATAAGATGAATAAGAAAATAGGAATACGTGTGAATTGCACTGAACAGTACAGTCGGAAATTATATTGACGAAGAAGGCTGCAGCACCACATTAGTGCACAAACAGATTCAAAGTCAGCAAGAAGACTATGCCGAATGGTGAAAATGAAGAGAAAATGAAGGTTACGACTGAAGAAAATCTCTTGATAATGGACGATTTAATGCGATAGAAAAAGCTAAATATGGAAAAAAACGAAACTTAGGTGTAGTTCGAAATAAAAATAGACGCTGCAGTTTACTATTACGAGACAAGACTACACAAACGTCGAAAAGATAAAAAAAAAAAAACTATACCACATTGCTGTTAAACACAATCAAGAATCAAATTATGTATTGCTCAGCAGCCCTGAAACGGATACTGACTGACCGCAGCAGCTAATAAAGCGCAGACCGGAAATGCCAAAAGTGAGGAAGCAATGAAAACAAAATAGGCAAATTGCTTTGACTTAAATATGCAGACACTATAAAAGCAGGGTTAAGGGAATAAAACAGTAAAAACCACCTAGATAAGAACGGAACGAACTTAAGAGCAATTTCATTAAAACAGTAGGGGAAAGCGGTCAAAGAAGCCAGGTGGATTTTGGGGGCCAAGGGATGGTTCCATCGCGCGGACAAAACTATAGCTCGTTCGAATCAATGCCCATAGTTACCTTGAGAAACCATAACCGGTTAGCGTGTCATCTATCGAAGTTATTTGAATATTTGACATTTGCTATTTGGTTAGTGCTCAGTTTAGGGTTTATTACGAAGAAATCAGGTGACGTACCACTTCTGAGCGAGAGTAGTGTTTCGACTACTAATTCCCGTTTTGGTGATCGCATTGTTTCGTCGTATTGTTTGCGTAACGGCGTCAACCCCGGCCAAGCTGCGGTGGCAGTGACCACATTGCCTGCTGAGCACCTACACTGTTTGTATCTTTCGGATTATTAAATTCACGACGTACAATACTTTGAATACATCATGTATTATGATTTGAAGCTGAATTGAGAATATTAATAACAATAAAAAAATTCTATATGAAAGTTATTTATTACAAATTTAATGTTGTGGTGGTATTTCAACGACTAAAAACTTCTTTTTCTATGAGCCCCAACCCAAGGACATTGTTCCAGTGCCTCGTGCTGCAAGAGAAAAATGCAAAAGATATGGCTGAAACAAAGGTTCTGAGCAGTTGTAGACATCAAATCCTTACCAAAAATGAATTTGAAGCGGCAAGAAGCAAAAAGACAAAAACAACAACGAAACCAATACTAGAAAGAAAACCATCAAGCGCAGGAAATAAACCCAGAAAGTTTTATTTGATGGCGATCAAGAAAACAAACATTACTTGTATTAAAAAAAAAAAAAAGTTTCAGTTTTCAGGTCACAAATTCGATTGCCCCAATGTGTTCCATTTGGGCTCACAAAATCTGTGCTGGATTTGAAGAAACTTTTGTTTCGTTTGCGAAAATTGCATTTAATGCCTACTATAATTTACATAACTTTTCTTTAAATGAGGAACGTTGTTTTACAAATTTAGAGCATTTTTAAAAAACTTATTTCTGATTTCGAAGCTAAAAGGCCACTTTACCCCACCATGTCGGGCAAAGAGTCCATTGGTTCCTTTTTTTTTTTTTTTTTTTTTTCGGCACTTAATTCAAAGCTAACTAAAAAATTCTAGTGCGTGGTAGGATAGTAATCACTAATTTCGATGCGTATAGGTTTATTGTGAGTTAGTTTGAAACAACATCAAACCTCAGCTTGGCCGCTGTGCTCGGCTCTACTCTACCTCGCACCAACGCCCTACCTGTCCGCGAACCTGTAAGGGAGTGTCCATTAACCACGTAGCTCAATTTTCGTCTTCAGTTAAACCCCCCCCTCTCCCCCACGTATCCCGACGTGGCTTTTGCATCTTCCCCCCCCCTCCCACGTAGCTTTTTCTCCCTTTTGTTTCCAGAAGACATTTTGAACTATTTTCTCTTGGCAGACTATTGTAAACTACATACGGAGATAATTAAATGAAGAAAATAAATATTCACATGCAGTTGTTTGTACCTTATTTTAATTGTGAAAAATGATATGAACGGAAAGTTACGTGGTCTGGCTCGTAACCCTTCCCTCCCCCCACGTGGCGCAGCGCAGCCTTCTAGCCAACCCCCCCCCCTCCCCCCCCGACCAAGCCACGATCCCTAATCGACACGTCTACCGCTCCGCCTTGGGGGCATAGATTCCACTTGCCCGCAACACAGTCCCTCAGACACAGAACCGAGAGGACCAGGAGCAGCATTCCGGTATGGAAAGGTCACACTGTACCGCGTAGAGCAACGTGCGAACAAGGCTCCGCTCAGCCTACACTTCCGAGACTCCCACGACCTTCCGGAACAGAGTACCCAAATCGTCGAAATCGCAAGACCTTCCCTCAACCAGTCGTTCACCAACATTTTCGAACTATTCCTCATCCTATTTCCGACTGGATACGAGGCGTGACCAAAATAATAGAGCTTTACTCCATGTACTCTCAGCAAATAATAATAACAGGGTGGGAATGTGTGTCCCTATGGTTCAGTCAACTTGATGAATTTTGTCGGACTCACCTTATGCGAGGTAGCTCGTTATACTGAAAACCTGCTGAAATGACTACAAATGCCTATGAGAAAAAGCATTCAGCATTCAGTACGTTTCCCGTAGAAGACTCACGGCTGTTCACACACTTAAAACGGTGTAGGTAACAGAACCAGAGTTCAGTGTTGTCGATAGGTGATGACATGAACGCTGGTCGGTGTCATAGAGAAGCGGAAAGAATTGTGTGTGTGTTGGTTTTGTTCTATTATTGAAGCGCTAAATAGGAATTTCATACGATACAGAAAACTGTAAAAACGGTAAATAGTGAGAAATTAAGAGATTCAAGATATTAGACAATGCCGTTCAGTTGCAGCTAGCCTTAGAGCTTAAATCTGAACCACGGAATATTCACAGCGTACTTGACATGAACGAAGGATACTTTGTCAGCTGTGAAAGTCATAAAAGGTTATATTAAGGGTATGTAAAATGTTCCTCGTCGGCACCAGGTATCTATAATTTTCAAGATAAGCGTCTTAACAGACATGGCAGATGGCTCACGGAGAACCATGAAAAAATTGACCGATTCGTGTACGGTGGCTAGTGAAATTTCCCCTGCTACCTCATTCAACATGACGGAAGTATTAGGTGTTATGTTAAGCTTCTGTAAAGATGTCTTACAGCTGCATAAGGACCTGCCAAGACACCAAACTGGGAAGCGAAATTGACTGATATATTTGAGTTAACTTTTATCCAAATAGATTTTTTTAATACACCTACGATTCTTTGATAGAAAAATTAATTCTTTAGCCATTGTGGCTATATCTTCATTAACTAAATTCATAAGCGCTGCGAAACGTAGCAAGTTGTTCCAGTAATCCTGCTTGACTGGTTCCAGCGCGTTTTTCATCAAACCTAACTAGGATTCCCAGAAACTGGCTGATTGTAACAAAGCCAAGGATCCTTCTCTTGAGAATTTGAGACGTAAGCACGTGGCACCTTTAGCGTAACATCCTTCAGTACACACTATCCAAATAAATTCGGACAGCTTTAATGAACGATAATACTATATATAAAAAAAGGCTATTTACTATGACCTCTTTATAACGGAACATTTCGACGCATGCATTATTGAGTTCCAAGTTGTACTTAAACATCTGTTACGTCTTTTAATTGCAACAAATTAATATTAAAAACGATATTAAAATAATTTGCATTTATTAGTAACTAGGGTTTTTTTATTTCTATTTTTTAATTGTCTTTATAAAATACGGATAATATACTATAATCGTTTGTTGGTTTCTTTTAATACTGATAAAGCAAGACTAGTATGATAATATTACTTGTTTGAAGTTTCTTCATCTAGCAGTTTGAATTACTACAGGAACTTCCAATCTAACCCACATGTTGAAACAAATTTCTAATCATACATGAGATTTATTACTCTCTCCCTTCAAGGCACACCTGTTGGGACTGCGTATAATTTTCACAGCGCTTCACTGTCGGAAAAATTTTATAAGGCTGTATTTAAGAATGCTTTAAAACTGAGCGATCTGTAAGACCGATACTAATTTGCACTTTTCCGTCCAGATTTAGGGCTTGTGAAAAATCGCGAAGAGCTACAAAGCACGATTTATATACGGGATGACTAATTAGGGAACAGACCTATGTGCACCACGTTCGATATAGTTTTTTTACTTGGCAAAAACGAAATGCTGACAATAGACCGAATTATCTTCTGCAAGGTGAATGGGATAGCCACAGTTTGAAAATACTGTTTACAGTATAATAACAAAATTAGTTACTGCAGTTATGTATTTAAATGGAAAAATTTATTTGGGTCCTTCCAGTCGACATTTAAGATGAATCATTTTCAGCTTTAATTATCTTTTTTCTTCATATGATGAAAAATAGGTCTATGTAGATAAAAAAAGCCTACAAATGTTGTACCATGGAAAAAAAAGTCGCACTATTTTTCCCTAAAGTCTTCTGAAAACTAACAAACATTCATCAAAAATTAACCTTTCTTAGCTGTATCAAGTTCTCTCCATCCACAGCACTTCGTGTTCCTAATTCATGACGTAAATCAGCCTGTCTCACCCCTTACCATGAAGCTTCTCCTTTGTGAATTCCAAAGTCAACGTTTCTCCTATGGCTTGGGATCTACGATACGCTGTACGTGAGCTTGACAGCTGATAGCATTAGCGTGTCAGATTCAAGGCACTACCGCGAAGAAATAAGAAAATTTATCATCAGTTAAAATGAAAAGGTTAATTATTACTGTTTTCGGAAATACGAGGGAAACTAGCTGAATGATGACTACCCAAAAATTAATAATCCATCACTTTCTACTCTTCATAGATCTTAAATGCCCGCTAGCATACTATGTTAAAAATTATATTATTGTCTGGAGGTTAAAATTACTATAACTCAGGGTAAATTGAAGATTTAAACATGTTTAATTGCACCTCCTGATGTCTCAAAAGTACTGATTCAACCGTTTACAACTTTCTATTTCCTTCGCTGCTACGGTAGAAAAAGCAACCTGACAACTATCTCGTTTATGTTGTATAGTGACCTATAATTTCTGGATATGTGTGTCTGTTTTCACTTAAATAGTAAAAGCCACAAACCATTATCAAGTTTTTCACGTTCAGTTCAATTCAATTAATCGGCTATATATATATATTTTAATCGAGAGGTTCTTTATCGCGCATATCGCAGCGTTCCGTAGGTTTTACATCATGATTGTAGCTCAACTTATGTTGACAATGCGGTGAAGTATGTATTAATGGGCGTACTACATATGGTTGAGTTTTAGAGTGGAGATTCTGGTTAGGCTGAAATGCAGAGTGGACCAGAATAACATCAGAAATTCCATTTTACAACAAAAGGAATGAAGAAATTAGTTTTCAATAACAATTTAAGTTGCTGTGACGAACGCCATGTACTTACGCCATTACTTCATACGCATGGAAGTACAGTAGTTCCGTATGTATCGCGGTCTGGACAAGAGATTTTTAATTTTATTTGCTCCCATTAGCGCCATATACTGACTTCATGTAAGTAGTTCCGACTGCTTGCAGCGCCTCCAACCATGCCCAAGGAACACCGTGTATCGCGATATAAATTAATACCGATTATGTCGATGCCTTTCTTAAACTTATACAAACGCACAGCATTACATTCGAATTATCCGTATATTAGGCAGTGATAATATTTGGATGATGTTCCGAAGTGTATAGTCTTATTTGTTTATCTTTGTTGAAATGACGGACTGTATCTTTGGTATGCAGTATAGTATCTTTGAAATTGATGACATGGGTTCTGTAACTGTTGAATAAAAAACAGCTTACAACGGAAAACTGTGGAAATGAGGATGATGTTCCGAAGTGTATAGTCTTATTTGTTTATCTTTGTTGAAATGACGGACTGTATCTTTGGTATGCAGTATAGTATCTTTGAAATTGATGACTTGGGTTCTGTAAGTGTTGAATAAAAAACAGCTTACAACGGAAAACTGTGGAAATGAGGAAAGTGAAATAGAAAATCACGCAATAGTGTTCTACAAAATTTGTTAATAAACATGTGAAAGATTCCTAACAATAAGCACTCTTAATTACTTCATACATCAACAAAGTTCAGCAGGTCATGTACTGCGAAATGGTACACAGCTAAATAAAAATGTTCCATTACGAAATTGATTACATTTTTCATACTTGGTCGATGCTACCACACTAGATTCTGTACTCTAAAAACAGTTTTTTTTTTAGTAGGGGGGACACCAGCATTTAGTTTAATTATTTGCCTAAGGATCTGTCTTGCTGTCATCTTCCCGAGAAATTTAATCACAAATGATACGAAGGTGACGGAATTACAAGGCCGTTTGTTGGTAACAGAATATTGCAAAAATCTAAAAGACTTGTCAGCCTATCTTCTCCAAAACCAAATTAGATGAACGCCTTTATTAAATGTTATCACATTGATTTTTTCAAAATATTCTGTTCCAACTGCAAAAAGTATCATTTGAGCATCTATAAATCAATACTACAATGGAGGTTGGTGCGAGAGTCTTTTTTTTTTACTACTTATGTAAGGATCCGTCTTGCTGTTAACAGAACAAATCTTCCTGTGAAATTCCAAAGTCGCGCGGAATTACGAGGAAAGGATTTCATTTTTAATGCCAAATTTGATGAAAGTTTGTCATTTCCGAAATTGTTTAGCAGATAGAGTCCTGAGAACGTACTAAAAACTGTACTGGTAAAGACTAACCTCAATTAAAAGAACAGCTACACGAGGGATTTCTTTCACACCTAGTAATTCACTATCACGTGCCCATACATCGATTAAAGACTAGTGTCCCGCCTTACCTATTCGTACGTGCATCACGGGAAGCCAACAGTACAACATGCACAGATATTTTTTTTTTTTGTGACTTTCTTGCCCCTAGAAACCTAGGAAATTCCATAGTCTAGTTTTCAGCGAACGTGTTTCTGTGTCTGTCACGGTCGCTACACTGTAACTCTAGCGGTGCAATGTATGCGTGAACCGTGTAAACCTTGTTTGCCTACGCAATTACGGGAAACCATCACTGCTGTAATTACGTCCTGCACGTGAACCTGGAGCCGTTGTACCTGCAGACCAGTTAGACGAGGATTCGCGCGTGATATTCACAAGAGGAAAATGACATAGATTAAAGTGCAACCACATTTTAGAGCTTGTGGTTTTACAATGAGCGAATACACTGCTGACCAAGGAAACTTGCCAAAGTCTGTTACATGGCCAACAACACTTTCCCTGCCGGAACTATTGCGCCGATGAGCAGATACATTCCCTACGTAACATCCGGTACTTCAACTGGACGTTTTACAACCTGGTTTACGACGTAATAATGTCTGGTATGGGAGACGAAGCACGTCACGGGCGCCATGAGCGCCACTGGCCTTTTCGGGAAAGAAGTCCTGTTATAACAGAGCCGTCAGGCAGCCATCTCACACAAGAACTCTATGGCTTATCACCGCATCAGTCAACCTGCCCTACTCACCACAGCACCTACTCGCCAACTGCAGTAAGCATTTACCTGAAACACAAGAAATGTCACGATTAGCAAAAAACTATAATTCACAATCTAATTTAAATAAGGAAACAATGTGAAATAGCAATGCAGACCGTCCTGTGTATAAGCATAATTATGGAGTAGCACTCATAGACAATATCTCAATTTGCTGATACATTTAATACAACAAGATAAACACTGCATAAAGGATGTGCAGTACACACGTCGACTTGGACTTGACAATTATGTCAACCAGATTTACACTGAAACAAAAATAGTAACTTCACCTCCTTCGTATTGTTGGCACCGGACATGATGGAAGGTAGCGTTCTCCCGACACACTAAAACCCTTCCACCGGATTTCCACAGCCTATGGCGTGAATCATCACTCCAAATCACTCGTTTCCAGTAATCCGCTGTCCATCTCTTTATTCTACCACAAACATCGCTTAGCATTGACTACGGTAATGAGTGACTTACGAGTAACAGATCCACCTTTGTACCGCATCCTTTTATCCCCCAATGCACAGTTACTGTGCTGGCTAGACTGCTGATAACACTTTGGAACTCATGAGTGATTCCTCACGCTGATTGAGATTTTTTAAACCCACCCTCCGTAATGCTCAACGGTAGCGTATCTGTCCTCTTTAAATGAGGTATGCCTGGTCTTTGTTTAGTTGTGATTTTTCCTTAACCTTTCCAATTCAGAATCCGACTTGGGCATCTTTAGAACGGTTGAAATGTCCCTGATGTATTTGGTACTCAGGTACATCCAATGACTAGACCATGAGCTCTCTTGACCGTCCCATTCTGCAGTTACTGCTTCGCTACTGAGAACACAATACTCCCCGCCTCTTTTGATACTGATGGCACCGCCGGTCGTGACATCTAATGTTCAATTCCGCATTACGAAGGTGTCTGCAGATACTTTTGATCAAATACTGCACTTATCAGAGCGAAGCACAACTAAACGTAAATATTATTTTCGCTTGCTTATGTCGCAACATTTCCACCACCTTTTTGTTCTTACTTCTGACTTTACGCCCCGTCTACGTCATTACAGAGGGGAAAGGATGGGGGGAAGGAGCGGGAAAGAGTCCTGCCATGGTATTTATCAAGGAACCATCCCAACATTCGACTGGAGTGATTTGGGAAAATTACAGATGGCCGGACGGGGATTAGACCCGCGTCCTCCAAAATGCGAGGCCAGAGAGTTACCACTGACCCAATATGCTGGGTACTTGTAAAACCATATGCATTTCAGTCGCGTGCTTTTACCCCGACTAGAGTTCGCACCACGCATTTGGATGAACGACTTCGAACTTCCAGTCTGACCGTCCTGACTTCGGTTTTCGAAACAACTCCAGGCGAAGGTCGGGATCATTCCTTTAAAAAGAAATGGCCGAACTCCTTCGCATACATTGCTCGCAACTGCCTCCCCTACCTCTGATAAACTAGATGCCGGAAAGTCGTAAAACTGAAACAAGTAAATAAACAGAAGACTTACATTTCAGTTCCCTCAAAAAAAAAAAAATCACACCGGCATAAGACCATTTAAGGATAAGAACTCGCCAATAATCGTCAAAAAATTTGAAGGCTGTCAATTATCACCCATTCGACTGAAGATATTTGACGAAAACCATGAAAAAATTATATAAAACATCCGTATGGCAACTGAAAAATTCTACACCCTCCATAATGATATCGCTTATGCACCAAGATTTGTAACATCTGCTGGTCAAGGAGGAACTCTACTGAAACAAAAGTGCTGAAATACATGTTTTTTCTAAATCGGTTCGTAATTACGAGCGAAACACGTCAGAGCAATATAATTACTGGACAAATCTTAAAGGAACCGAAAACAAAGGATTTTCTTTAGATTGAAGTGGTTAAGATTTAAATTTTTTCTTTTCCCTGGAGGCGCCAAATAATTGTTGCAATAATAAAAACCAATAGGTAACAGAGCTCGATTATTGAAGCAATAAACTCCCATGACCTCCTTCATAGCGGCATAGAAACAGTTGTTAAACTAGCTCGGAACAACCCACTGATTTGAGAACACCGTTTTACTGCGTTATTGCTGCTCCGGCCTCCAGTCGGTCGGTTCTCGAGCGACTTCGATCCAGCGTCCTGGCTGGCGGCTGTCCAGCGTGCCACACCACCGTCGGTTATAAATATACGACGACGAGAACACAGCTACTCCAACTCTGCTTCCTCTACCTGCTAGCAACAGGATGCGGGCATAAACAAATACCTTCGTCAGCCTAGCTGAACACTTCCCACTATCGACACATTTGATTTCGATATGATTTGCCCCACGGGGTATTCTGAATCTATGCAATGTTGTAAAACGAATCTCATAATGATTTTTTTTCTTTAAAACCTGTCGCAGTACAATTGCCGATATTTTATAACGGAGCTGAAGCGCAGTTCTTATCAACTGTTCGTAATCCCGACAACACTCTCCTAACTATACACGTATTCTTACTACAATCATCAGCTTTCAGGCAATTAATACACTCCATGCTGACGCATTTTTCCACCCCCTTTACTAACAACAAATTATGCCTCTCTCCGACTATTATTAACGCCATGCGATCATACCACTGCAGAAATTTCATACTAAATATCGGTTTATTAAATACCGGTAGCTTCTTGGGATCAGGCCTTAGGAGTGATCGATATACCCTACAATATACACAGGGCCGCATTTAGGCTCTGTGGGCCCCTAGGCTATACATGTGGTGCGGGCCCCCCATGTCGGTTTTTGAAATTCGGACCAAAAAAATTTATGGGCGACCTTTTTTTTTTTAACTCTACTATTGGCCCCGGCGGGGGTCCAGGGTTGTGGTGTGGGCCCCCTCTTTGTGGTGTGGGCCCCCTCTTTGTGGTGCGGGCCCCCTTTTGTGGCGCGCGGGCCCCTAGGCTACAGCCTATGTAGCCTATGCTTAAATGCGGCCCTGAATATACATAATAATGAGCAAACTGATGAAGCAAATTAAAATAAGGATGGGCGAAAGCCCTGAAATAAGGAAAAGCTATTCTTACAACACTAAAAACCAGAAAAATCTCGCACAAAGGGACAATGTACAAACACAGACGTTTAACAAACAGTTCACCCACTATTCTTTTAATTGTATCTACAGTTCTCTCACGCCGTCGGAATATGTTTTAAACAGAAACTTCTCCCATTTCCTCGCTTTACCACTAATCCGAGCCTGGTATATAAATCAGGAAGGCTCCAGCCTAGCATTCGGGAAGACGCAGATTCGAAACACTATCCAGCCATCCAGATTTCGGTTTTCCACGGTTTCCTGAAATCGATAAAGGCGAATGGCAGGATAATTCATACAAATGGCCTCGATGAAGGTGAGTGCCGGGATGGTTCCTTCAAAATGTCATGTCCGAATTTCTTCCCGTTCCCTTGCCCTTCACAGTAATTTTGTCACCATTTTTTTCAGTCATGTTTTTTTTTTGCTTTTCAGTCTCGTTAGAGGTTTACAATCCCGCGTGGAGTTATTACAAGAGTAATTTAGCAATACCGTATGTCCATTTTCTTATCAGCAGATAGGAAGTTAAAAAAAGAGAGAATAAAAATCGAACCACGTGGAGTCACTATCAGTTAGTAATACGACTTGCGGTATTTCAAGTTGGAAAAATGCGATTATCCTAGCTGAATTGCATTAAAGCTAACTGCAGTAGCTAAAACTGAAATGTGCTCTGATATAGTGTTCCGGCACTTCACGGCAGTACCGCAATGCAGATGTTTGATTCACGAAAATTTACGTGGCAATTAAAAACACAGTTTCTGGGTTTAATACTCCGGGCTGTTACAAGTAGTTGCCGTTTTAAAAAAACATTTCCATATTTGTGCGCAGTAACTGAAAAATATCTACGACATAAAAATGCTTTACATGTCAATTTCATTGTGTCAATCTCATGGGATCCATCACAGTTTACAAAGTGCTATCAAATTAAATAATAAACGTCTAATTAATAAATCAACTGTAATGTCAACAATTTAACAATATTTTATTAAAAAATGACAATTTTAAAATGTCTGGCCTTTGTAAGTAAATAACGAAATATGTTAACTATTTCGTCTTTAGTCACATTACATGGCATCCAGGAAATCCCATCAGTTTTCGAAATAATCTGTCTAGTAAGCAGTCTAACAATCACATTAGTTGGCATTTATTTGTAAAATTCCTGGTAATAGTAAGTAATACAGAGTCTTAAAAACATAAATACTTCGTACTCAATCACTTCTGCTATGTGAACGGAGAATTACTTCTGCTTTTGCAAGAAAGATCTTACGAAACACACAGAATTAACTGTTTCGTCTTCCAAGGTGTGGAACATAGCAAACACATCAAACTGTTTTGAAACTCCCACTCAACTATACATTATGTATATTATGTTAAACACAAGTGATTAGAATACATACTAATACAAATAACATTTCATTCATATCATTATTATATAATACCAAATATTTTTAATAAATTACAATACTGATTGATTCAAAAATGTTAGAATTTGTACACAATAATATTAGAATTTTACGAGCACTATTACTCCGTGCACTATAACAATAATAAATAGAAAATCCTACACAATAGGCAACATAACTCAAATTACAGTAATACATACAACAAAAACGGGAGTTTTTATCAATTCGTAAAAGCGAATATTTACTTACAAATCACGAGGGATGGCAAAAAATATACTTGAGTGAAATGTCAGCTGGAAAATGAAGGGCATGCAGGGCAATGCAACCGGTTGAGCTCCAGCCGAGTCACAAATCGACGAATTAAATTAGGGGCGAAAATTTTTCAAATTTTTGTAACATCCATGAAGACTTACAAATGAATGTTTTAGCACTTCATTTACTCAAAATGTTAAATTAATTCAATTTAATACACAATCTGCGTACGGAACCCGAAGTGGGCAAGAGTAACTCTTATTTGATCGATTTTTTTTTTATTATAATTTTTGGGCCCCATCGCTGGACTTTAGAGCCGGAAAGGATTAGGAACTAGGGAGGAAGGAATTCGGCCACCGAGAATGGTGGTGTAACGGCTAGCGTTCTGGCCTCGCATTCGGGAGGACGGCGGTTCGAATCCCCGTCCGGGCATCCAGATTTGGGTTTTCCATGGTTTCCCAAATCATTCCAGGCAAATGCCAGGATGATTCCATTTCTACATACCCCTTACAACCCACGTCCTCAATTATCTGCTTCATATATTCTAATCTCTGTCTACCTCTACAGTTCTTACCTTCGACTGTTCTCTCCACTAACAAATTAACCAATTCATCGTGTCTCAAAATATGACCTACCAGCCTGTCTCTTCTTTCTGTAAGCTTCTTCCACAAACCCATCATTTCCAAAATTCGTTCATTTCTTACTTTGTCTGTCCACTTAATTTTAAGCATTCTTCTGTAGCACCACATTTCAAATGTTTCAATTTTCTTTATTTCTGGTATTCCTAAAGTCCATGTTTCGCTACCATAAAGTGCTGTGCTCCACACAAAGAGTTTTAAAAAGTTCTTTCTAATTCCTAGATCAATATTTGAAACTAAAAGGTTTCTCTTTTTCATGAAGGCTCTTTTTGCTAGTGCTATTCTGCTTTTAACATCATTCCTGCTTCAGCCATCGGGTATTTTGAAAGAACCATGCCGGCATTTATCAGAAATGATTTCGAAAAACCATACAAAACTGGAAACAGGATGGCCGTGCTAGGAATCAAACTCTCTTCTTCAGGGCCAGCGTTAGGGAGGGGTAAGGGGGTCAAAAGTACCCGGGCCCACCGGCTGATGGGGGCCCCGCTCACCGACTGTAGGGGCCCTGAGGCCATGAAGCCAAGCATCCGCCTCATTGTCGCCCAGCCAGTTTGTAGAGCTAAAAAAAAAGGTCGCCTGTTTACCCCGGGCCCGAAATTCCTAGCGCCGGCCCTGCTCGTCCTCCCGAACGCCAGGCCCAAGAGTTCTGTGGCAAACCGTATATATTCGTTACATCACCTGACTCGCAGTAGCGATACTTTTTCATTTCGTTACTCGCATTTGTCGTATGGATGTCAGTTTGATTCAGTAAACGAACAAATACGACGCATCATGCGGGATCTGGAACGGTTCGCCCAGCGACTAAATGAATCTGAACGAGAATGAACAATTGAACATCGTGCGTCGCGTATTTCTGGGAATTTTCATTTGAATCGTTTCGTAGGAAAAAGTACAAACATGTTGCGCGTACATTATTTTAATATAGTTAATATTATTTACTGTTAAGTGTTGATATTTTTTAACTAGGTAAGTAATTTGGATAACATAAAGGGTTATATTGTATCTTTGGTATTGTTTAAAATTAAAATTTACAGAGCGTAATTTTTAAATAGAAAATTTGGATAGATAATTTGAGATTGTTATCGTTTCTTTATTGATCATACCTTAGTGAGATTTTATCGATTTCAAATATTTATGAAATGAGTTTATTCTAAAATGCGATATTGTAATTTCTATTTTATTTTACACTGCAAGTTTTACCTAAACTTACTTTACTAAATGAACAATTTACTTAAACTTTACGAAGTACGAACGAAGTCCTCCCGTAACCCGTATGCAACGCGACTCGATGCGATGTTTCATACTAGTGCTCGATTGTACCGAAAGTAACGGGGAAAGATTAGATAGTAACGAGTACTGATTGATGTAGTAACAAATTTAAAAGGGTACACAATTTGTCGCTACTTTCACAGCTCTAGGACCAATCACTCACGAGGCTCAATTTAAGTATGTCTGCAATACAAGTATACAACTTGATTGTTTAATGTTGTCGGTGCCCCTTGCTTCTTGCACTAATGATTCTGGCCAAGGTATACAATTTGTGAGGTCTCATTAATATGCAAAAAATGATCTATTTAAGAGTTTATACTGCTCTTAAGTTGCTTCAAATTAAATCAGCCCGCTGAGAATGACATGGCCTTAAGTTGTCATTACGCACGGATGTGCTACCGCCTCACTTGATATCTTACAGTTAACTTTCTGGAACTAATTTAAAGGTGATTATTATCCAACACAATCACTAAAAAATCTGTTCTTTTATAGACTGCATTTTTAGTACCGGTATCTACACAGACGGAAAAAAAAATCCCAACACCAAGAAAAAATTATTGTAGAGTAATGAAATTTGGACAATGCATTTGTCAAGTTAACATGTTTAATTGATTAAATTTTCAAGATCACAGGTTAATTTAAGCTCAAGAAAATGCATTTCAAATGTGAAATACTGTTAAATTAATAGCCGGTGTAACCTCCAGAATTTTGAATGCAAGCCTGCAAACGTGAATGCATTGTGTCATACAGGTTTCGAATGTCACTTTGTGGTATGGAGTTCCATGCTTGTTGTACTTGTGCTGTCAATACTGGGACGGTCAGTGCTGGCTGTGGATGATGCTGGAGTTGTCGTCCAATGATATCCCATACGTGTTCAATTGGAGACAGATCTGGTGATCTCGCAGGCCAAGGTAACATGTCGACACTCTGTAGAGCACGTTGCGAGACAACAGCGGTATGAGGGCGAGCGTTATCCTGTTGAAAAACTCCCCCTTGAATGCTGTTCATGAATGGCAGCACTACAGGTTGAATTACCAGACTGACGTACAAATTTGCAGTCAGTGTGTTTGGTATAACCACAAGAGTGCTCCTGCTGTCATAGGAAATTGCTCCCCAGACCATGACTCCAGGTGTAGGTCCAGTGTGTCTAGGCCGCAGACAGTTTGGTTGCAGGCGTTCCCCTGGCCTCCTTCTGACCAACACTGGAGATCTGTTGTGTTTTCTGATGAAAGCAGGTTCTGCCATGGTGCCAGTGATGGCCGAGTGTTGGTCAGAAGGAGGCCAGGGGAACGCCTGCAACCAAACTGTCTGCGGCCTAGACACACTGGACCTACACCTGGAGTCATGGTCTGGGGAGCAATTTCCTATGACAGCAGGAGCACTCTTGTGGTTATACCAAACACACTGACTGCAAATTTGTACGTCAGTCTGGTAATTCAACCTGTAGTGCTGCCATTCATGAACAGCATTCAAGGGGGAGTTTTTCAACAGGATAACGCTCGCCCTCATACCGCTGTTGTCTCGCAACGTGCTCTACAGAGTGTCGACATGTTACCTTGGCCTGCGAGATCACCAGATCTGTCTCCAATTGAACACGTATGGGATATCATTGGACGACAACTCCAGCATCATCCACAGCCAGCACTGACCGTCCCAGTATTGACAGCACAAGTACAACAAGCATGGAACTCCATACCACAAAGTGACATTCGAAACCTGTATGACACAATGCATTCACGTTTGCAGGCTTGCATTCAAAATTCTGGAGGTTACACCGGCTATTAATTTAACAGTATTTCACATTTGAAATGCATTTTCTTGAGCTTAAATTAACCTGTGATCTTGAAAATTTAATCAATTAAACATGTTAACTTGACAAATGCATTGTCCAAATTTCATTACTCTACAATAATTTTTTCTTGGTGTTGGGATTTTTTTTTCCGTCTGTGTACAAGAATCACACCACCTCCATTGATTCACGATTACACTAATTTTTCACACGCTATAAACTGAACAGAAACAATTTGTTACTAGTACACACATGTCCTCGCCAGCGCTTCTGTTCATTTTCTAAGCTTAACAAAAATGTTCTCGCGCCATTAGCAAAAAATGCCACAACCTTTCTTTTCCAGCGGCCAACTGTTACCTCTGGTTCTATACTACTGCCAACCTCGTAAAACTTAAATACTACGGAACGCTTAAAACTACCCGTTTATAGCTAAACAAACTATTTGTGCTGTGAAGCCTTGTCTCAAATACAATTATATACATTAAACTGTATATACATTTATCCACAATGTCATATACTAATGACTGGTGAAGTGGAACCTCACACGCCACATCCTCAATAATTGTATAGTGGGCTAGTAAAAATAACGCCGCAAGTTTCCTAAAGCTGTTCTGCCACCAAAATAAGCCACTTAATAGGGAAAAAACTGAAATCTCGTGACCCAAACAGAAAATCAAAAAAAAATATGGCAACTATCATACAATTTCAACGAAGAAAAAGAATTCAATCGACAACTATCTAATAAAACATTTAAAGCACATAATAAATTGAGATGTACTCTTTCTCAGGTAATAGTGAGGTGACAAAAACAGAGAATAAACTAAATAATTAAAAGGAACAACCTGGTTTTAAATACATCTGCGTATCTGGAACTTCAGCGAGAGAAATTTGTTTTAATCTCAGCTTTAAATAATCGAGACACAGCTCAAATTAACTTTGAAATTTTACCCAAAAATGAACCCGAAACTTTATGCGAATAACAGATGAATACCTACAACGTCCCAAAAACAACAGAGTAAGAACCAAACACAGGGCCAGAATGCCACGACCTCCAGATGTTTTCGAGTATGTCACTCCAGGAATCGATTGCTTGGGGCAGATGCATTTACGATAGTCATGTTGCCAAAGAGACACGTCCTCTGCGCATTCAATATTAGCACAACGCAGTCCCGCCGGATTAACAACCCTCTGATAGTGAATTTGACAGGCTAAGCACCTCAGGGTTTTAGTGCCAATACAGTAAACTGCGGTTACGCGAATCGAGGGTTAGAATTAGACGTTATTTTTTTGCGTATTTTCAGTTGTTTTTACGGTCAGGAGATCCATTTAACGCTGGTAGCAATTCGGGAAATAATGGCAATCAAAACTACTGCCAATAAATTGAAGCACGTAAAACACAATAACAAGATGTAGAACAATTCGCGTGGTCAGATAGGTTTGAACAAATGAGGTGATTTCAATTTACTCCGTTCTGTTGTCATAAAACTTAAGCCACTGAACTCGCCATCTTTATGAATGTTAAGTTTGCTGCGTAGAAAAGAAGACATCCTCTTTTTTTTGGTAACTGTTCTTTAAGTTATCAATTACCAGTCGGGGGCTTAGAGTCATAACAGCGTATCTACAAAATTGGCCATTTTGACATATTTACACCACTATTATTGTGAAGAACCAATCTATCCAATGGAAAAACACTGGGACTCCTATCTTTTACCATTCCAGAGATAATGTGTAGCGTATCTACAATTTCATTCTACTGTTTATTGTGAAAATGTCGTATTGCCTTTTACGTCATTTCGGCTCCCTTTGCAGTACTGTATTGTTCAGTGACAAAAGAGCGTATCTCCAGATATTATAAAGGAAAAACGTTGCGAGTAGGATTTCTTCTACAAAAATTTGTCAGATATGAGTGTTTTTACTTAATTTAATGCACACATCATAAATTATTAACAGTAGTTTTTCATTATTCGATTCTTCATAACATTCCCTAGGTAATTTTTTTTTTCCAGATCGCCCTCTATCTTTTCTTCAGAAATATTTAAATATTCCACCTCGGTCAAATATTGAAGCACAAACAATCGATATTGACAATCAAAATGTTTTCTTACAAAAATGAACCAATCAGTTCGGATTTTTAGGTGATGCTGGACCTAAAACTGGCAATAATAGTACAGACCTGCTCGTAACATTGAAGTAGAGAATGGGATAAAAGTGAAACGCAGACGAGTGGCTCAGCCTGAGAAATGGAAGAAAATTGATAGAAAAATTAAACGGCAGTCTGGGGAACCGTATTATTCTTGCAAAGGCAAATATGTTCCTGGGCGGTCAGTTAAACCAAAAGATTGTTCAAAGTGCTAGAGAAAGTGCAGATTTAATATAACTGAGGCTGGCAGATTAAAAATGCACCAATAATTTTGGAATCTAGGTGATATAAACAGGCAGCATTTATACGTCAATTCTCTTTTAGAAAAGATGGATAAGCAAAGTACTTCGAGGGATCGTCCTGGAGAAAATTACAAATTAATACTTTCTAACCAAAGATGATGCAAAGTTTCAGGTTTGCCAATCATTCTTTCTTACTACATTTGATTTGACTGAATCATTCATACGCCAGGTTCTGTTAAAAAGGAATGAGCACAACATGAGCACAATATCATTTTCATAGATGAAAGAGGACGTCACAAACCAGCAGTAGCTACATCAGATGCTGTCAAAGAAAGAATTGGATCTCACATTAAAAGCGTTCCAAAACTCCCTTCATATTATGCTAGGAAGGATTCAGAAAAAGAGTACTTCCTACACGATTTAAATCTTCGAAAATTGTAAAAAATGGATGTGGAAGCTTGCAAAAACGGTAACGCAACCCCTGAAAAGGAATCTTATTATCGACTAATATCTAAGACAGAATTTAATCTATCTTTCCATATACCTAAAAATGATTTGTGTGATACGTGTTACAGATTCTCCCACATGAATGTCAGAGATAAATAAATTCACCGTTCAGAACAGAATGCTCGTATATCTCGTAAGTGTTTAGCAAGGGCTCTGAAAGACCACATCAAGATGGAAGCTGCAACAAGGAAAACTCATTTAGCTTAATTTGATGTAGAAGCTGCCTGTTACTTTCCAAAGACAAATGCTAAAGCGTTGTTTTATCATCGAAGACTTGCTGGCTACAACCTAATCATATACAATACAACTTCAAGAGAAGCTGCATTTGGCATGTGGAATGAAAGGACCGCCAAATGTGGATTTAGAGAAATTTCTTCATGCTTATTCAATTATTTAGAACAATATGCAGATGGGAAAGATTGGAACTTCTTTTCGGATACGTGTGGAGGGCAAAATAGAAATGCAAATGTGTCTGGTATGTTCCTGTATGCTGTTAAGCACCTTGATATCCCTGTTATAAATCACGTTTTTTGTGCCAGGTCACTCGCAAATGGAGTGTGACTCTGTTCATGCCTCGATAGAGAGAAAAAAAACTGTTGGATATCTTTGATCCATCAAGATGGTTCACTGCCATGAGAATGACAAATAAAAATATCATGTCATTGAAGTTCAGCAGAATGATGTATTAAATTTCCCAGAACTGAGACGCTTCATGATAAAATACAGAAATGTTGATAGTGACGAAAATAATGTAAATTGGCTGAAGATAGTGTTTTCTTTACGGTATTGAAAGAAGGCTGAGTGTATTTACTTTAAATACAACCATACTACTGAAGAATTTAAAAGACTCGAATATCCCGCAGAACTAAAACAAGGCTATAAGAATCTTTCACGCTTAAGCCAGCGTATTCCTCTCCAATTCCAATACAGAAAGATAAGCTCAAGGTCCTCCGAGATCTGTGCAGTAAGGGAATCATACCCGAGCAGTATCACCTCTTTTACAAGTCATTAATAGTAGGCAAGCCTACTGCAACTGACGAAGGAACAGAAACAACTGTTGATGACGATAGTGATTAAAGTGTAATAATATATATAATTAAGGTTTTTACAACTCTCTCACTGACAATTTTATAAATATGTGTGTTGGGATTCTCATTTTTTTTTTTTTTTGCCATTTTATTATTGCAATTATATTTATGCAGTGTTTAAAGACGAAATACGGCCTAATTATGTCCCATGTAACTCGCGAAACACTGTGAAATACTTTAAAATGTCTAAAATAAATTGTTTAATAGTATTAATCAAAATTAAAACAAAATAAATTCTTTTAAAGAGTGCATTGTTTGGTTTTGTAATTACAACTGTATAGAACGTAACTACCCAGACCATCAAGATGTTTAAAGTCAAAACAACGTATCTGCGACATTGTTCACTCTTTTGCTCTGCAGTACCTATTGTTACAGATCATAAATTGTTGGAATTA
The DNA here is from genome assembly GCA_031002005.1 of Vandiemenella viatica. NCBI lineage: Eukaryota > Metazoa > Arthropoda > Insecta > Orthoptera > Morabidae > Vandiemenella > Vandiemenella viatica. The sequence goes on from JARYHS010013630.1 coordinate 338,710,044, forward strand.
TGTGAATACATTCTAAGGACCATGAGGTATCACAGCTACAAGCGGCTTAACCTTAGATGGTAACAATGGTAGTGTTTCAACAGATGCAAAACATCTTTTGCCTTTTTCTCAAAACACACATTTTGTAGATACGTCGTTATGACTCTAAGCCCCCGCAGTGTAGTACACCACTGACAGTCCTAGAAACGGTACTTCGATACTTACTCCCTAAAAACTGCCAAGTTTGGTTACGTGAGCCGCAATAATATCGCGGCGCCTTGACAAATCGTTTCTAACCAAATATGTTTCTCGTGTGTTCTACCTGCCTTCTTCTGAATTATGTCCGATACTTCAACTCGTTCTAAGTAACTGGCGGTCATTATTCGCAAAATGATTACTCCCGCATCTCGCGGTGTCACTACTCTTGCCTACATTCAATATCTGTGCTACCTTGGGTTCCAATGCTCTGCCGTAAGCCGATTGTCGCGAACTTTCACGATCTGTCATTTCCGGATTAAGAGGCTGCCCCTAGTTCGCCGTGAAACCAGATGTTTGTCTATACATCACGAAGAAAGGTAGTAGAAATATTCCTTGTATTCTAATAAAGGTTGGTCGGAAAAGTTTTTTTTTGCCACAAGCAGTGGTTATCTGATACATTAGTCTGGAAAGTAATATATGTTTCCAAATTTACATGAAAAATCAAGTTACATAACTTAAATATCAAGTAAAATCGTACGTGTCTCTTATGGCGACCTGTCCGTTTGTGGCAGGAGTTGTACAATGCGGACGCCCGGCCTCCTAATGATCGGCGGACAGTTTTACTACCTGCGCCTTTCTCTCCGTACAAGCAGTGGCTCGATTACGGCATACCTAGGGCCGCCAACCACTCACCGCACAGCACTACCCACTAATCACTGAACACTTCAAAAATATTTTCACTTTCTGTCGTAACCAACACTATTCTGTAAGGTACCAATGTAGTACATCACTGTCAGTATCTCAATATGACGTAGATTGTCCAAATATTAGAAATCAGCGCAACTAAGCGGATTTCGGCAGCGAAAAAGGCCATTATGACTTTGAAGTCTGAAGCATCAACCATCTAACATTATCAGTTTCGGAATAAACACTTTCCCAATACTCGAATCACTATAAGAATTTCAGCGAGGTCTGACTGTCGGAACACGCATTTCGTATGCATGGAAACTAGGGAACCTCTGAAAAGATCAGTGGTTCTGGTATCTTTATTGTCTTGAGGTTCTTAATTTCTCTCTATGTTTTGGAAATGATGGGGGAGGAAAGAAGTTTGCGAAAGAGTCTTACAGAAAGAACAGACAGGATATTGGGTCACATTTTAAGACATCCGGGACTGGTTAATTTATTAGTGGAGGGAACAGTCGAAAATAAGAACTGCGGAGATTCATAGATATTAGAATATGTGAAGCAGGTTACTGAGACGCGGTTGTTAAGGGGGTATGTTGAGATAAAGAGATGAGCACAAAATAAGAAGAGATGGAGAATTCCGTCATACCAGTCCGAGACTGATGACAAAAAAAAGACTATTTGATAAATTATAATTTGATTTTTATTCCGATAGTAAAAATACCCCGTCCTAATTTTTCGTCATACATTCTTAGTGACACTCCAGAGTAAAAAATAAACAATTTTCTAAATGAGAAAATACCATTCACAAAAAAGATTTTTCCTTTCGTTTTTCTTGCAGACAGAGTTATTGTTTTTGAGACCCTGTACTTACTCTCGCCACGTCAAACAATTTAATCTGGGACACCTGCGTCGAAGTATTAAAAGATTTTCCGCTTCGATGAGAAGTCCGCCAACAATAGAAGCCGGGCGTCCGCCTACTATAGAGCTGAAAAAGGAGAACGTTTGAAGTTGATGCTATCCCTGAACCTGAGCGCTATAGGTCACTTATCAGGATGATCAAAGCGAAGAGACCAAGTAACACCAGAGTTTACTGCCAATACTGCTACTAAGCTCGCACCTCTTACCGTTCCTGAAAATAATGGGAAAACCATCGGGATTGCTGACTTTGTATGAACATAATTTATCACGACGTGCTGGTAAAGTTTTTGGTTTAATTTCAATGAAAAGTATAATACAGCAGGGAAAATTCTTCTGTCCAGCCTTCCATCAGATTTCTCTGTGATGGCGGCAGTGAATTTTTTTAAAGGAAGGAAGTAATCCGTGCTCTATTTTACTGCAGTTACGAATAAATGTATTTTCATGAAAGAAGAGATCGGAAATAAAGATACAGTGTTACCAAATAATGTACTGGTGCAACTCATTTTTAATTTGTGTCAGTTTCTGAGATGGGAAGCGAATTGGAATTCGCCTTAGGAAGGGAACACATTATGGGAACTGGATTTTTGTCAATCGAAGGATCAACGGTTCGGTTTTGAGACTTGTCGGTAGGAACCAGATTCGAGACGGGGGTCAGCAAACCAATTCAGAAAACCCGACCCACCTTACAGAAGTCTGATGTTACTGTGTGCGTCACACACCGCTTTAGTTTCACTATCTGTTAGCCGCATACAACGCTCTGACGGTAGAACGGTTGGTTCTATTATCTTAAATCGTTGCATACGGCACAGGAGGGAGAAATGGCAAGTGTGGATACAAACTACATAAGAGTTCCTTGTTTTGTCTTTTTTTTAAAATGTAATAACATCACTAAATGATTTTTCAACTTCTCGAAGGTTCGTTTTAATTCATGTATATATATCAACTTCCGCCTTCCAGGCTAAACCAAATCAAATGACCATTAACTCGTTATTATAATAAATGGAGATGTTCAACGTAACAGGAAATGGTGCGCCCACGAAGAACTTTAGATAATATCTTCCGATAAAAGGTGGTAAGCTTACAAGCAGTTATGTTAATGATTGCAATTGAGTTGTGACAGTTGTGCTGATACTTTCCTTCAACCTGGACAACGCCCTCTGAAAGCTCGGGAGAGGGAACATAATGGCGACTTTGACCACTGTCAATTTCAACAACCGGGAGAGAGAGAACTGTGACTGGATCCATCCCCAGAGTATATGGTATGTTAAATCACCTCAACATGGATCTCTGATTTTCTACGTACGATGACCAGAATGTAATACTTAAGAATATTCCGAATAAATTACATTTCATATCTTTTACCGCAATCACGTACGCTACCCATGCAAAGAGTGCGTTTGCCTATGAGGGTACATACTGATAAACAGAAGTAGCTCTAATAGGCAGTTAATAACACACTCCCTTTTTACGACTTCGGTCAAATTATTATCTCCGTATCCAACGGAGCCCTATTGCTGAAGCTCCGTGGTCTTTCTGTCACAGTCCTCTAACACTTAAATGGATTAAGTTGGAGACTTAAATACACACATACATTTATTTCGTTGACACCAAACCGAATATCATATTTAAAATTTTGTAAAATTACATGGCGCAACCAAAAATTCTACTCCAGAGTGTTGGGTGTCAATGTTTACAGCTCGTCAAGTAGTGGACTAACACATTTTTCAATTTTTTTTCCACTGCAAAATAAAGTTACAAATGACCTTTAAAGTAGTCAATTTTGGAACATTTTGTTACCGGGGCTATATAAGGAAGGTATTGCCTTGGAACTTAAAATTTGTGCTAAATGTCAACAATAACCTATATTTACACGATAAATACTATAAACACTTCTATCATTAATGTTTATTTTGCTCAAATCTTAAAAAGCACAAGTTTATTTTGATGTTAACTTATTGTATATAACAATTTTATTTAAAATGCTCTTAATTCAAAGCATTGCATTCTAAAGGTACCTGCCGTAAACAGTAGAGTAACTGAACGATAACATCAGCAGTAGTTGCGTCACCGTGTCGCGGCGTTGGAGAGTCGTAGGGTAGAATCTGCTACGTAACCTGAAAATGTGTTGTGTTCCAAGTAACTGCACTCTAACCTAACATATGCGAAACATGTGTTTCATCATTCATTAGAGCACAGAACGCTGAAACTTTTTTTTACAGCACAGTATAAAGATAAGGTGGTAGTCAAAGGTAGTCCTCAAAGGTCGCTTACCTTTCTGATGAATATTTATTGAGTACTGGATATCAAACATATAACTGTTGTCGCTTATAACATCCTCTCCTGCCTTTAGTATTGTCAGCTTCGTCGACTTATTACGCTTTTTCTCTCACTGTGACTGGATCTATCCCACGAGTATATAGTATGTTAAATCAGCCACAGGGAGTGAACATAAGAATACTGCAAAATTTTACCCGAAATCAACACGGGCACTGTCGATGAAGCATATGCAAAGAAGCTGGAAGGAGAGGCGATTACGTCAGGATTATAGTCCACAAAAGCCTTATATCCACGGAGACAAAATGATGACAATGTGAAATCTAAGTGGTGGCAATCAGGTCAACAACCTGGGGGATGGCTGCGGTGAGTGGTGCAGGCATCTGCGATGCGTCAGAGGTAACCAGCTGCTACTTGTTGTCTGCCAAGTGGGCCCACTCGCCAGCAAAGCTGCCGTCCTTCAAGTCTAATCTTTTTTTCACTGACAGTTCTTACATATTTATATCATTTGCAGCACAGCGCCAAGGCGAATTGTATGTTCGTCCCACATCAAACATATCTCTACCTCCTCCTTAAAGTTACCTTAATACTCTCCATTTAAACAGTAACACTATGATTGGGGATTAAATCTAAAGTTACTAATTTAATAGAAATTGTGATTCTCTATTTTATCAATAGATACTTTGCGACTTCAACAGCGTCGTTATTCGGAGTTTCGCTAACAGCGTACAGCCAATATTTTTCATCCATTATTCCTGAATATAGATTCGATAAAGTTTCTCGTCATCTAAAGGTCGTTGGGCCTGCAATATTATCGCACTAAGCATACAAAACATTTTGCGGGATGGTCGTCTATTATTTATGAATGTGATTAATGATAAAATTCTTATGAACGCTCAGATGTGAATTGAATGCCAAGATATCTCCGTTTTTTGTAAAACGCAATCACTTACAAAATCTGAAAAGACACTGCCATCTGCAAAATCTATGGCGCGTAGAAGCCGTTATTGTTCGTAAACAGTTTTTTTTTTACAGCAATGCAGACTGCCATGATTCGTCCAGATGTTCTTTTAATTAATCAATATGACCAGCGCTGCAAAGGATCGATGTGTTGTATTGATTTTTACTACGGCTAGTCCGTATCGAAGTCATGGATCACAAATGTGTCTTGTTAGGGAGCGTGCATAAACCACGTAGCTCCATTTTGGCCTCCTGTGAACCCCCTCCTCCCCCCCACGTAGCCCTACATGGTTTTTGCCTTTACCCCCCCCCCCCCCCGAAGCACGTAGTTTTTTCTCTTTTGATTTCAGAAGACATTTTGTACTGTTTTCTCTTGTCAAACTATTGTAAATTACATACGGAGATAATTAACAGAGGGAAATAAACATTCACGTGCTGTTTGTGTTCTGTTCCTCATTTTAACTGTGAAAAATGTTATGAAAGGAAAGCTACGTGGCCAGGCTCGGAACCCCCCCCCCTCCCCCCACGCAGCCCATCGTAGCGTTTCAGCCAACCCCCACCCCCCTGGACCGAGTCACGTAGTTTGTGCACGGTCCCTTATGAATGAACTACAATGAAACTGGCCATGGTTTGTACGGTGACCAACTGATCGGTCAATTTATTGTAATATGCAACGTCAGTTCTGTAAAGAACTAAACAATCGCTGTGTATTAAAATGATTTCACTACAGAAATTATTTTGTAAGAAGTTAAAAAAAAAGGACAAGTGATTTTTAAGCGACTTCATTATTTGTTTTCCAAAATTATCTTTCAAACTTTAATAGTACACTTCACGGATGAAAGTAATTGTAAATAAGACATAGTCTACTAGAGCATAGTGAGGGAACTGCACCACTTTCGGAACCTGCCAGAAACTGGTACTAACCTGTTGAAATTTACATCAGTCGCTTCGTCAACATGTCCTCTTCACGTTTTGCGATCATACATTCCGGAAAAGTTGCCAGGAATTTAATTAAAATGCCGAAATATGAAAGGCTGAGCAACTGCTAAATGCTTTCAGCACTGCTAAAATAACATAAAAATTATCGGTACAGGGATCATTTCAACCTAAACAGTTTAGTTTTGTCATAGAAATCGTGGTTAGGTTGAAATACGGCCTGGACCAAGTGATAAAAAAACGAAATTTTGGCTATGCGGCATCCAACACGCAAAGGCGTATTTGTTTACAATGGAAGCAATGATTATCTCTGGTTGCTCGTTGCTATGTAAGATGGCGGTCATCACCGTATTACAACTCGGATAAATATTGTGCGTTTGTCAATTTTGTGCGACTTTTTACAAAGGAGTAGAGCTGAAAAGGCATGAAAACATTACAACAAAGTATTAAATCAACATTTTGAGAGACTGTCACTGATTTTTTTAACGTTGGCGGCATGTAACGGCCGTTTGTCATGTCATATTTCGACATTTTTAATTAAATTCCTGGCAACTTTTCCGGAATGTATGATCGCAAAACGTGAAGAGGACATGTTGACGAAGCGACTGATGAAAATTTCAACAGGTTAGTATCAGTTTCTGGCAGGTTCCGAAAGTGGTTCAGTTCCCGAAAGTAATTAATAATAATCTTTCGAACATTCAAAGGAAGTTCCTGTCCACAAATTTGTGAGAGACAGTCCTTCACTAAACATCGCTGACCACTGGGTTATTAGTTAAAACTAGCCCAGGATTAAAACTCAATTAAAGGGTCCCAACATTCCCATTCTACCTAACAAGGACGACTTGTCATGGACATTTAAGTCAGGACGACGGTAATATTACAGAGCGTGGTGGATGAGCGGTTAACGCTCTGGTCTCGCTTTCAGGATTACGTGGGTTTTCCATGGTTTCCCCAAATCACTCTAGCGAATGCCAGAATGCTTCCTTCAGAAGGCCATGGCCGAATTCTTCCCCGCTCCTTGCCCCCAGTCCCATCCCGCCTCTAATGACCTCGACGTCGACGAGGCGTAAATTCATAAGTAAAAAAAAACGACGGTAATAATTTGATTACAGAGGTGACCGAGTTCCAGGGACACAACAGAGGAAAATTCTTCGAAATTTCTCCTAAAATGTGAAGCCACGCCTTTAAGATGACGTGGATTAATAAGAATATTTCCAAGTTTCTAGAAAGCCGAGACTAGCGGAGTAAGATCGGCGACGAAGTACAACTTGGAGAAGTCTGAGGGGGCAGAGATACGTCATTGCGGTTACTTCACGCCTCGTCAACGTCGAGATCATGCGAAGCGGGAAAGGAACGGCGCACGGAACGGAAAGGAATTCGGCCATGGCCTTTTAAAGGAACCAACGCGGCATTCGCCTGCAGTGATTTGGAGAAACCATGGAAAACCCAACTCTGGATGGCCGGACGGGGATTCGGACCCACGTCGACAACAGGCGAGATCATTTTCCCTTTCATCTGACAGTAAAGCACTCCAGGTGACAGATTTCACTATACGCCTCGAGCCACTGCCTCGCTTCCACACACGATGATAACACAAGCGCCGAGTAATTCAAAAACTGTCCACAAAGCTAACGCGTAAAGGTCGTGGGGTTAATTCAATTTAATATGCGGCGTAAAAGTCATTTCATGAAATGTTCACTTGTTCTGTTTCTTTTCCCTGGTTTTTAGTCTGTTAAAGTGAACTAGTTTTTCTTCCAACAAAGGTTTATAAATGTGCAATAACTGTAAACGTGTTAAAAAGGTGTTCTTTTCTGATGTCGGTTTAATTTACAATCCCAGATTTTGATTGAAAATAGCAATTAAAAATTTACTAACTAATTAAATTAAATGGACAATAATTTTATTACAAAATGGTATATATAAATTCATTTTAACAAAGAAATTTAAAAAAATCTGTTTTCACGACGTATTTACTACCAGATCTAGGAAATAAGTATCGCATTTTTTTCAACAATAATTATCTATGAAAGATCAAAATTTTCTAAAATTACTCATTTTATTGCGCAAATCACATACTTCTGGATGATTACTATAGTTCGCACGTAATTTTTAGGAGGCTACTGAAATTTCGTAAAAAAATTTGATGAATCGGTAATTCGGGAAATAAAAGCGAAAATTATAGTTTTTCGACAAAATCTCGTTTAAATCATGGTATAATTACCATTCAAAAGTTTTCAGAGTTAACCGGTTTCTAGCTCTCATCCGTTTCCTCATGAAGATTAAAAAATCTTTAACCACCACTAAAACCACTTTATGTTCATAAACACGATTTTTCCAAATTTTACGTTATAATAACCAAAATAATGCACAGCCACGGTTCTTAGTTAAAGGATTCGGTAGAACTTTCGTGTGATTGTGCTAATCTACTGTGAACACGGCCCAGTTTTCAATACATAACCAGAGTAACTTACAGAAATGCAGTATCTGAGCATATTTTCTTGTTTGATGTTTTTAGTTTCCTGTTTCAATGGCACAGCTGAAAAAGAAGACTGATCTGAGAACTCGGAGCCGATTTTGCATTTTACCAATTACCAAAATGAGAAAATGAGGTTAACTATGTCAAACAAGCCAAGATAACGACTACAAAGAAAAGTTCCGAAGATTTCCCGATTTCTATTTCTGTTTTTATAAACCATATCGAGCATTTGTTCTAATATATTATGTTAGTTCAGGATGGCTACATATGACTAAGTAGGCGTTTTGTTCAACAGACTTTAAAATACGTACCGTACTTAAAACGTTCAATGAATTGTAACACATGAAAATAAGTAACCCTGGGAATTACTATTAGCAGAGCAGCACAATACTTCCTGCAGACTGTTGCATGTGGCTGGAGAGTGACGTCACGAGTGACCTAGCCGCCAAGGTGAGGCGCGCCCGTCCGCCCCCGCAGGCTATCCCGCTGATGACCGCTCCTAGATTAATGTGGCTACACACACGCCACGTGCAGAGTCTATACATAGCCGTCGCGCCGAGTCACCTCAGATGCGTGAATACACTTGTCACTTTGCTCGGACCTACAGCAGCGTCCAATCATTAGGATAAGGGGAGAGAGGGAACGTAAAATAAAGATTATCAAGGGGTATTTTGCCTCTAAATGAAAATTAAATACTTTCAGAAAATAAAAACCTTTATTTTTCAATCAATTCCTTTTTTCTAAGAAAAGGCCGTTCCATACGGGAGGCTACGCCTAAGTACTCTCAGGGCAGCGGTTTATTTTCAGAGTGCGCATTTTCTGTTAACCAGCTGGGATTAACGAGTGGAATCGTAACACTCAGGATCTTGCCCGGAATCGTGTAATCTCTGTACTTAGTGCCAAGATGGAATTGCAGATTATACCAGCATTCTCCTAGACGATTACAGAAAACCGTTTAATAGTCCGGTCAAATTAGCCTGAAATATAGGCGTACCCTTGCATAAATTCCCATCAAACTGAAAATTTGCATGAACATTAGGGATACCATTATCCACACACGGGATCAATGGGGACTTTTCACAATTTCATTATAACGGTATCCCTAACGGTCATGCAAATTTACTGCTTGTTGGGAATTTATGCAAGGGTGAATGTCTATTTTGACCGCACTATAAGTAATACTGCGCAAGCGACAGAGTTTAAACTGAAAACCTGTCATAACACAACGTTGCTTCGCCGTATCACTGGGTGCTTCAACAGCAAAAATAAAATAACCAGGAATACGGGGTCTAATCAGTAACTAGACTGATAAATCCAGCTGCTTATTGGATGGAGTACACAACGCAATTAAGATTCCAAACATTCCTGCAGTCATTCCATAGCTGTAAACAGTTCCGGAAGGCTTCTTTTGGTGTAGTGCTCAACGGTGCAAACACGTTTTGTAGCTCCGATTCCTGCTGCTGGTCAGGTAAAAATCACTCGGGGTAGAAAGTTAAAGTTTGACGTCACTTTCGAATGCACAAAACCTGGGTCAAAAACCTGTGTGTGGAACAAACGCTGATCGCAACATCCTCAGAATGTCCTCAAGAGCGAAACGACGGAGTTCTATGGTCTTTGTCAATGAAAACAGCATTTCAGCTTGTTGGCTTTCTGAAGCACTGGTCACCCATCCTACGCGGGCATGTGTCCAATTATGAAATGGCAGTACCACTGTTTAATTTCTGCAACACACTGCAAAAGAAAACTGCTCTGTTTTTGCAATAGTTCCTGCTTGGGTATGGCCTGGTTTCTGCTGCTTCTAGGTCTTTGTTAAATCAAGATACGTCCAACAGGGGACACACCGCGCCCTCACTGACGCTAACATACAATGGTGCGGGAAGAGAATACAAGAAACCGCGAATTTCAATCTACACCCATCTGTCAAATCTGCAATACTTTGTGTAAAACAAAATAAGCTCCGATACTTTCTGAACAAACCTCGCACAAAAATATGGAAATCATCTAACTTTTAAACGGAGAGTATTACATTAACACATTCTGAGAGTTGCACATCGAACCTCGTCGAAGCCTTTTCGTGCGGCAATGAAAACAAAATGTATTGGCAATGAGGGCCATAGATAGTTCATCCTAACTGCACGGATATCAGAAGCTGAAAGCTCATTTCGGCACCGAGAAGAGATTTTATCGCACCTAAATATGGAGAAATTTGTTAAAATTTTTAAAATTAAGTCAATGGGCCAGTAAATCAAACGCTATCCGGTTGCTTCTTGCACCATCAATATTCTGTCTGGCCATAACTACAAAAAAACATTTCGATGGAGGTTTCACCGTTTTAAAGCTTAGGATCAGAACTGAAATGTGTGGTATGTCTTATGTTTCAAAGTTACATGACTCCGGAGCAGTACATTAAATTCTGAAAATATCATGAGAAACACCAAAGATGTAATATCGACTGGATGTTGCTTATGCCATACTTCGAACAAATATTACGGCATCTAACGGTTCCTGCCTTAAATTTAGGTTATTCAGTTTTTAAACCGTTTATATGGCTGCACTGAATGCAAATACGTGTACATCAATTAATAATCACAAAAACAGCGCCTGTGAACATTGTTGCCGTACAATTTATCTCAGGCTAAGGAGCTACAATTTCTGACTACTAACCGTAACCCACGCACAAGCAGCGCTTTTTACATGAAAGTGAGCCTTTCGTGTTATCAATAAAAGCAATTATGGAAAATAATTCTGGGTACTTGAAATTCAACTATAAAGATGTGTAACAAAGAGGATTCTACGATGACCGCGACGCCACAATTTGATGTCTTATGTAACTCGACGAGCCAAATTAAAAGTGTAGAATAACAGTTTTCGATATCTTCTTAATTTTCGTAAGATACTGTCGCAAAATAAATGTCGTTACATCGAGAAATTGCCGACTGTGGTTTAACTGAAATGCGGCCTGGCCCAGGACAGAAACGTCGTCATAGGCACAGGGAACTATACCTATTTTTGACAGTCGATATCTCGAGAACTAAGCAAGATATCAAAATATTTTACTCTTCACTTTCGATTTTTCTCATCTAATCACATAAGACTCCACTACCAAATTACGGTGCCATTCTCATGATAGTGCTGCCGGAACAAATTTTAATTTTGAACTCCAGCGCCAGATGAAAAAGCATAATGAGAATTTTCAGCTCGCACGGAAGATATGGCAATATAATGATACTGTACTACTAGATTTTTTTACAGAGTTTTCAGTATTCAGGTTATGTCAGATTATTCGTAAAATTTATATGCTGTAACGTCTTAAACATGCGTCAGATTTTAACTTGGACCTCAAGCTTTCAAACTATGAAAACCAGGGCATAATGTGTATTTTCTGCGCCATGCCGGAACAGACACATTCCAGATACAGATTTATGTATGTGGTATATATTATTTTGCGTAGGCTACGGTAGATTACATGTTTCGATTTTCGAGCAGCAACATTAGTATACGTTGTGATTAGATTGAAATGCAGCATGGAGCAAGATGAAAACTGAAATCCGTATCACAGCATCTACCAACCTCGTTCTAGTAACTGTGCGGGTAAATTGGCGTTTAGTTTAATTCCGAAAATGACTGATTCCAATAGTTACCGCTAATTCAATTAAACTTGGTACACATGTTTCCCATTGGGTGACTAAAATAGTATATGGATTAATCAAATCCAACTAGACCAGGCCACGCTGGATACTCTACTAGTTATAAAATAAACTTCACCGTAGCAGTATTCGGTACATAGCTGTAAACAAAAAAATGTGTATCCTCAAGGCTGCAGATAATTACGACGTATTTGTTAAATTCATCGTAAATGCAATCTCACTGCAGGTAAAAATACTGCGCCCAAGAATTGTGGCGCATAGACATGATTACTACTTCCCGAACCACAGAAAGGTGAATGTGCAAAAAATGTAGGATTTATAGACGAACTGTGTTGAACAGATGATACTGCATACAGTTAAACCGTCCGAAATCAGATGCTGCGTTGGCTGAGAGGTTCTCTCATTACAGCGACCACACAAAGGGTCTGTCTGCAGGTGTATACAGCCTGCTCGGCTATTCACGGACTACAGGGGAGAAGGAGCTCTCCGCAGGGCGCCACGTACTTCATTGATCACGAATCCCTTGAAATTCGAATATCCAAACCACACCAGGTGAGGTTCTAACAGGAAGATAAATTTTTAATAAGGTTTATTTTCTGTTTAAAAACTGACTACAAATTGGCCATTGCTCTCGCTGGAAAAGGGACTTATCCGAAAATCGTATACATTTGAGTGTGTTTCCGTGCCGGAATGCCTTCTGTTATAAGACGTGTTTGCCTTCCTCTTTAGTGTTTTCCATTTTGTACCCGTATCTGTTGAACCATTTTTTCCGAATCACAGCAACAACTTTTTATGTTTTGTTGCGTATTATACTCTAACTATAGTCAAAAATTCATCCTTGAAGCCAAGTGGAAAAAAAAATGTATTCCCTAAGGACCATCACTGCATAGTGAGATCACGTGAAAGATTCCGTCTCTCGCATTTACTAACTTAGTTTTTTATCCATTTAAAGTAGCGTGCACGACTATTAATTCGAGATAAAGCTATCAGACTCGACATAAATAATGTCTACATCAGTGTTTCCCAACCTTTTTTGGGTCATGTCCCACTTTCAACATATTTTTGCCCCCTATACATAATTTTTAATAAAAAAAATTATTTGTTATTAAAGAAACTGATATAGGATGGTTTTTGAAAACACTTTAATATTATCATAAAACACAGTAAGTAAAATTAAAAAACATATAATGAAATACTAAAATTCAAAAGATTTATAATAAACATTTATTATGGCAATTTAGTGTGATCCTTTTAAGAATTTGCTTTTTTGCTATATTTTGTAACCATATCTGGCATTGTGTTTAAATAACTCAAAGAGAAAGCAGTAAAGTCGTATCAAGTCAATTTCTAAATTGCCCCCCTAAAAAAACCAAATTGCCCCTCTGTGGGGCGTGGGCCCCAAGTTGGGAAACACTGGTCTACATCATGTTAACAACTTCTTTGAGAGAACTTTAATTTTTGTGTACTCAACTAGCAATAACTGCTGCCAACACACTTTATTACTAAAGAATTTACAGTCATCCTATCAAGAAAATATAGTTTAACTGACACTACCGCGTCCGACAAATTCTTAGTCTCAAACACAGCTGGGATGACCATTATTCTAAAACTTAATGACAAATTCAGGAAATGTCTTGGGGAACTGCAGATAGTGATGTTCATAAAGTTCTCGTGGAATTCCACATTTCGTTATTTGTGGCATCGGCATCTAAACGCAAGAATTTTTCTAACGCGAGCAATGACTACCTTTCTCGTGTTCATTGGTATTTCTGTTAGGTTTATGTGTGAGATAGGACAAGGTAGTATTGTGGGTTACTCAATGTGTATTACATGAGGGCTCACATTAGCTATGGACAGCGGGACGACGATTCGCACTCGCGCCTCGCATTATTGAGCGCCTCTTCGCCCGAATTAGGTCCCAGTGACGTGGCCGTTCGGCGCTGTACAGCTACATGCCAGGTCTCAATTCAACTTTAAAACAGGAGCAGCCTCAAGGGAGGCTCAACACATAATTAAAATTTTATTTCCAACGGGCAAGTAAAATCAGTTATCCTAACACAGTGCAGTACTGAAAAACCTCATCGTGCTTTCTCTCTGGCGCCATATGATTAGACCAAAGATTCTCCAACACTATTCAAAACAGTTTTGCGAGCAGAAACTTACGACCACTGATATTCTCATTTCTTGCTTCAATTATTATTGGCTACAAATTAATCTTTATATCATAATCCTGCGTATGTGAGTGCGATAAATCTGGAACATTTTCTCAATTTAATTTGGGACATTTACAGAAATAATATACAAAATTTAGCGTTAAGGTGATAGAATCTGTCACTCAGGGCCCAGATATCTGTATTCTGATGTGGCTTAGAGGCAGGAGAGGGCATCATCCCGGCCTTAGCCTGACTAGGCATTGTCCTCGTATATGTAGACAGCTGCTTGCAGGAAGTTGTCTGATGTCAGCAGGTACTCCGATTAGCAGGCAGAGTGCGTGACTGCAGGGGAACAAGACAAACCGGCAGAGAATCGAACTCACTCTATGTACACCAAACGCAACAGGCGAACATCGGTGCAAACAATAAAACAGATTTTATCAGCGAATGAAACTATTGATTGGATATTACCTTTAAACGCGTTTTACCTAACACTGCATCTGCCGAAGAGGTAGAGACGTCAACAGAGACACCTGGGTTGCTAACCCCTTTACTACCTTACCACTAAGAGGCCAACGACTAGAGGACTACTTCCTCTCCTCAGTACTCTTGTTTGCAAGGCTTCCCTTACAGCGTTTGAAGAGTCACTTGCATAATAACCCTACCGCATATCTCGTGCTGCTGTTAACGCCCGTAACCCACTGCGTGAGACTGGGTAGTCCACCGGTAACCTTCCTTGCAGCGTTTGGAAAGTCACCGTCTGGGCCTCTTACGTGATCTGAAGGAGACAAAAAGCATCCGTTGCCCAATACTTAGGATTGGATAGTTCACCATTAGGGAGCATCCATAAACTACGTGACTCGGGCTAGGGGGGGAGGGAGGAGGAGTTGGCTGGAAGTCTACGCTGCGCTAAGTGTGTATGTGGGGGGAGGGGCGGACGGAGCCAGGCCATTCGTATTATTTTTCACAGTTAAAATGAGGAACAGAGCACACAATAGCATGTGAATATTTATTTCCTTCATTTAATTATCTCCGTATGTAATTTACAACAGTCTGACAAGAGAAAACATTACAAAATGTCTTCTGGAATCAATAGGGGGAAAAAAAGCTACGTGCTACGTGGGGAGGACGGGGGGGGGGGGGGGGGAGGGGGGGGATTCACAGGAGACCAAAATGGAGTTACTTGGTTTATGGACGCTCTCTTAGGAAGTGTGCACAGACTACGTGGCTCGGTCAAAAAGGGGGGAGGAGGGGCTTGGCTAGAAGGCTACGCTGGGCTACGTGAGGGGAGGGGGGGTATCCGAGCCAAGCCACGTACCTTTCCTTTCATAACATTTTTTACGGTTAAAATGAGGAACAGAACAGAGAATAGCATGTGAATAGTTATTTCCCTCAGTTAATTATCTCCGTATGTAATTTACAATAGTCTAACAAGAGAAAACATTACAAAATTTCTTCTGGAATCAAAAGGGGGAAAAGCTACGTGCTACGCGCGTGTGTGTGTGTGTGTGTGGGGGGGGGGGGGGGATTCACAGGAGACCAAAATGGAGCTACGTGGTTCATGGACGCTCTCTTAGCTGTAAGTGTAGACGCCGTGAACTAGCCTCGGATCACCTCAAGCGACTGCTCCACGCGCCCACTAGTCCGGTCAAATTAGCCTGAAATATAGGGGTACCCTTGCATAAATTCCCAACAAGCTGAAAATTTGAATGAACGTTGGAGATACCATTATAATGAGATTGTTAGAAGTCCCTATCGATCCCGTGTATGCAAAAAAAATTATACAAGGTCAAAATTCGCAGAAATGTTTTATTTTTATTTTTTAGTGAAACGGTTAGTTTTTTGATAAAAATAGATCAGACATAAATTGCCGATCAAAAATTTTTCTTATACTTTTTTCTCTAATATTTATCAATTCTGAGAAAAAGCCATTCTAAAATTCATTTAAGTTGTATTCTCCAAAATATGCATGGCTACGCTGTCTATGGACATCAATGGACGCATAATATACGTATAAATATAAGTCTGCGTGACTAATACATTTATATTGAATGAGAATATGAGCTGAAAAGAAACCCAGTCCCACATTTTATGTGACCACGTGGCCTTGAGCAACATCTGTCTGCTGTTCAATTGTCTACTTGGGAGTGCCCATCTACCTACTCTTTTTTCGAAGGTTCCAACGAAATACCGTTTGTCTTGAACTTTCGCTCGTAGTGAAAATACGTGGTTATTGCTAATATTCTTTACTAAAGTTTGTGCTGTATTCAGTTTTTAAAATCTGTCGCAACTTTGCTTCATTTGTAGTAAACCTATGCCTGCAAGTGTTGAAAGAGATGATGAATTTACTGACTACCTAAAAGGCAAAAAATCAGTGACAATTCATGTGCAGTGTCGTAAAAACTACACTCGGAAGAGTACTATTGCTGCAGTGAAAAGACAACATGAAGAGGAACAAGCCATTACATTTAAAACAAGTCCTCCTCGTACTAGAGCACGCGTAAGTGAATCAGCATTTTGTCTTAAAAATTGTTGCTTCTTTTGCGGCGACGAATTAAATGAAGAATATGAAAATTTCGGCGTAAAATTTGTGAAGATACTACACTTTCATTCAAAGAAGCTGTTCTGAAAGAAGCTCAGTCTCGTTCTGATGACAAAGCAAAAACTGTTATCGCACGCATCGGGTTTGAACTTGATTTAGTTGCTGCTGAGGCTAGGTTTCATCTTGATTTTTTTTTTTTTTTTTTTTTTTTTTTTTTTTTTTTTTAACCGTCTACTTGGAGTAAGACCATTCGCCCCCGAGATGAAGCACTGAGTCTTGCCATGGAAGAAATATTTGCATACATCGAAAGTAGTAAAACCAGGCAAGGCTCAACAACAGCCGGAAATTTTTTCAAGTATAAGTTCATTATCGGCTTATTCTAAATGTAAACATCACATTTTATTTTTAAATGCTATGACTGGCTGTGACACAACATCAGCATTGAGGGGTAAAATGACAGTTCTTAAATTATTTGAAAAACAAGATCTAATTGGATGTGCACAAGTTTTTGAGGATATCAATTCTACTCCAGAAACTCTAAACACCAGCGGAATTCGCTTTCTTCTTTCTGTGTATGGAGCTCCAACAAAAATTACTTGCATAGATAAGTTACGTTACTTATCTTTTGCAAAACATACACGTAATAAAAAACGTGTGCGACTAACTTGTCTTCCTCCAACCTTGGCTTCTGCTCACCAACATTTTTATCGAGTGTATTACCAGGTCGCTTGGTAATACAATCGATATGGCTTTGTAATCAACTGGATCCAGAAGAATGGGGTTTGAAGCTAATTGATAATGTATTGGAAACCAATCCACACTCTACTTCCACCTGCACCAGAAAAGCTCCTTAACACCATTTTTTGTAACTGCAAAACGGGGTTTAATTCAAAATGCGGCTGCAAAAAAATGGGCTTATTTTGTTCAACAGCATACATCAGTTATCAAGGCCAGTCGTTTTCAAATGTTGAATCTCTCACAGAAGAAGATATATACATCAATGACGAAACAACTGATGTATCACTGTTAACACAATTTACGTCGACTCAAGGAGGATGTAGAAGAAGAAGAGGATGATGGAGGAAGAGAAGAAGGTTTTTTTTTTTATTTTTTTTATTGTATTTACGTCTCTCAACAGCGAGGTCTTTAGAGACGGGAAAGGATGGGGGGCAAGGATGGGGGCAAGGAATGGGAAGGAATTCGGCCATGGCCTTTTGAAGGAAGCATACCGGCATTTGCCTGGAGTGATTTGGAAGGAGGAAGTTGAATAAGACGACCTGACATTCCACTAAATCATTAAAATAGACCGTGGGATAGGCTTACGCGCCAACTACAATACTTCTTGGTGGCGTGGAAACGTATACATTTTATGGAGAATACAACTTCAGTAAATTTTAGAATGGCTTTTTCTTAGAAATGGTAAATCTTAGGGGGGGGGGGGGGGAAGTATAAGAACAATTTTTGTAGATAATTACATGTATTTTGTCTGAGCTATTTTTATAATAAAACTAACCGTTTCACTAAAAAAATACGAAAAACCAATTTCTGCAAACTTCGACCTTGCATACAATTTTTTCTACACGCGGGATCGATAGGGACTTTTCACAATTTCATTATAATGGTATCCCTAACGTTCATGAAAATTTTCAGCTTGTTGGGTATTTATGCAAGGGTGAATGTCTATTTTGCCCGGACTACGCCCAGGGAACGATTGATTGTAAAACTTGAGGACTGTAAACGCTTGGAAGTAGGTTCTCAACATGCAATCACTTCCACCGTGGAAATGTTAATTGAAATTGCTTTCTGCAAGCAGATAATTTAAATCAGGCCTAAAATTTAAATTTAGGTTTTTCTTTTAATTCACATAGATTAGCTTAGCTGGATATATTGTTATGAAGCTAAAGCTGAATCTCTGTCTAATTTAAGCCGATTTTACCAGTCGCTGCATTATTTCCAAGCCAATGCTGAATACTAACGGACACACTAAGGTTGACAATAAGGGGATAGAATCCGTACAAATTTCATTAAAAATAATTTATTACGGGGCTAGTTGCAGTATAACATTCGTTTCTTGCTGCGACATCTTAAATTACAAGATTCATTCGCCTGTTTCCGTAAAAATATTCTAATTCTATTATATTCACACTCTACAAACAAAAAGTAACAAGAATCGCAGTTCGAAATCGTTGAATAATTTCTACGATGGTCTACCGCTATGAACTTTAATACCATCTCTGGAACGTCAAGGGATTTTTTTCTAGTAACTTTGTTGTACTGGCCGAAAGTTCAAATTCCGAGACTGACATCCAAATTTAAATTTTCCATTGTTTTGTGATATTTGCAGACAGAAGTCTTCCGCATAATAAAGAACAGAGCTGTAAGGGGGCATCCATAAATTACGTGAGGTGAAATAGGGGGGGGTCAGGCGAAATCTCACTAAATCTCACCAAAAAAAGGGGGGTCTACGGAAATCTCACTAAATCTCACCAAAAGGGGGGGGGGTCTACGGAAATCTCAAGTGAGGTTTTGTAAAGAAAATTGGGGACTGTAGAGCTATATTAAAAAAAAGTCTACAAACTGCGTCAAAGTCCATTTTAGGGGGGTATTTCCTCTAAAAGTGCAGGTGTAACCGGATTTTGAGGGGTGAGACCTAAAAGAAAAAAAAATGGGGGTTCTCACGGACCAGATCTCACCAGAGGGGAGGAAGGGGGGGTCCGGCCAGATCTCACCAGAAAAGGGGGGGGGGATTCGGAAATCCGGAAAACACCTCACGTAATTTATGGGTACCCCTTAATACGAATAATTAGAAGCGGAATTCAAGGCACAAATACAGGAGTCGCCAACGTGACATACTGTAGCTGATTTTGCTTCCTGTAGACGGCAGCATCCTTTCATATTCACACATTTGGGTCAACCATCCTTACGTTACTCGGAGCACATCTGGGAAAACTGTTGTGAATGTATCCTCCAATTTTATTTCAAAGCTATTTTTATATTATGAAAATACTACAAGCAGACAATAGTTTTTAAGAATGTAGGGAGCCTCGTATACGAGCTTAGATGACATACACTGGTCAAACACCTTTAATCAAATCCGACGTTGCATGAACTCCATCACAATGAGAGCACATAGAATATGTGCCATTGTTTGATGGAAATACTGTAGTCACAGTGTTGTCTCCGATTATTTCCGGACGGTGCGCGGAGATGGTTTAATATTCTATTGATATCAGCATGAGCAGTAGCCTGGAGCGCAGACGGAAATGCCGCCCGTATAACTCTTGACGGTTCGTCCAGTCGGCTCGCGTACAACTGCAGCCAAGGTCGTAAAGTGTATTGCGTCACTCGCTGCATACGGAACCGACACGAACAAACGGTTCGCTCACGCTGGGGTAATACAGCTACAGCGCAGCCGAAGCCTCTCATTCTGATACATTCTCCCCATGTAGGATTGCAACCCCAAATCAGCAAAGATCTGCGTTGGTTGTTAAGTTTCAGCCGGTTATACCGTTAACAGCAAACATTGACCATCGAACTCCTCTCCGAATTATTTCCCGAGATGCGGGTGCACTAAGATCATGATTTATGAATAAAAGGCGTAATATTTTAACTAAACGCCAGTAGACTTATCAGATAATTTCGTAAATTACATGAAAATGTGTTGTATCTGTCACGAAAGATGGCTATGTGACCTCACTTTTTTTTAACGATGGGAGACCATTTAATTTTATACTGAATGTAGATCGAGAATACAAATAGGATGTGTAATTTTTTTTATACGCGAGGTAAGGAACGTTATTCCAGTCGTGGATAAATAAATGATTTGATACAATGTGTTGGGTTTCTGGAATCCTCAAAGATTATTCAACTAATTCGGGCATGTGCTTTTGCTGGCCCATATTGCACTGCTCAAGTCTAATTTTCCCGGTAGCTTTCGTGATCTACATCAAATAAAAAGACTTTCGTTCCTGTTTTGATCGTTTAAAACTCAAAACTGAACTATGAATGCCTGAAAGCACAATTTATTTTGGAACTAATTACTATACATTAATAAATAATTGACAGTTTTGTTAGCTAAAGAGCTCAATTGACTTCTAAATTAATTTTCAACACAACTAATTAGCCCACGATATAGTAGTTTCAAATTTATTCTGAAATATTCGCGATTTAGTTTCGTTGCACACTGTTGCAGACCTGACAATTGTTAAGTAATGATGAGGGGGGTGATCTCAGGAATAAGAATTTCAAGTCACGAAATTAAAGAGCACTGGAATGTGAATAGCATCAGAAGACAACATACCAGGAATGGCTAAACAGCCATACACACACAAACTGCATAAACTGGGTCCGAATAATGAGAACAGAACAATTCCTTATCATCAAATAATCAGATTTTTTTTTTTTTTTTTTGTAACAGTTTAACGTCCCTTTTTAACAACGTGGTCTTTAGAGACGGGAAAGGATGGGGGCAAGGAATGGGAAGGAATTCGGCCATGGCCTTTTTTGAAGGAAGCATCCCGGCATTCACCTGGAGTGATTTGGGGAAACCATGGAAAACCCAAATCTGGATGCCCGGACGGGGATTCGAACCGCCGTCCTCCCGAATGCGAGGCCAGAACGCTATCCGTTACACCACCACGCTCGGTAAAATAATCAGAGAACTTGGGTGACGTCCCACTACTGTCTGCAGTGCGTTAGGAAGTGGGACATACGACATGAATTTACTGGACCTAACCAAAAGCATGGTGGTGATTGCAACCATTAGTCGAGTAATTTTGTTTGTGTGGCGAATTATTTCGTAAGGTATTCCAATCTTCTGTATTCGCGGAAATGTCACGGATATGGCAACGCCTTATTGAAGATGATCTTACAAAATCTGGTTACCAAAATGGCAAATAATTTTTACAATCAGCCCTGTGCGAAATTACTTTCTAACCGACATTTCGGCAAACAATTGGAAATATCACAAATTTTACATTTTATTAATGGCGGATAAAATTTCATGTAAAAGACACTCGTGTTAAAAGACTAACAAATGCATTAAAAACGAATGACATGCGGCGCAAGAAGATATTCTACCCCTCGTCGCATTCGCGTGCTCCAATAAGTCTTCTACTTTTTGGCAAATAAATTCTTCTGACTGTTCTAACTGATCACCAATAACAGTTTCGGGCGCCTGAAAGTTTTCTTTATTTTTCTTGCGTTTCGCTTTCTCAACATATTTATGAATCGCGCAGATAACCATTTTATACGTGTAACTAAAGTAAACCAAATGAGTGTCATGTCTCAGCGAGTTCTAATAGGTAGATTATACTCTGTTAACTAGACTGAAAAAGATAGCTATGTTAACACAGGCAAGTCAAAAAATTGTCTCGATTAAAAAAGACAATAGTATAGAGATTTCGAAAATAACCCTACAAAAAACAACAGTCAGTAAAACAGCTGTTTCACTTCTTTCTTTCGCAAGTCTCAGTTTGCAGAATTGCAACGTAGCAGATTACGAATGCCTGAATAAGCGGAAAACCTTATACAACAGTGTTGACAGCAAACACAAGTTTAAAAAAAAAGGAACCGGACTTCGGGAAATGCGATAATGGCAGCGACGCTATTTTTTTATAGTTCTGACATTTTCACGTAAGTGGTACAAGCAGTAATGTTCTCTCCCTTATTATTAAACACTGGAGTTAATTGAAATCATTGTGGCAACGATTAAAAAGCCATTTTAAAAAATCGTTACTTTTCTTAGTACCAATTCACATTACGGTCTTCACCAGGACAGATGGCATCCGTAAATTCAAACGTGCATGGACATTATTGAACGTGGTTTTAACTACACGGGATTATGAAAACGATTTTAGTTTTGCAGAACAATTTTACTGTCACCGACTACCAATTGCCTTGCGTAAACTGAATCTGCATTTCAAGCAGTAAAACCCACAATTCATTCTGAAATTTATTTGAAATTAATTCTAAAGAAACTGTGCGTGATGAATGAAATCTATTTAAAAAATAAGGTGTTACTATGAAACTGTGTGTTTGTGAAAGGGGATTGAAGAGGCGATATAAAGAGCAACCGTCGGACACCCAACTAAATATGTAAATTAGCCATGTCTACAGCAGGTGCTCAAAAAGGTGACCATTTACTTCCAGACATTTTCTGACCCTTTGCAGAAATGATGCCTGAACAGCTCGAAGTGTGTCAGAAAATGTCTGGAAGTAAATGGTCACCTTTTTGAGCACCTGCTGTAGACATGGCTGCAAATAAGTAAGAAAAAGCATTTAAAAAATCAATTTCGTCATTATCCTTTAAAATTACCTTCCATGTTTACAGAATGAAAATTACATGTAATTATTTAAACAATAATTAAAATTATACACAAAAAACGCGAATATTCATTTTTCGCGATTACAGCGCCATCTGTGAGGCTAACAGAAAAGTGAGTTAAGCAAACTATTTTAATTTTTTCATGAGGAATCGGAATCTTCAAAAAAAAAAAATTGGGGTTCCCATTTAAAAGAATTAAGTTGACCTTGTTGTAACGACAACAGCGCCACCTGTGAAAAAACCAATATCACATAATTGTAGCCCCCTACTGTACGATTATTTTTTATATAGGTTATTGTTTGTTAAAATGCTTTCTTTCCGAAATATTTCCAGAAAATATATTAAATGCCCCACCCTGTATGTTGCTATAATAATAATAATTCCATGTGATCGTAATGACCAGGAGACAGGGTTTTTATTGGCTGCGCATTCCGCCCCTGCTAACCCGACAATCCAACCCGGTAAAGGGACCTACAGTTTTGCGTAGAATCCGAACCACGGAGGCCTTCTGGCGTACTTCACATTACACAGCAAGCTGTGCCAGAGATGAAGGTCGGATTAAGGGGTCTATGAAAATACCCGTCCAAGATAGGGATTCGAACCGCGTTGCTGTTATCATAGTCTGTAAGAAAATTTCACAAATAAAATGGTTACATTGGAATTGTATAGTAAAACAGAAATGTTTCCGTAACATAAAATATATCCTAAAAGCTACTTATTGTATAATAAAACAGTTTATTGACATCTCTGTGATATTTGCTGCTGCTATCTAGGGACTTGGCTCTAAACTGTCTCATACGCGCGACCCCTTTAAGCGTCAAATTCAGAAAAATTTCTTTCTTTAATTTATGATTTTATCTAATTGGAGACCATTAATCTTTAAAACGATAGGCCATTTATCGATTTAAGTTTGGTATCGAAGGAGATAAATGGCTCATAATTAAAACAAAAACACACACACATGTTGTTGAAATAATATTAATATTTTTGTCCTTAAAAGTCGAGTTAAAAAAAAATCCTTTTATAAAATATGGTGTGATCAAAGCGGACACCTTGGTCTTTAAAATGATACCTCATTTATCGATTTCGGTTGGTCCTCAAGCGAGGAAAAAAAACATGTTTTAGAAATGATATTTTTGCCCTTAAGGGTCGAATTTGGAGAAAGCTTCTTTCTTAAAATATGATGTGACCAAAGTGGAAAACATAAGCTATAAAATGACACCACATTCATAGATCGTGTGTTTCACTATATTTCACTTTTCAGCCGCCATTACCTAGCACAGATCATGTAGTACTAACATGGAGTTGGCTATCGAGCACAACTTTGGCCGGAATGCTGATAGGTGTGGGGGTGAGGGAGATATGGTGATTAAAAGTGGTCGATGGAGGGCATTTTCATGTTTCGACGTAAGACTTGTGTATCCTTATACTTCTCTTTCCTGCCACAACTACATCGCAGAGACCATTGGTGTTTGTGTGTGGTAGTCGCATAGAGTCATTGATCGTGCACAACGTTGGCCGAATTTCGGTAGCTGTGGGGGTGTGGGAGAAATGGTGGTTGAAAGTGTCCGATCAGCGATATTTTCGTATTTCGACCAAAGACTCGTGATCCCCATACTTCTCATTCCTGCCACAACTAAACAGTGGCGGTCGAAGTGAAAGGTTCCCGGAAAAACTGGAATCACGCAACATAGGAATTTACAACGTGTGAAAGTCTCATTGCCTGCAGTTGCTGCCGGATTAAAGAAATGATTTTGAAATTAATGAATGATAAATGCTTTAAAATTGACCAAACGGTAAAATTGAGTGATTAGTCAAAAACCGACAAGTTGATCTACAAGCAGTGCTGGATTACCCAATAGGCAGGACTAGGCACGTCCAGGCAGTAGCCTGGAGCCCCCGATTTTTGAACACTTTTTTTCATTAAATCAAAATAATAAAAAATAAAATAATCAAAGTAATACGAAAAAAATGAAAATTATTTTGTTTTATTGTAGTGTACGATAAATAAAAGTCATTTTAAAAATATTATAAATTATAAAATTCGTTTGTTAATTGAAAAATATGATTAATTCTATTAGTCATCTATAAAACCTTTTCTATGTACTTATAAAACACAGATAATTATTTTAAAAAACAGAGGGAATAAAATTTTTTGCTTAGGGCCCCACACATTCTTAATCCGGCACTGCCTGCGAAGGCCACGACTACGGGTGTCCACTTAGAATGTACGTCGATGTTTTTATTCGATGTAAAACATCGGAACCCTGCATCGATGTTTTTCGATGCATCGCTTAAAACATCGATGTTTTTTTCAACATCGAATACTTTTATGTTTATCTTAGTTCAACAAATAAAAACCTACAAAATTTGTCGGCAAATGTAGTTTCATTTATCTCTTATCTGTTCCTTTATAATCGCCAGGAGAAAATGTAACAACAGTTTGATATTCACCATTTCCAGTTAAACGCAGATAGTTCATTTTCTTTCGTTTGGTCCGTGTGAACATAGAGTAACACTGCACCAGCAGTGTAGTGCTGTAGCTGTAATGATGTGTTCAATTTTATCCTTTTTGTTTATGGCTTTACGCCTCGTCGATGTCGAGGTCATTAGAGGCGGGAAAGGACTGGGAGCAAGGAACGGGAAGGAATTCGGTCAAGGCCTTTCGTAGCATTCACCTGGAGTGGTTTGGGGAAGCCATGGAAAACCCAAATCTGGATGCCCCAGACGGGGATTCAAACCTGCGTCCTCCCGAATGCGAGACCAGAGTATTACCTTTCACAAAACATTAAGAAATTAATTTTATGATCTTATGTGTTGGTTAAGTAGTGTTGTATTAGTGAGGTATAGCTTTGTGAGTGAAACAGAGACTACAAATTAACTGAATATTTTATACGATACCAGACCATTACAGTAAAAAAAAAACCATACATTAAATACTAAAGTCAAAATCTGCCTAAAAATATTTATTTTTAGTCTTTAAACATTTAACACCAATGGTGTTTAGGCAAACTAGGCAGAACCAAAAGTTTACTCAATCGTTTTCCTTTTATTCTGTTCCGTTGCTGATTGACTATTTGAGCAGCGCTCGAAAATAAACGTTCGGATGCAACAGAAGTCTCGACAATTGTTCTATCAGATGGTGCGCCAACCTGATTTATATCTAAATACTGAGTAGAATCAGGTAATATTTAGCTGTTTTAAAGTAATAACATCTTATTTCGATTCACAGCAAACACCGGCAAACAGTAGGAGTGAACGTAAGAAATTGATTTTTATTCATTCACTCATACGGACAAGGTAGCAAACCGCAGGAGAAATTCATTTTCACCGTTGTTATGTCCCGCTAATTGGTCATAGGTGTCACACCTGTTAATGACAGTTACTTTAAATTGAAATAAGTTAATTTAATCTTCAATAAATTTAGTAATCTTAACATTTATTCCTATTATTTTTGTCATTATTAGCCAGAGTCAATTTTCTATTGATTCGATGTTTTTATATAAAAAATCGATGCATCGAATAGAAAATTATTTGTCAAAACATCGAATCAATCAGATGTATCGTATGGTAAACAACGAATGGATACGATGCATCGATGTTTAGTGAATATCCCTAGCCACGACAACAGTGGAACACATATCGGCTTGAGAATCGTTTCTTGTTACGTGCATTCATAAACTTACGTAATTCTTCTACAGATGATCTAAGAAACAGAAACAATATTGCTTCCTCGCATTGACAAAGCTTCTAGAGCAGCGTTTCTCAACCCTTTTCAACCCGAGTACCACTGAATTATCAAAAATAATACTGCGGGCCTCTAACTTACACGGTTCTAAATTTTATCTTTTCCTCTTTTCGTTTCAGCTGTCTATGGATGACGATTATGCAGCTTCATTTTCTCTTCTGCGTTTCCTTCCTCGATCGCCAGTACTTTTTCATTCCCTGCCTCACTCTTGCTTTTTCTTCCCTCTGAGAAAACTCTCCTTATCGTTATTGTATTTTCTTCAATCGGATCCTTTACTTCAGCAATTTTTCCTCTGAATAGTTCCCTGTGTTTAATGTCTTCCACCCTGAGCCTAATTTTATTATCTATGTTATTAACATCTCGCACATGTACTATTATAACATAATAAATCTAAAAACATGAAAACGCAGATATGAAACTGGAAATGAACTTTAAAAGTTAATTACATGTTAATCAGATCAATCCAGATAAATAATAATGCTACTATAGGCTGGACGTTACGCTATACCACCGGCTTACATGCATAAACTAAACTAAAAGACGCTAGAAAGTACACCATCTATTTTTGTTTACTTCACCACATACGTTACCAATCCTACCACACCGCGGTTTCTCATACCCATTTAAAGCCCTTAGTAAACCGTCATTTACTTAATATCTAGACAAACGGCGCTCTCTCTGATGCCATCTGGAAATGAATAGACTAGTTTAGACTGCTCTATCATCATCCTGGAAATGCCACATTTTTGCCCGGTTATTGAAATTTTCAAGACTTTTAAAAAGTTGGACATACAGCCTTATGCACTAAGAATATGGTATCAAAAATTTATGATATTCTGCCTGTGGATCACCTGAACTAAACCACAGGTTTAGAAGCACTGTTCTAGGGGACATTTACTTGAATGTAACAAAAATGCCAGCTGCTGCTACCCTCTACCGATATGTTCTCAACTTATCAAGCTGCAGCGTGTGACAGAACGAAGTTGTCTCCATTCGCCACTAACAAAGCGAACCCCCCCCCCCCCTTTTGAATATTTCCACGAAAATTTTAGAGCCCATGCGCGATTTGTGACATTTGAAAAGTCTCCATGGCAGCAATACAGTTAGTTCACTGATGTGGCCAACAGATGGAGTTCAATATTTTCCCTAGCTGTCATAAGTTACGTAGAGTAGAGAATGCCGCATTTATAAATATTTATTCTTGCAGTACATTATTTTTTAATTTATTTATTCTTGATTAGAGGTGATGACATGTCACAGTGTCACTACGTCTAGAGCCGCCACTGCAACTACAGAGACCACTGGTCTTTGTGTGTAGTAGTAAAAACAAGTCTCCCATAATTCACTATGGTGGTTACATGACGGTAGCTATGGGGGAGTTGGAGATATGGTGGTTGAAAGTGGTAGACCTGGGGCACTTTCGACCAAAGACGTGTGTGTCTCTATGTCTCAAATTTTAGCTAAAAGTATCCAGCGCAGATCACTGGTGTTTGTATGCGGTAGTAGCATACATTCACCGATCGTGCACAACGTTGCCAGAATTTCGGTATCTGTAGGAGTGTGGGAGATATGTTGGTTCAAACTGGTCGATCCAGGATATTTTCGTATTTCGACCAAATTTATCACATTGCTGCCTAAGCTAAATAGCGCAGACCACTGGTGATTGTGTGTGGTAGTGGCCTCAAGTCTCCCATCGTGTACTATGGTGGTAAGGTGGCGGTAGCTATGGAGGTGTGGGAGATACGGTGGTTGAAAGTTGCCGACCTGGGGTACTTTCATATTTCGACCACAGACGTATGTGTCCCTATGTATCACTTTTCAGCCAAAACTATCTAGCGCAGATCACTGTTGTTTGTGTGTAGTAGTAGCAGCAGCAGCAGCATAGAGTCACCGACCACGCACAACGTTGGCCAAATTTCGGTAGCTGTGGGAGTATAGGAGATATGGTGATTGAAAATGGCCGAACAGATATATTTTCCTATTTTGACCAAAGATGTGTGTATGTCCGTATATGCCACTTTGCTGCCTCAACTACCTAGCGCAGATCACGGTGACTTGGGTGTGGTAGTGTCTTCGAGTCTCCCATCGTGCACTATGGTGGTTCGATGTCAGGTAGCTATGGGGATAGTGACAGATATAGTGGTTGAAAGTGGTCGACGTTGGATATTTTTCTATTTCTACCAAAGACGGTGTGTGTTCCTATATTCCATATTGCAACCAGAAATACCAAGCGCAGACCACTGGCCTGGAGTCTCCCATAGTGCACTATGGTGGTCACATGTCGGTAACTGTCAAAAATTCTTTACACTGGCAATAACGCTGGATCGAACCCTATCCTTTAAACAGCAATGTCACAGCTAAAAGGGAAGGTAAGCGCAAGGAGTAACATCGTTAGTAAACTCACAGGAACAGCTTGGGGATCGCACCCTGAAGTGCTGCGCTCAATAGCCCTGGCACTTTGTTCGCGGAGGAGAATATGCGGCACCAGTTTGGGAACATTTGCGCACACCAGGCAGGTAGATATAGCCCTAATTGAAACAGTGAGAATAGTGACCAGATGCCTCAGGACAACATCCATAAAAAAAATATCTACCTCCTAGCTGGCATAACTCCACCAGATATCATGGGGACACGAGCACGATGACATATGACTGCGGGCAGGTGCAGGATTATGAATACCTGCAACATCATGGGAACAGTCTGCTCGAACGAAGATCTCATTGAAGCAAATGACAAGGCAATTAAAGCTGCTGAATTTTGGGAGAAGAGAATCTGAGGTAGTTTTTTCTGGACACGGAAAGTAAAGTAAGTACGAACGAAGTCGTGGGCATCAGCTAGTAATATATACTAGTGATCGCCCAAGGGGCGAAATTCGACCGTAATTCATTAAGTTGTTTAATTTCTTTTGTAAAAGAGTAATAATCATAGAATATTTTTTTTTTTTTTTTGAATTTGTTCTATTGCGTTTGTTGCGAGTTTAGATATGTTATATACTGAACACGTTGACGTCTTTGGCTGCGAGCGTGTACCAATACATCATTAGCTTGTGTTGTTTGCCTTAATTCCCTGCAATAGTTATAAAATTAAAATGATACACTCCACGCGTAACCGTATGTGAAATTATTTCGGTTATGAACTAACATTAGAAAATGGTATTTACGATTTTTTTTTTAATTTGACTTTCTTTTTATCGAAAAAAGTAATGAAATTACTGAAATTCAAAAATGAAAAGGCTTTTAACCAAAGTTTAAGCTTTAAAATAACAAAATGTACTAACTTTTTTAACTCCCAATGCAATTTTTTTTTTTTTTGCATAAATCTTAGGCAAGACTAAACTCGAGTCAAATTACGCGTTAGGATGTCGAATTCTCTGTAATCTAGAAATTATTATTTTTAGAAATGTTTCCAAGTTCAAAGATTAATCTCGGCGACAGTTTTCCTTGACTAAAAACCACATAGTATGTGGCAGAATCGTTATATTCGTTTTCAAAATTTTCCTTTTATAGCTTCAAAGATTAATCTCTACTTCATGCAACTGTTTTGTTTTAGAATTGTAACGGAAGTTATCTTTGCGGATGCGGATGCTAATGCGGAAGTGGAAAAATAAATTTATAATTATTTATATTTTAATATTTTGTCAAAAATAAACTTAAATTAAAATAAGTATATTTTTTATGCCAAATTCTATATTTTTCAGAAGTAACGTCTATTTCCATATGATAGTGCCACAATGATTTATTTTTTACCTTATCTTTCAACAATTAAAAAATTAGATGATTTCACAAGTGAATTAAATTACAGTATCTACATAACGACGCACGCGTCTAAAAAAACAATCTTTGTCATGTGAACTTTGCGGACTAATTCAAGCGTCAAGCACAATGCCACCCCACCACACATCTCCGTATCCGCCACCTGCCTTTCCACCGCTCTAGCGGCCCATTCACAGTACAACTTGAAGGCCCTACATTCATCCGATTTTCGATAAAGAACCTTGATGGGCCGTGAAAAGGATTAGAGAACTACATGCAGGACGTGTTGGATGTTGGGACTCCCAAACAACTAACACGAGTCCTTGCTGTCCAACAAGCTATGGTGTTTGATCATGATTCGAGGAACAATCCTGCGAGTATGCGCTAAGGACACTTGGTGTGCCAGGAGAAAGTACGAGTGGAAAGGATTGCTTGGAACATTTGTTTGGGCTCCTTTTACTAGCATGAATGGGTGAGCGCATCCAATTGTATTCTACACGCATGTCCTGCAAGTTGGACCGTGAAGAAGGCGCTTTACTTTACATGCAAGTTTAAACGTGTAAATTCGTAGCTTAGGTAATAACACCATTTAGTTCATTGTTATTTTTATTGAAAGATCGTCAGAAAAAAAAAAACAACCAGATTGTTGCTAGCTAAGATACGATGGGCAGAATCTCGTATAAACAGAAAAGAATATTATATATTGCAATGCAAACAAAACATGCAATAAATATTGAGGATGCGAAAGCTGATGTGGGATTTCACGCAAAAGTTCCGCACTTGTGGATGCGAAGATCAGTTACATCCCTATTTTGTTTCACCATAGACCACAGAGTATCTCAATGCTGGGAATACACGTCAGATAGTTGGCTCCGATCCGATCCAATTTCACACGAGCGCGAATTTATTTTTTATTTTCTAATGTTTATTATATGTTTTTCTTTACAGTTGATCAAAGACTATAGACACTGGCAGAATCGCTACCATTAAAAAATATATATATATATATATAATGAACGTAAACGATTTTAAAAAAAAATTTAATGTATTTGTAACACATATTATATACAAATTTTAGCTTTCTGCACTTCTTCTCCATATACACTGTAACTATGCCAAATATCACACTCTTCGGAGCATGCAGTATTCTTAAAAAGGGATCCGAAGTTTTCCCTTCACGTATTAATATATAGATGATACCACTAGAAATTATGGGTAAACTAAGGGCAGAAGCCTATTCTCCGTGGGTTATTACGGTACATTATTTTGAGGAGAAATCATGAGGAGATCCCACCACGTGAGAGCCTCCGCTGATACTGTATATCAACAGATATCAAACATTGCTCAGTTTGTTAATATAAAACTCTTCTGAAAAGCTTACAGTTCTCTTTCTGGTCTAAGGCCACTGAAGATTATATACTCCTCCCTGCCTATCACTGTGTCCACTAACCACGGACCTTTTGTGCTGGCTCAGTCTGATCGTGATACTGAATGAACAATAGCCATTCTAAAGTTAAGCTAGACCAGTCTTCCTCAACCTTTTTCAACCCCAAGACCATTAATTTATGTGAACCTAATTTTTACCTATGTGTACTTTTAACATTGGGACAATTTACTGTAACTTAACAACATAATAAATATAAAAGCATGTTATCAATTCCTGAGGAAACACGGTTATGAAACTGGAAGTGAACTATTAAAAGTTAATATTGACTGGACTCTTAATCTTTAGTAAGTTAATGAAAAATAATGTTGCTTTAGGCTTGATGCTACTCTATACCACCACCATACACGCAAAAACAAAAGAAACGAAACCCGACACCTTTTATTGTTGTATACTTCACCAGTTATATCACCAACCCTACATGTATCGGGTCTCTCACCTGCTATAAGACCCTCAAAAAACGGTCACTAACTTATTCGGTAACGAACGACGCACTTTTTGATGCCAACTTAAAATTAATATACGGTAGGAACAAAGCTGGATATAGCATATGTTTGCCTGGTCATTTATTGAAATATTTGTGGCTTTTTAAAAAATGTTGGAAATATGGCTTATTCTCGATTCTAACCTTACTCAGCACGAATACGGTAATGAAATTTTGAATAATCTGCTTGCGAATCCCCTGAACCCTCTTTGTGGATTACAGGTAGAGAAACACTGGGCTAGACTATTTCCGTAAATAGGCTAAGGCCTGTCAGCCATCTTGATTAAGCAAACTCTGAACCTAAGCCAGTCACGGCTAAGTGAGCGTCCATTAATTACCCGAGGTGAAAAGGGAGCGGGGGAGAGGGGTCCGGCGAAATCATCACACCAAGGGGGAAACTCGTTATTTTTTAAATTATTGAAGAACTGGAGAGTTAAAAAAAAACACACACACTCAAAAAAACTACGAGGTCGGTCAACAGGGGGCCCCCCTCAAAATCTCACGTCATCTTAGGGGAGGGGCGGAATTCCGGAAAAATACCTCAGGTAATTAATGGACGCCCCCTAAGTTACATCGCCAGGGGGGGGGGGACAACGCCACGGTTCATTCGACCAATGGTAATATTGTTTCCTTCACAGGAAAAAAGGGTTTTGTCACCGCGGAAAAAAATCGGTTTACATATTCATCACTCAAGATACAAGTGCGTGGTCTGACACGCCTTTGGAAACAATGATCTGTACTGATAGTGGAAAGAAAGGCTCGGTGTGCAGCATTAACAGTCACTGGAAGTGCCGTAGAGCAGTGTTGGAGCCGGCGAGAAGGCGGCGTCTAGACTGGAAGGCGCCACTCTGCTAACTGGACTCGATCGAACGTGGCACGCGCCAGCCACACAACATGCCAACAATACGAGGGAATCTCAGACCAGAGATATCACACATTTTTCAAGTAATTAAACCTGTCGATATCTCAGCACAAGATTCACACATCAAATGGACCAAACCGAAATTGTTCGAAAAATACTAACTCTGACTCTAATACAAAGAACTAGCCGATTGATTCGCTTAAAATTTAATAACAGGTTGACTGCCAACAAATGACGTCCTCTGCATCCTGAAAAAAGTAAATCCATGCTCGAGGGCGCCAATTTCCTCCACGATTTGTTAAAAATACAGCATTGTAACTTTTTTTTTTTTTGAACAAACTATGTACGGTCCGTCGCTAGACCGAACACCTGTAGAGCATAAGTTTACACTGGAACCGAGTTTCGCCGATTTTTCAAACAGCCAACCAAACTTTGCCGACACATTCCGCCGACTTAAGTGGTTACAACTTGCCCATACTTCGACCGACTTTTCTTCAGTTCCCAACATCATTTCGTTGCAAGGTGGACGATATTTACGTTCTTCAAATTAATGTCAAGTGAGAAATATCTCCTGAGATTTAATATGATATTTGCTACCAATAAAATTTGATGTATAAACGAATTTTTTTTTTTTGAGAGAGAGAGAGAGAGGGGTTGTGGGAGAATTCCATACATTGTTCCCCAAACTATTGGAATAGCCAAATAAATTTGCGAAGTACTTCAGAATAAAATCGGAGACTTTTTTTTATATTTTGGAAGGAATCCGACCGGCTGTAGAAAAACATTCGAATTTCGGAAAATATTTTCTTCCCAAAGAAAAGCTTGCTGTGATATTGAGGTTCGTACCTATATCGATTTTACTTAATCCAGGTGCACATGACTTGTTACATATAAAATTCTCTGTTCTGAAACCAAAGACATTTGTATTTTCCTGGGATACATTTCAGTGTTTATTTTTAATTTCATAATTATGCATTGTTACATTTGGAATAGTGTATATCAATCATCAATATAGTCTGGTCTGTTGCCAACCGAATCAAAAAAAATAGATAAGGTGTGATCTGAACAAAAACTGTTTTATGAGATAATTTATGTAATTTATTGAAATATCAAACAAGTCGTAGTAAGTGTTCATTGGTGAAAATACATTTCTACTGTTGGGTCGGTGAAACGTATATATTGGAAACTCCTTCAGTCAAGGTACATACTTTATCATTATTCTTGGCCGCCGCTGAAAAATTCTGTCACTCTTATCTTGCACAATCCTACATCAACGTCATCTCAGGTAACAGTAACGCAATACTGACGAGCCAGTATTGCGTTACTGTTTCTTAGGATGACATTGATGTAGGATTATACAAGATAAGAGTGATAGAATTTTTCAGCGGCGGCCAAGAACAATGATAAAGTGTGTATAATCAACACTTAGTTCATGCGAAGTGTGGAAGAGGCATAACGTTAGTGCTGCTATTTCTACGGATTTATCCGTAGATCTACGGATTTTTATAAAAAGTTAGGATTTTCTGATTTTGTTAAAATATCTACGGATTTTTGCTATTTTTTTTTACCTATTGTTGATTTTTCCTTATATTGGTGTTTTGTTAAACTATGAGCGTATAGTGTTAATGCATTACAGAATTGTCAATAATTGTTAATCGTTCCCTTGCAACCGCTAGCGTGAACCAACGATTTGATTATAGATCTTTAAAGACCGTAATACAGAACTATCTGTGCACTCTTTATGCACGGCGACAAGCTCGATGCAACTGCTTACAAAGCAGTGCCTTCCGAGAAGGATTAACCAATATCCGAGAGTCAAAGTGTTCGCAATATTTAACATTTCCTACCGAAGATATGCTAAATTTAATGTCAACAAAGAAAATAGATAATGTATAGTCCCCCCCCCCCACCCTCCCGCCCAACAGCAGCAGCGATGAAAGTGAAGATGTATAAAACAGGATCAGAGATATTTCTTAGTTTCAATGTAGAATATTATTTTATATTTCGAATTTTAAATACCTGGAAATAAAAATTATTCTTAATTTTGACTCTCTCTTCAATAATTATTATTTTAGCCTTGTAGTTAGGGAGTCTCCGGATTTTTGTACCAATCTACGCAAATTTTAGCGGCCATCTACGGATATTCAAAGCCAAGAGGCTGGAAGCACTGCATAACGTGTTGTTACTTTACCTGTAAACAAGCAAAGATTCTTTATCCATCAATGCGTATACTTCGCATCAAGACAAGTACATCCTGACGACCGACAGAACATTGTTATCCCGTCGTAAAATATACGTAGATTTTAGACGGGAGAGCATTCACGTAGATCATTAAGGGATACTTCCCACAAACTGCAACTAAAACAATCGATGAACCAACTTCATTTCATACGCCCCAAATTCCGGTAATGCGATGCTTCAAAGCAGACACGATAGCAATAAAAATATTTTAGAGCTATATGTTCGATTGCGGGAAATGAGATTACTCGTGCCTTCCTAATATCGAGGATATCGGAGAGGTTACACTGTACGAGAGCAGGGTTCTCTGCTTTCCACTTTGTTCAACGTGTCTAATGAAAGATTGCATCCGTGAATTGTCATTCAGGAAGGTCTGAAAAATACCCTTCTACGGCTGCTATCATTTCTCAATTTGACTGAAAAAGATTTCCGGCCAAAAATTTCTTTTGATTTTCAAATAGGCAAAGTCAGAGGGTATCAACTCTGGTGAATGGGATGGATGTTCAAAACATCCGTACTCCAGCTCTTTGTTTTTCCCATTTCTTTGTCCTAATATTTTTCTTTTGTAGCCAAGGTCTCTCCGAACGAATCTTCTTATCTAGTTTATCCAGAAAACTTGCTTAGTGTTCGTTAGTTACTGTTTTATACTTTTCAAAGTAACCAATAAAAATAATAGTTTCCACATCCCTGAAAACATTGGCTATGACAATTCTATCAAATTAAATACTAATTTTTTGCTGCAGAGCCACAGGCTTCTTTCCACTGATTATACTGCCGTTTAGTTTCTGCAATACAGTTATGTAACCGCGTCTCATACAAACAAATCGATGCACAAAATTGCTAGGATCCTTTTTAGAACGATTCAAGATTGCTGAGAAATTAGTTTGCACATTTATTTTATTGCCAATACTTAACAAAAGTGGCATGAATCTCGTAAAAAGCTTTCGGTTATTACATTCTTGGTGTAAAATTTTCCACACCCTTCCTTCTGATTCATTGCGGTCTCAGCAATGTCGTACACCTTTAATCACCGATCGTCCAATAACATGCCGCGAATCTCTAGATGTTTGCATCTGTGACTCCAGTTTCTGATCGTCTTTCACGTGGATCATCTTCAAGAGAAGTACGACCATTATTAAATTCAGCCGCACATTTCTTCATTGTTTAAAATTAAGTCGCAGATTATATAAAAACGTTTATAAACATTGTATGAATTTCAGTTGGTGATAAACCGCCAAAAACGAAGGATTTCATGACGGCACGATATTCCGGTTTATCCATTTCAACAAGACACACAATTCATCTACTTTAAAAAGCCATATAAAGAAAATCACATACAGATCAAGTTAAATTATTGCCACACGTGTACCAATATCACAAAAAGTGTATTTGATAGTGTTGCGATGTCTGTACCCGGCCTACAAGTTTTCACATTACTCTCGCAAGAGTGAAAACGAAAGTTATATCTGTGAAACCTGCCGAAGAAAATGCAAGCGTTTGGTTATTCAATACTACTGAATCTGAAATCTTGTCCAGCAAGATAACCCGTCATCGTAATGGGTGGATTTTCCAATTTCGTAGGAATTCAACGTAATTAAGCTCCAAAATGGCACCACACCATCGCAACGTGTTTGAAATTCCCTGCTGGGCATTGTGACTGGCATCCTGGCAGATGTTTTCTCCTAGAGGCCGTGCCTCCGCGGCGGTTGATAATACAGCGGTAGTCCGTTATGAAGCTATAACTTCGCGGGCAACCACTTAAGTCTGTGCCCAGCAACAGGTGATCAGAGTCCGTCCACTCAATTGGATTGTCTGCCGCTTACAAAGTGCCTTTGTGACCTTTATCGACCACTCAGCTACTGGAAACAGCCATTCCGAAATCCTGTGCCCCGGAGAATGTTTTTCCTCGGTAATGCGACCTTTCGATTGTTTGTGTGTATGAGAATTAGACCAAAAGTGCCATAGTTATGACTCAAATTTCTCTCATCAACAAGTAGCTCAAGTAAGCAGTTTTTTTTTGGGGGGGGGGAGGGGATGGGGGTGGGAGGGTTACGGCTTGTTGACGTCATTAGAACCAAGAGAGGATAGGAGACAAGGGACGAAACGGAATTCGGCAATGAAATCATTTCGGAATTCGCCTGACATGATGTTTTGAAACTATGGAAAACGAAAATTTTAAGAACTAGACAGGTATTCGAACCCTCGTGCTCCCGTATGACAGGTCTGAGCGTTAAAGGACCCTTTACTAGTCTCGGACACAGGCCCTCAAACACTTATGCAATCCTTCCTCTCTTCCTATCAGTCAGAGACTACTACCAACATTTTAAATTATCTACTTCATGGTTGGAGGTTATTTTTAATATTTTGTAATTATTATATGCGTATCTGTAAATGATAGATAAATGTAATTAACCTCCGTATACTGCTATTAACGATTGACATATATGTTTCCTCCGAATTCTTAATATTATTGAAATATGCATTTCTTTCTTTTTATTCGGTGGAAAATGTAAATTATTTAAATTACGTACGTTAAAAGACCATTATGAAAATAAACACTGTAAATGAGTTATGCTTTTAAAATATCCCATATGTGCTGAAAATTTTTTTAAATGTGTTTGGCATTGTTGGCCAAGAAATCCTCAAAGGCTCCGGCCGCCAGATGAGAACAGTTTTTTGATCTTCTGCAGATGCGTACTCTTGTAGCGTCTGCATAACCTTACCCAGTAATCCTACCGGGTACAGGGGACCTACAGTTTAACGTGGAATCCGAACCAAGGAAGCGATCTGGCGCCCTTCACATTACAAAGCAAGCTGTGCCAGAGGTGACGGTCGGGTTAAGGGCCTTCCAAAACCCCTGCCCAGACAGGGATTCGAACCGGGGATCTTTCGATATCCTGTCAGACGCCTTAACCACTGAGCCACTAGACGGCCTCAAATAGATTTATCGTGCAAGCATAAAATTTGAACATTTTATTTTAAAAACTGTTTATGACGCTCATATGATATTAGCAATAGCTCCACTAAAGATCATTAATAAACAACAACCGCCTTCAAAACACCCGTCCTGAAATTTACACTCTAACAGTGGTGTTACGCCAACCATCGAATCGCAGAACACAAGATGTTAGAGAAGACGAAATAAAACCAAATTTAACGCACAGCGGTGCCTCCCCAAAATTGCTGGCTCCAGTTTATTCGAGATGATATACTTAAGTTCAGCGTTGCTGTCTTCACGTTAAGAACATAAAGTAGTTATTTGTTTTCTATCCGTAATTGTTTACTTGTAAATCTTTGGGAAGTATAGCGTACTCCCCTTAGAGCGTAATGGACAACTTGGTACGGAGCAGCTGTCTGGTGAGCTGAAAGAATAGGTCGTTGTAAAAGTTTATTTCAAGGTTTGTTTTTCACGACATGGTTTGCAAGATAAAGCCTCTTTAAAGTAGATGTGCGCACAATGCTAGTACAGTATTCACTTCTGCTATAACGCACAGCGCGATTGTCGGTTGTCAGCTGCCCGTAGCGCAAGTAGTATCGGTGTAAAATGTAGAAGAGGCAGATATGCTTTAAGTGTACAGCTTCATTCAGTCACTGAGGCTTATGAAAATTGTATTATGATTTTGACGCATTTCCACGTGGCGCTGTTGTCAAATACGTTGGAAGTTCAGTAACAAAAGCAGTATTTAATAAGTTGGTATCCAGTGGCTGAGAGCAGAGGCATCTGTGTTAAGCAATCTCCAGTTGGCTCAACACTCGGAAGAGTGACCGTAGTGTCGTAGGAAGAGAATCCGTGGACTAAAACAGCAGTCCATGGACTATGGAAATATCGTCAGGCAGCATAATGCTGTCCTGTAGACGATACTGCCCTCAGAGTAAGACTTACTTGAACCAAGGCAGCCTGCTTACCTGCAACAGAAGGAAAAAATATTACAGTACACTGGCCACACTAAGAAAGTGCTATCATACTACAGTTTCAAAAATAATGTTTCAAAATTAACGTCACTTCAGATAAAAATAAGTTGATTAGAAAAAAATCAAACGTGCTTCTAAATCACGACGTTACCGTTTGTTGGCATTTAAAGGCTCCCTACACAACCGCCCATGATGGACGACTAAAGACACGCACGATTGTGTAGAGAGCATAATCGTCTGTGAGTGGCCTTCATCGCCTATAATCGTGATCGATCGGGTTAGTTTTCGGTACATCAAAGGAATGCGTGCCAATGATCGTGCGCGTGTCTACACAATCGCCCATCATTCAGTCGCACGCAGAGGTCCAAAATAAGACTTTTTTCGCAACCAATGGAGATATATATTGCACTAAATATTCAAAGTCGCTTGATGACATGCGATCGAAGTTATCAAATGCTGACGATGGTTCTGCTAGAAGTTCGGCTAGTTGTTTATTCATGGTTTTTCTGGGGGGAAGGGAGGGGGGTTAATCATGTTTATGGACGGAGTCGCAGGCAAGAGTTGTCTAATACCTAGCACAATACTAGGAAGCTCTGTATCTTGTTAGCCGTTACGAACTCCTGCAGTCTATTCTCTAGGGGAACATACCAGGAAAGAGAAGTGCTGGTAGAAGAATTTCTTGGTTAAAAATCTGAGAACACGGACCTCCAAGACAACTACGGAGTTAATCTGAGCATCAACCAGCAGAGTTAAGACAGCCAAGATGGTTGCCGACATTCGGAACGGATAAGGACCAGAAGAAGTACCTTGTTCAGTTGCGGTGAACAGTCAAAATCCACCATCTGCTCTTCCTCTATCTATTTCACATGACTTTTTGTTTTGTTTTTGATGCTCATTCTGATAATGATTATATGTACTAAGCATATAGATAACATCGTTTCTGCCTTGTACTTATTTAATGTTTTCCAGTTATTTCCGGAAGATTTTGGTCATCCCTTATTTAGTTACACTGTCGCCTTTTCTTCTTTTTTAAATACGTTATCGAAATTATCTGATTAGTGAAAGATTCGTAAGCCTTTCTTTTTACTTATTACAACTTTAATTCAATAAATTAATTATTTTATAATGTTCCGCCAACACCAGCCGAAACTACACAGATAACATTTATATCGGACTTCCTTCTGAGGTTGCACGGTTGTTAAATGGAATTTGCGATGACTGAGTTCAGCCATCAACCAACACAACAAACAAAAACCTAACTAAAACAAAACCTCAAGGAATATATAAAATTATGATTGCGTAACATAGAGGAACTTATTAATCCATGATCACCACATGCCGCTATCACTTTGACAGCCATTTTCAACAGACAACATTCAGTACATGAAAATTCACAGATAGCAACTATGATCGCGACGATGATGGCCACTTTTTTAATCCCCCATCATGGGCGATTGTGTAGAGGAGCCTAACAGGAGGCGTGTGGAGAGAGAAATCTAAAAGTGGACGCTGCACGTTTTTCTTTCGCGAGATCAACCAATGTCACACATCCTGAAAATCGCGGATGAACGGAAAACGTTCCACAACTTGTTTTTACAGGAATAACAATGACGTGTATTTGATACAGGATTATTATTTTATTTTTACATTTCATTCCTCCCAAGTCCCATGTTAAGCCCAGGAGGCGGACTCTGGGGTCTCGGGGACCATTTCAAGCCAACCCAACCAAAGAGGATTTTTTTTCCTTATTACTTTACGCCTTGTCGACGTCGAGGTCATTAGAGGCGGGATGGGACTGGGGCAAGGAACGGGAAGGAATTCGGCAATGACCCTTTGAAGGAAGCATCCCGGCATTTGCCTGGAGTGATTTGGGTAAACCATGTAAAACCCCTGGATTCCCGGACGGGGATTCGAACCTAAGAGGAATGGAAAGGAATTCGGCCATGACCTTTTAAAGAAATCTTACCGTTATTTGCCTGGAGAGATTTCAAAAAAACCATGGAAAACGGAAATCAGGATGGCCGGATGGAATCTGAACCCACATCCTCCCAAATGCCAGTTCAGAACGATATCGTTCACCCAAATTTTGGATGCTTAGTACAGCATTATTTACACCAGTTATGACTTTTTAAGAATTTTGTAATTTTGTACGAGATCCAATATCGCTTTAGAAACGGTAGGTTATTCCGTTGTGCTGATAACATTGCACAGGATATTTGTTTAATGTAATACTACGTTTACTAAGAATATAACAGTTAATACAAATTTACTGTCTTAATGAAGCACCGCGTAGGTAGGTTCGCAGCGAATAAAATTGGACTAGGTAGTAGTCTGACCTACTACCAAAAGTGTTACCGTGAATACGTGTTTATTAGCTAAATATCCACTGAAACAACAAATATTGTTTAAAACTCAACAATAAAAACTACTGCAAAGCACTTTAACTAAACAAAACGTTGAGCAGTTAACAAGAGAAGCCTGCTGCAACGCGTGTTTCAGTAAAAAAAAAAAAAAACAGGAAAAAAAAATGCTGATTGAATGTGGTATTGTTACGGGCAAAGTTTAAAATCCGGCATTTTATAGAATACCTAGGCATTGTGTATAATACCTAAAACTAGCCGGCAATGTATGAAACGATTCATATTTCACACTTTTCTAGGTATTTTATAGAACGCCAAATAAGATAGCGGCAAAGTATCTCCGATAATTTTCATATTTCAAAAATTGCCTAAAAACGCCGGGCATTATATACGATGCCTGGGCATTATATACGATGCCTGGGCATTATATACAATGCCTAGGCATTCTATAGAACGCCGGCTTTGCGTACATCGCCCGTAGCAGTATCACTGTTTTTCTCTGCCGTAACTTCCTCCTTCAAACCGGTGGTTCCTCCGAAATCGTGGCCCCCGCATGACTCTCTCAAGCTCGACTTTCTTGCTGTCGGTAGAGCAGACATCTCACAGCATTTCCAAGGGAATTTGCTTCAAATCTATAAACGTTCCGATGGTTCTGCTTCCACTTTCTTACAATGTACTTCGATATTTTCACTTTCAAACTAACAGAATTTTTTCTAAATTTACTTTTTTCGATATGGAAATAGCATTAATTTATCGCTAGTTGTGTATTTCATACGATCAATATAATTTTGGCTGAAGTCACAGGACAAACAAGTGGGTATAAAATTCTAAGGCCATTCTGTGTGTACTTATTAACAGTTTCGTAATTTGACAAAAACTGGCTGAAATGTCGGCTAACATACCTGTCCTTTTAAGCTTTCTCTGTCGAACACTGTATACCTCACGCCCTCAGTTGCGTAGTTTTGAGTGCTAGTCGTTTCAAAGACGACACTCCTTGTTCGTAGTTCTGTGTTGCTATCCAGTACGGAGCGGGGAAGACGTATTCACGTCAAAATGTTTGTGAGCACGAGTGTAACTTTTTTTTTCCCCTGTCATCAGTATCTCGACTGCTTTGATGCAATTCTCCATCTCTTCCTACCTTGCACCAGCTTTTTCATCTCAACATACCCCTTACAACCCATGTCCTCAATTATCTGCTTCATATATTCTAATATCTGTCTTCCTCCGCGGTTTTTACCTTCGACTGTTCCCTCCACTAAGAAATTAACCAATCCTGCACGTCTCAAAACAAGACCTATCATACTGTGTCTTCTTTCTGTAAGACTCTTCCACAAACTTCTTTCCTCGCCCACATTCAAAACTCTTTCGTTTCGTACTTTATCCATCCAGTTAATTTTCAGCATTCTTCTATAGGACCACATTTCAAATGTTTCAATTTTCCTTTTGTCTGGTTATCCCATAGTCCAAGCTTCGCTGCCATAAGTTCTGTGCTCCACACAGAGTTTTAAAAAGTTCTTTCTGAGTCCTAGATCAATATTTGACACTAAAAGATTTCTCTTTTTCATGAAGGCTCTTTTCGTCACTGCTATTCTGCTTTTATCTTCATACCTGCTTTGGCGATCAGTTGTAATTTTGCTTCCTAAATAGCAAAATTCACTAACTTCTGCTATCGCATCTGAACCTATTTTTATATTTAATCTACTAGTATTGGTATCATTTCTGCTACATTTCATCACTTTTGTCTTTCTTACGTTTGTATTTAGTCCAAAATCTTCCTTCAGTATTTTGTTCATGATATTCAATAACTTCTCAATATCCTCAACCTGTTCTGCTAAGAAGATCCAAATGTTATCAGCAAATCGTAGCATACTGATTTTTTTTTCCCCCTTGATCATTTATGCCATATTCAAATCTTTCTTTCACTTTCTTTATTGCTTCTTCTACATACAAGTTGAATATTAATGGGGATAGACTACAACCTTGTCTCACACACTTTTCAAACGATGCATGTCTCTCATGATTCTGTACCTTTATTATAGATACTTA
The DNA here is from genome assembly GCA_031002005.1 of Vandiemenella viatica. Taxonomy (NCBI): domain Eukaryota; kingdom Metazoa; phylum Arthropoda; class Insecta; order Orthoptera; family Morabidae; genus Vandiemenella; species Vandiemenella viatica. Next base: position 338,753,985 of record JARYHS010013630.1, read on the forward strand.
ATTCTTATAAAGGTTATAAAATATCCTTTTATCTCGGAATTTTCGACCCGACTTCTTTAAAATTTTGAACGTTTTGTCCCGCCTAACATTATCAAAAGCTATTTCTAAATCAACAAACGCCATAAAAGTGTCTTTGTTTTTCTTGATCCGCCCTTCAAGTATTAATCTTAAAGACAGAATTGCTTCCCTTGCACCGTGATTTTTCCTAAACCCAAACTGATCTTCACCTACTATCTCTTCTACTACCCTTTCCATTCTTCTGTATATTATTCTGGTCAGTAATTTTGAAGCATGTGATGTTAGACTGATGGTGCGATAATTTCATTTCTCCAAAATTCTGTTTGGTCATCGTATTTGTTACATCTACTTTGCCTACGACCATTTCCTTTTCTACTTCTTCACACTTTTCTTGCAGCTTTCTTTCTTTTGCTTCTTTGCATTTCCTGTTTATTTTTTAAAATTGTCTGTATTGCTCTCTTCCTGCTTCATTTTTGTGCCTTCTCCTCTGATCCATCAGCTCCAAAATTTCCTTTGTGATCCAAGATTTTCTGGCAGCTCCAAAAGTTCCTTTGTGATCCAAGGTTTTCTGGCAGCTTGTTCCCTAAAGAATAATGTCTCTTTACTACCTTTCATTATTTTCGGTCTTTAGTGCATTCCATTCATCCTCAGTTGTACCCTTCAGAGTTACTATTCAGCCCATGTCTTTCATTTCTGCAAACTTTTCTCTCTTGTTAGATTGTTTCAGTTTATTCACTTCCACTCTGTTCTGCTTGTGTTGCTTCTTTATTGTCTTGAATTTCAGTCTGCACTTCATAACTATCAGATAATGGTCAGAGTCTATGTCTGCTACTGGGTATGTTTTACAGTCTAGAACTTAATTCCTGAATCTCTGTTCGACCATGGCCAAAATGTTGCCTGATAAATACGGCTATGACATACTTCAGCTGAACAGGAAGTTTAGATTCAAACTGTCACTGCGTTCGAGTGTTGCGTGCGCGTTGTACTATTTGAATAACGATAGACTGATATCGTTCAGAAGACAACATCCTTCTGCGCTTCCCTCTAGAGATGCTGTGACCATCCGTAGCAATAGTATCTTGTTATCAGTTTCAAAAACATCACCTCCAAATTTGCTGCTATTCTTGCGGAAGGAATCAGCAGTGTACATACGAATAAAAAACATTTATAAGGTTCTGGCAGAGAGTCCCTGAATCAGGTGTTCGAAGTTGGCTCAGCAAAAACCCATGACTTCGTGGAAGAGATTATAAAAAATCGTAAAAAGTGCACCTATTCTCTAAGCAATTGGAGATAATTTGAATATTACAGATACTTTCTTGAACATATGCATTCATATCATTTACGGCTGTAAAAACACTTTTCCTTGGAAAAGACAGAATATGGAAAGCAAAATAGTTGAAATACAAAATACATCTAGGCTTTTCTTACGAAAACACGGACATAAACTGATACTTCACAACGCAATTTTCAAACTGACAACTAACTTATGTGCACTCAGATTAAAAAACGCTAGTTTTTACTCTCAAACTTTGTGCAATCGCTACTGCTCGTAAATCGAAAGTTTATCAGCTCTCAATTGGTCAGCTGCGAGCAGCAGTTGGACTTGCATTTTTTTTTGTTTTTTTTGTTTTTTTGTTGTAGGATACCTTGGACAACAACCAACAGTTATATTAGACTTACAGATATAGCACTCATACACGTGCCGGGTAAAGAAATTTGAAAATGTTAAAAATGCACTAATGGCATACAACCACTCACATGAAGATTGTATATCTACCGCTTTTTGCACTAATAAGAAATTCTTTGAGAAAATTCAGTGATGTAATACTTTGATAACTGCAACTTAAATTCAATTTCTAGTAGCTGGGTAACAAATCTTCGCTCGGCATCTTTCGATTTCTGTTCAGCATGCAAAATTTTGCGTGAAGTTTGATTAAAGTCATACGTTTTTCTTGAAGACCTTCCCTGGCATTTTGAAGTGCACAGTTCCTTGCTCTAAACAAGGAGAAGCTTAACAAACATCGGCAGGCTTACTGATACCTAAATCTTCAACAAGATGACGTTAGAGCCTTTTCGAGATACCAAAATACAAGAATTGCTCTTTTTGTTGTTGCTGTAAAATCGTGTTACAAATTTGAAAAGCAAAACGTCATCTACATATAAAATTTCATCCAAACCGCTAGAGCCATTTCCGTGTTAGTCCGGTTCACCACCTCATTAACTGCTTTCAAATAAAAATGTTATTGTGTTAAATAGAAATCTTAATGCTAATCAGGGATTAATTAATGACCCAAGATTAGAGGTAATTTACATAGACGAGAACGTTATCAGTGCTCAATTCATTCACCCCCATAAAACTATGCTCATACCTCGCATTAACCTCACACCTTCAGATCCAACCAGGCTTTTCCGAATGATAAGAAAACAATTCCCAATAAAAAGTAACTTTTGCTATGATAATTAATAATGCACAATGTCAGGCGCTTCAAAGAGCAGGATTGTATTTATCAGAACCTGTTTATTCGTATGGACACCTTTACGTGGCTTTTCCATAATTATGTTTGGGTTAAAATAAGGCCAAAAAGTAAACGATGATCACATATTGTTTTCAAAGAAGTTTTGTGAAGTAAAGAAGTTTGAAAAAAAATCAAATGTTACAATGGCAACATCTATTTTTTTTTTTAAAAAAACCCTACTTTTTAAATATTTTAGAATTAAACATGTAGAATTTAATGATAACGACTTTTACAAGAAGACTGATACTTATTACTACTCTTCAAAATAAAATACATTTCACTAATAAATACACTTGCATTTACTTATTTCTACTTTAGGTATATTTCTATTCGGCGACTTGGCCACGATACTGTATGAAATATTCTCTCGGGTCAGCTAGAGTTCGGAGCAAGTACGAAGGCGGGTCACAGGGGGATGCGCAGTAGCCTGTGGAGCTGTACCACGTGACTCACAGCCAATCGCGTGTCAGTGGCTTTCCTGTGTTCGTTCTGTGCGCGTCGTGCTGTGTTCGTCAAGTTTACAGTTTATTTCACTTATAGTGTTCCGTGTTTAGTGATTATTTTGCCCTCATAGTGTTCATTATGAGTGATGGTAAAGAATCACGCCAAGTGTTGCACAAACAAGCGAGAGGAATAGTGTTCCGTGTGTATCAATACTTGAAAAGGCAGTCTTCTTCTGAGTCCGCGCCACCATGTGGTGCGAGTCGCGCCGTTGCCAAGTGCCAGGAGCAGACGGCTGAAGCCTGTGGTGTTGGTTTGAGGACTGTTCAGAGGATAGCCAGCGAAGCTAAAGCGTCAGTTGAAGCCTGCGGCTCAGCTGTTTTCAAATCACCGGGAAAGCATCACAACCGAAAAAAAGAAGTTGGTGCTCTAGACGATTTTTCCAAAAACGTTCTGCGGCGGATAATATTCAGTATGAATGCTGAAGGCAAATATCCGACAGCAGAAAAATTAGTTTTCGCGTATGAAAGAAGCCGAAAATTTTAGCGGAAGCAAATGGACCATGTTGAGGATACTGAAAGATATGGGATTCAGGTATCAGAAAACGAATGACGGCAGGAAATTACTAATGGAACGTAGTGATATTGTAGCTGCAAGGACTGTGTTTTTTAAGAGCAATGCAGGAAATCAGACAACTTGGAACGTCTAGCATTTATTATGTAGACGAAACTTTCGTAAACCAAAATCATGCAAGGGCTATGTGCTGGAAAATGAGTGACGGTTCCGGTGGATTAAAAGTTCCCGTTGGCAAGGGTAACAGAATAATAGTGCTTCATGCTGGATCAGCAGAAACTGGCTTTATTCCCCAAAGTAAGCTAATTTTTAAGGCGTCAAAGGCTAAGAATTCTGAAGATTACCATACTGAGATGACATACTGTGTCTTTAAAAGGTGGTTTAAAGAACAATTGTTGCCGTATATCCCTCCATGCTCTGTTATTGTCATGGATAATGCAAGCATCCACTCAGTGCAAGTGAATAAAGCTCCAAATACGAATTCCAAAAAGGCAGACATTATAGCCTGGTTGTCCTCTAACGGAATACCTCATAGTTCGTCACACACCAGAGCAGAATTGCTGCTTCTTGTCAATGCCCACAAGCCTGCTTACAGAGTATACGAGATAGACGAAATTGCAAAGCAGCATGGACACCGTGTTGTTAGATTACCCCCATACCATTGTCATTACAACCCAATTGAGCTGGTATGGGCTCAGGTGAAAGCAAATATTGCGGAAAAGAACAACACATTTAAAATTGCAGATGTTGAGAAACTTACACATGAGGCAATTGACAGCATCCCAACATCTAGATGGGCAGCTTGTGTGAAACACGCAGAAAAATTACAGGATGAAGATTACGACAGAGAAATTGGCAGGGACACGATTATGGAACCTTTCGTCATAAATCTTGCTGAGAGTGAGTCATCTGCATCGGACAGCGAAGACGATGGCGTGCATTTCTTGCTGTAATGATGTAAGTGTTAATTACTGGTACTTATGATTTTATGTGACTTTGTCTGCAGGTGCATAGTTTATGTACACATCTTTGGCTTCGTAATAATGTAGTTTTCTCTGTGAAAGGTATTTCGTTCAATTAAATATATTCTAACACTGTAGCAGGTTGCGAAATGAAAGAAAATATGAGAGGCTACAATGAATACTGACAAAATTGTGTAAGTGTGTGTGTGCTTGTGTGTGTGTACATGTGCTTGCGCGACTAAAAGCTCGCGTTCATGCAATTCGCTGAACCTGCTAGCGCGCTGTAAAGTGACAGAAGCAAATTGGCAGCGTCGCAACACATCTCCCCTCTCTCTCTGCGCAGAACGCGTTGCCCACCCGCCTTGGTACGTGCTCCAAACTCTAGTATACAAGAATGGTTCCTTTAAAGATGTAAGACTTCTTTGCTGTAACCGAAGAGAAAGCTTACTAGTACCTGAAACTTCTATGAGATGGCGTTGGAGCCGTTTCCGAGATAACAAATACAAGAATTGCTTTTTTTTGTTTGTTTGCAAAATCACGTTTCTGCAGGGAAGAGGCCTATTAGATAAATTTAAAAAGCAAAACGTTATCTAAATACGAAATTTCATCCAAATCGTTAGAGCCGTTTCCAAATATATATATATAAAATAATCGCTCATTTAATGATTTAAGATATATACAGACTGCTCTTTTCACGGGCACGAGCAATCATACATTTTAACGTGTACGTATCCAAGTTTGTGTTTGAACTGTAGCATCAACAAGCCTTCCACGTATAACGACGTACATTGTTAAAGTGTAAACATTGTATGTTGTATCTTGCATTGCTTGTATTGCGCCAATATATAAAATTTCAGCAGGTAATACAGAACCTGATTCAATATAGTTCGCCATTAGATAATTTCTTAGCTTGAAACTTTTATACTCTTAGGCTTCAAAAGGTCGACCGACATGTTCATAGCCCGATAGGGATGAACACAAGTTAAAAGAAAAGTTGTCTTTTATTTTTCGCTGTACTACCCTCTTAGCTCCACACACTTCCTCCAAAACATTCCAATAGAGAGACCGCGGTATCAACTGAAAAGTACACGCCATAACTGCAGCCAAGGAACTAGGCAAATTATCAGTTGATAGCACTGTGCTGGTGAAACAGTAATTTTTTAACAACTTGCTTGTGGTCTCTTTTTATCGATAGTTGCTCACAATTGCTTCACCAGCTTAGCACAATATGCCCATGAGATAGTTTCAACATTTTTGAGAATATCTAGAAGCAGTACATATTAAGAATTTTTGTTTTTGTTTTTGTTTTTGTTTTTGGAAGCGGGTTACCGGCGAGCTTCATCTGCATTAACAGTTGCAGTGATTCTGGGGTAAATCACAAAACACATACATATCATCCATTGTCACAAGAAACAGGCTCGATTGGCCTTAAAGAGATATAGATTTTCCGCAGACAACTGCCTCCTCATTGTCCTATGATATGCGGCAACCAGCGGTTAGAAACCTTTCCTAATGTGCAAATACTCTGTTAGAACACGATCTACTGTTCATTGTTCAATGTCCTACCAATGAAAATAAAATTTTAATTTGTCTACATTAAAGAGTTATTCCCAGCAAATACGTTGATCATCTTTGGTAACGGTGGCAAGTTACATCTTCTAATGCCATAAATACATTTCTTAACACAGAATAATCAGTTCGAATCATTTACATACTAGGCGTATTTTAAAGCAGCGTTTACACTCTCGCGCGAGCATGCACTAGTCGACGCAAGACAGCTCGAACACGAGGGAGTAAACGGTGTGCTCGCGTAGTTGCTCGCGAGTGCCGCCTAGAGTCTACTCAGGCAAATAAGCCGCTCAGGGAAGCGAGCCGATCAAGAGTGGACGCCTGAGCACGCTCGCAACGAAGTTCGTGCTGTGATGTAAGGTTACCTAATATCTGAAATACACTAGGCCTATGCCCTTCAGTCCAATGCGTTTTAATAACCTCTACATCCACCCATACCCATCTACTATTTTTGAGTATACCAGACCATCCGGTATTAATCAGAAAGTTTCTTGAAAAACTAAATTCAAAGGATTCGAAGAGGTTATTGATGAAAGAAAAAGTGAAACACAAAAGACCGATAAAAAAGAATCCAAGTCCCTCACGCTAGGGCAACAAATTATACATAGCGCAATGCGCAATGCTGTCCGAAAGATTCCTTGTATTTGGTAGGAGCAATTTGTTGGTTTAATCAATTTTTGAAGATTCCAGCCAAAATTCTCCAGACGAGACACGAAGTAAGACACACGTACGATACATTCCAGCTTCAACTGACAACGAAGGTAATCTAGTTACTGCACTACACCATTAGGTTTCGCTTTGGTCAAAATAGGCGATCATCAAGTTGAAACAAAAAACATCGTTTTCCTCCAAATTTATTATAAGACTGGAAAGATAGCCATCACTATTAAATTGGGGAGGTTGACATTTTACAGACTTTTGAATACAGAAAGACTGCAGGATAACACTCATTCTTCAGAAAACACATCACAGGTGTCTAACGAGGCCCTGCTAAAGACAAATAATAATAATAATAATAACAACAAATAAAAAAATAGAAATTCGGTTCAGAAATGTCTCCAGAAAAAAAAAAAAAAGTTGCGGCGTTAAGGAGACTCATGAGAAACGATAAAATAAACCATGAACCATCTGGGTGGAGGAACGACGTAGAAGGAATGGAGTGAATGTAAAGATAAAGACGGTACCTTGTTAAAGAGAGCCAGGTAGCTTGGATAAGGAAACAAGGTTCCCCAATTTGAATGTTCTTACGATGGCAGTGAGAAATAGCTACGGGTTATTCGCACAGGCTGAGTGGAGGTACCAAGAGGAAATGAGGCCGGGACTGGCCTCTGACGCACCTCGCTGGGTTCACGCTAATGACGGATCGCTCTTGTCACGGACAGGTCCCGGGTGACCGAGATTCGCGAAATATCTCGTCGCGATGGGATACAACCTCCTGATATTATATGGCGAAACCTTCTCCTCAATCAGCACAGACCAAGGTAAAGTAACCTCCCAGTCTGTGAAATATTTTTCTTAGGGGACCGTCCAGTAATTACGTGAGGTGAAATAGTGTGTGTGGGGAGGGGGGGCGGGGGGGTTCCGGCGAAATCTCACCAAGGGAGATGGGAGGGCAACGGAAATCTCACGTGAGGTTTCGAAATTCTTGTTGAACTGTAGAGCTAAAAAGTCTTCAAATAACGCGAAAGTCGATTTTAGGAGATTTCGCCGAAAAGTGGGGGTGTTACCGCCTTTGGAAGGGTGAGACCTAAAAATAAAAAAAAAAAAAAAAAGTCTCAAAAACTTGCGAGGGCGATGTCTCACGGGCCAGATCTCACGAAGTCTCGCTAGAAAGGGGTGGGGGGAGAGGTTCGGAAAACCGGAAAAACACCTCACGTAATTAATGGATGCCCCCTTACCGGGTAACTATCGCAATTCATACTTTGCAGAAGTCTTAACGTGGAACTTTGTTGCGCTGGAGACTGAGTCTCCTGGAACGCGGGAAGAACTGATGAAGGAGTAGTGGTTTCCTGTTTGGACACCAGTCCGGCAGAAAGAGGTGCCTCAACGACATAACGAGTGAAGGGAGCTGTACTCACTCACAGGGCAACCTCTTTAAGTAGGAGAGGCGTGAGAAAACTTGTAAGTTACGACTGTTAAAAATTGTTGCTTTTTAGAAATATGTGCCTCTGAATGAGAGAAGCAACACTGAAGGTATCACTCGTTTACTCCTCTGATTCTTTTTCACAGTCATAGCTTCTGAACTTGAGCTCTATTTCAATTCTCCAAACAAATAGGTGAAAGCTGGCAACGCGGCTACCCTATTTTTTTTAAAGTCATATCTATACGAGTTTTTATTTGGAAAAAAAAAACTTATTTCCCCTTAATTTGCAGAAGATTTCACTTTCCATTCCCAAACTTCCAAGCTTAGTATGTACATTTATCGATATTCTTAATTTTCAACACCTTTTTTGAATGCCGCAATGTATGCTCAAATTTCTGTCCATTCTGCCATCGTCAATACCCTAGTCCCCTAAACGAAATGCTATAGTTTATAAAAATAGATTTAGCAAATTCAGAGTCACACATCAACAGCTAATGAAGAAACCCGTAAGATATGTCTTATTAAGCTTATGTCTGCAATGTAGGCCATTTTCTTTCTATTCAACTGAATTCAGTAAATGCTTCAACTGCACGTGTTACTCCACTGACGTTATTTCTATACCACTTAATAACTTGTATCTTGCTTTCAAGTCCAAATTCCTCTGCCTTTTTTCCTGCTGAGCCATTGAGCAAATTCCGATTGTTTTCTATTGACAGCTAAACGGGCAATCCGGGTTTATTTCCCTCTTTGACTCTTTACTTCTGCAATTTGTTCGATTTTCTTTATTGCTACTTGTAGAGATAAATTTAAAATCAATGAGATACTACAGCGTTTTCTTACCTGTTTTTAACTGACGCCGGTCTATAGTTCTGTATCATTACAACAGTCATCTGTTGCTAAATGAAGTCAGGAGAAGGTTTTTCAATAACAGGAAAACCACTGCTTTCTGTGCTCTACATGGAGAAAGTAAAATGAGCTCGGTAGGTAGCAGAGCACACCAGGTGTGTACAGGATGCGGTCGATCCCTTCCGGGGCGTGATCACCCTTGGGCCGGTTGCCAGCGATGGTCAAGTGGCACGCCATGCTGATGTTCGGAAATACAGCAGCCATCGATCTAAACTAACGACCACGACACGAAGATAGCTGCTCCCCGGAGCCACGCTACGCACATTTATCGGGAGGAAATAATTCCTATCGACATAGTGCAGCTACATAGGTCGATTTAGCACAGAAAGGTTATTTCTGCACTTTCCGTTGATCAAACTATATTTACCAGTCAAAAATAACCACTTCCAACTAATTCTCAACATTTTCCTTGTTGCGAGATAATGCCGTTGCAAACTAAAGATTTGGAAAAGAAATTTCGGAGTGCGAAGCATATCCTGAGGCAGATACTAACTCCCAACTGCAATCTGGGAGTTACGATGTGCAGACTGAAATCGTCCAGAAGAACGCAACTACACAAGCAGGTAACAAAGTATTGGCCCAGGAAAATAACCGGCCAAGGGGTTCGATAGCTGTAGAAATGCTCAAATGGAAGAAGCAGAAAGAAGCAAAACGATGAACAAAACATCCTAGAAAAATTTGATATAAAAATAAACGGAAGCAAGGAAAAGGTCATGAAATGTATAAGAAACAGACGATCAAATCCCAAATATGTGGCAGACAGTAGAAATATACAAAAATTTTGTTATTTATAAAGGAAAAATTACTACTGATAGAGCAAGAATTGGTCTTCATCAAAAGAAGGAATCACCAAATGTTTAATATTGACATCGTAATCGGGAACAGCGCCACAATTTATGGAAAACATCTCTCTTCCGAAATACCAGAAAGAGGGGAAATCGATAATATCAAGTAGCTAGACAAAGTACAAATGTATTGTCGCGTAACACAGTCGGTAGAGTGACTGGCTACGAGCTAGACGATCGAGGTTCAAATCCCCATGCCATAGATACCTTCTTTTTTTTTTTTTTTTACGGCTCGTTGACGGCTAAGGTCATTAGAGGCGGGATGGGGCTGGGGACAAGGAACGGGAAGGAATTCAGTAATGGCCTTTTTGAAGGAAGCAACCCGGCATTCGTATGGAGTGAATTGGGGTGGGGGGGGGGGAACCATGGAAAACCTAAATCTGGATGCCCTGACGGGGATTCGAACCAGCGGAGCCGCGTCCTCCCGAATGCGAGACCAGAACGTTAACCGTTCACCCACCACGCTCGGTGCCATAGATACCTTGGCCTGCTTCGGATGCAGATGGACGGCACCCTTCGAGAAATAAATTGATGTGCCCCTACTAACTATTCAGCCACTCTTTGAAGCATTAAGTCATTTATGTTTCGAGCTCGGCCTAGAGGAAAGAGCACATTATTCCCAAAGTGCAGGTGTTCGACAGACAAGGGAACCCCCAGGACATCAGGTTTTAGGAGAAATACTAAAAAAGACAATTAAATATGTCAATGTTTCTATTAACTCTCCTTCACTCAGTATTTCATCAAGCAATGAAATTTCTGTAGCAGTCAGAAGGAAACGCGACACCGCACAATTTGAGGTCAGCACGGTAACCTCTGCGCTGCCGTAAGTGCAGAGTTCTGGATAATACTCACGCTTCATCCTCCTTGAACGCGAAGAAGATACCGACCGCTGAAATCCAGGCTAAAGCAATAAAGGCCAACGCAAATATTATTCCAAGTCCCAATCCCCCTCTCCCTCTCTTTCGCGGTAAGGATCTGTCACTGTTTTGCTTCCGGCTTTTCACCTCGAGATTCACACACACGAAATAAAATACAGGCATCTAAGCCAATAGCCTTAGTTTGTGACAATATTGTTAATTCATTCTGAATGCGGTGGAGGCGACAGAATATTCACGGCAGGTTGGTTTGGATAATCTCATCAAAACCAAGACAACTCCACTTTTCAGTATTAATCGGAGTCACTTCAGGAGTATTATTAAAACAGTTTCGTATATATATTTTCTAGTCACGTAGATTGCCAGCTCTCCGAAAACCAACTATGAAACAGAAACATGTAGCTAATGAAATTTTTTATTTCTACAATAACGGTAGCAAATCCACAAGAAATTTGAGGTCTGTAACGCAACGGATTTGATATTCCCTTTAGTACAGGGGTCCCCAAACTTTTTACCCCGTCGACCCTTTGACAGGATATTTGCCTTCTTATCGACCCCCACAAGTATTTAATAAAATCATTAAATCATTTTTGGCTTTTCTGATGCTAAGCAATAAGGACGCCTGCATAACAACTCAGCGAAATAATTTATAAAATCCACCCAATAACATTAACAGAAAAACGAGATACTTTCCACTAATATTACAATCTCAAAAAATAGGAACAAAACTATGGACAGATGGAATAAAATTCAAATAAAGACCTGCCAAAAAGAACAGATGGTTGTTGTACTGTTTTAACTTGTCACATATATTTCATCATTTACTTCACATGACTTCGCAAACAGACGAGAATTGAGAGCATGAGCTTTACTTTAATTTATTGACCTGATGTTTAGTAGAGCATTCCTATTTTCTTTCCCTACAGTTCAATTGATTCTCTTTAGTATTAATCGACTCCCTTTTGACCCCTCTGTAATAATCGACCCCTGGAGATCTCTTATCGACCCCAAGGGGTCGGTATCGATCACTTTTGGGACCCCTACTTTAGTACAATCAGAATATTAAGCGCAGAGAAACAGACATTCCGCTTTGTAACATTTTTGTCTCTCCGTTTCTGGAGGCAAATATCTCAATTTTTAAAACAAACAGAGAATTTATTTCTTTACTTTAAAAAAGTTACGTCAAAAATAAGTATCGGAAAAAGGAGATTTCTGAAAAAAAAATCCGATACAGAAGAGTTTAAAAAACGAATTAAAGTGTTGGAATATCTGCCCCATTTTCCTGATTTAGTCACATCCTCCTTTACCCTCTTCCGAAAACCACAATATAGCTGCAGATGTGACAACAGTATTGTAACATGTTTATTCCTGTGTAGGACAAAGTGTTGTTAAGACCATATGGCCATCCTCGTCAAATAAAGATGTACTGTAACGAACTAGAGCCTCTTTCAGTGTGATGATTTTTTTTAAAGAAAACCAACTGGTAAAATTTAACTGCTTCGTATAAGCCCCACGACCTTTCGATTCGTAACCTAGCAATTTAAACCTGGACTGCTGTCTTCCTTTAACGTTTTGATGTCACGTTCATCTCTCCATGAAAGCGGACTTCTGATTCCGTAATTGCAACAATACATTATTAAATGCACTCAAACGGATGGTATTTCGGTTGATCCACACGCTCGCAGCATCTTCTCCAGGTAGGTTGCCACTAAGGGGGCGTCGATTAATTACGTGAGGTGTTTTTTTCCGGAATTCCGGACCCCCCTCCCCCTCTGGTGAGACTTCGTGAGATATTGTCGGACCCCCCCCCCTCCCTTTCTGGCGAGATTTGGTTGGAATCGACCTCCCCTACGGATGGACCTCGCAACTTTTTGAGACTTTTTTTTTTTAGGTCTAATGCACCCAAGGGCGGTTATACTCCCCCTAAAATCGGTTTCCCCCCCCCCCCCCTAAAGTCGACTTTCGCGTCATTTGTAGACCTTTTTTTTTAGCTCTACCATTCTACAAGAATTTCAAAACCTCACGTGAGATTTCTGTTGACCCCCCCTCTCCCTTGATGAGATTTCACCGGACCCCCCCCCCCCCTATTTCACCTCACGTAATTAATGGACGCCCCCAGCTACATTTCGCATGCAAATCATTTAATGCTTTCGGGAGATATATGTTTCATGTGACTGTGTCTCATTTAATTGAAATTATAGTGAAAGAATTTTCCAATAAACCGTTAAACACAGATGAAATCACAAATAAGGAGCAAATTCTATAATTTTAATTCAGCGTTTCATTTTCAAGTCCTCTGAAGCTGTTTATAGCAGTATTTCGACATTTGAAAGAGCATACAAGATTCGACTACTAAAAACTACCGTTCCTAAGTACAACATTAAGATTATAAGTTTGGTTACCTGTAAGTGTCAGTACTTGCCTATGCACTGCACTTAATTCATGTCCAATATAAGCTGTTAGCCAAGAGAAGATTTCATTAAAAATTATGTCTAAAAACTTCAGTCAGCTATGACCAACAGCTGTATCAACATATGATATTTGTTCTGAACGTCGGATTTTTTTTTTTGGTAACTGTTGTGAATTTTTAATCACAGATGGATCAACTGTTCTAGTCAACAGTACAGAAATATAACATCAACGTAAACGATTTGCAATGTTTCAGTTTGTTTCAACCAATTACAATGGAAACATATATTACTTGTAGCTCTTGAAATACATTTACACAGCGGTTTGGAGGAGTACCAAATGTGCTGCGACAGTAAACATGGCGATTTACGCCTGCGCCACAGACAAATCGCCATATTGATTGCGGTTTCTCGGTAATGACCTAGATGCTCGTCACTCTGTTGGCCCGGAACACACATACAACCAGACGCCACTATCACACGGCTTACACAGTTTACAGCCACTTCTCAACATTCAGTTCCATTCGTTTAAAGTAAAATCTTCCTTAATGTACAACTACACGAAGCAGGCGGGGGATCTTTGATTTTCCCCCCCTTCTTCTTAGCTCCTTTGTCTCGATGAATATTTTACTTTACCTTTGCGCTGACTTACGCTGTTTTATTTACCGACCAACAGAGGACCAGAACATCCATCAGCAACACAGTCGCATCCGCCGTAAGCGGGCGTGCAAGGCGTGCACCGCACGCGGGCGGCATATCGAGGGGGGCGGCAAAACGAGAGATCGACAGTCGACCTTTTTTTTTTAATTCAACAGCTGCTTCGGGCGGCAGGCGACACTCGGAATGGCAACAATGGGGGCGGCAAATAATGTTCGAAGGGGCGGCAATCTCCAATCTCACAGTTTTTTGACCCGGTTCGGAAATTTCCTAAACATACCACTGGCTGTAGTTAGACAGGGGGCGGCATGTTCGGTATTGCAAGCGAGCGCTGAAACAGCTAGCGGCGGGCCTGATTAACGGCAAGCAGACAGAGGCGCATCTACAACATGGCGCCGGCGCCACATACACGCATGCACAATATGTACAACAGTATGAAATACCGTGAACAAATCCAACAGTACACTTAGTCATTAATGATCTTCCTATTTTCTCATTCCGGCTTTAAAACTGGTTGTAATCGAGATCCCTATAAAGGTTTCTAACACGGAGAGGAAGCTAGGTTTCTATATCTTGATTCACATTCACAGTTTTACTTTAACTAGATGACCCGTACGAAAATTTCGCAAACGAAGTACAATGAATAGTGAGGCTGGTGGCTTGTAATAGGATGAAAAAAGAACCGCCTGATTTGTAGTAACTGTTTATTTTTTGTGTTATAGGTATGTAACAAAGTACTTACAACATGTTACTAAACGATTAGGAAAAAAATTATGTATGACGAACTGTCACTGACCTTAACAGAATACAATTAACCGCAACAAAACACAGCATATCTATTCCACTGAGATATGTGTCGCTGGGATCATAGCCCGTGAAAATTTAGCGAATACATTGTTTACGTAAGAATTATGTAGTAAAATAGAAATGTTTCTATAATAGAAAAAAAATGACCGAAAATCTACTTACTGAAAAAAAGGCAGTTTATTGATACCTCTGTCATATGTTCTGCTACTATCTAGCGGCTTGGATCTGAACCGTCTCATACGTCCGACCTTCATAGTTATTACTTTTGCCCTTTAAGGGTCAAATTTTTTAAAAAAAAAACACGTTTTATTTTATTTATGTTACGTAAGTGGATGCCAATCTGTAAAATGATACTGCGTTTGTCGATTTCGGTTAGGTAGCAAGAGATGAATCGTAACAAAAAACATGTTGAATAGCCACTTTGCACTTTAATGGTCGAATTCAGACAAATTCCTTTTTGGAAATATGATGTGACCAAAGCGGAGACTTTAAAATGATACCACATTTATCAGTTTCGTTTAGGTATGAAGGTAGATAGCGGCTTGTGGAAAAAAAAAACTTTTAGAAATCTTTATATTATATGTACATATATATACGACGTGTGTGTCCCAATATTTCACACTGCAACCACCACTACCTAACGCACATCACATATTTGTGTGTGGTAGTAGCATGGGGTTTCCCGTCGTGCACAACGTTGGTCGAATGCCAGTAGCTGTGGGGGGGAGCGGGGGGGGGGGGGAAAGGGGGGAAGAGACACGGTGGTTGATCTGGGACATTTTCTTATTTCGACCAAAAACATGTGTGTCCCTTTATTTCTTCTAGCTGTTGCAACTAAATAGCGCGGACCACTGGTGTTTGTGTGTGGTAGTAGCATCCAGAGTCTCCCATCTTGCACCTTGATGGTAGAATGTCGGTAGCTATGGAGATGTGGGAGACATGGTGATTGAAAGTGGTCCACCTGGGGCACTTTCATATTTCCACCAAAGACTTGTGTGTCCTTATAATTTCACTTTTCAGCCAAAACTACCTAGCGTGCACAACGTTGGCCGAGTGTCGATAGCTGTGGAGGTATGGGAGATATGGTAGTTGAAAGTGGTCGATCAGAAACATTTTCGTATTTCGACCAAAAAATATGTGTGTCAGTATATTTCACTTTGTTGTCACAACAACATAGCGCAGACCACTGGTGTTTGTTTGTGGTAGTGGCTTCGAGTCTCCCATCGTGGTTAAAAGAGTTCGACCTGGGAAATTTTCCTATTTCTAACAAAGATGTGCCGGCCTCGGTAGCGTAGGGGCTAGAGCACTAGCTCCGCGTGCCGAAGGTCGCCGGTTCGAATCCGGCCGCGGGCATGGATGTTTAAGTGTAGTGTGTCTATCTTAATGTAATTAACTCGGGATTGTATTTGTAGATTACAGGAGATATTGGTTATACTAATGGGTTGTTGCTAACTTGTTGTCAATATATAATAATATTATCAATTATATAGTAATATTGACATTACTAATAAGTGTGTGTACTGTTCCACATCCCCGAGATTATTCTCACATGGGATCAAAGTGAACATATCTATCTATCTATCTGTCCGTCCTGTGGTGTCTATACTTAAGAATCACAACGTACTGGAGAAAACTAAATCACTGGATGAGATATCACAAGCACATAGAGCTGGCTAAATGGCTTAGTTGCCGAGGCCATTAAAAAAAAAATAATAAAAAAAAACAAAGACGTGTGTGTCCCTATATTTCACCATGCAGCCAGAACTACCAAGAGCAGCCTGGAGTCTTCTATCGTGCACTATGGTGATTGCACGTCCGTACCTGTCGGGGTGTGGTGGATATGGTGGTTGTAAGTGGTCGACATGATGTAAAAATAGCCATGTGAGTCCCTATATTTCAGTCTGTAGCCAAAACTATCAAGCCCAGTCCACTGGTGTTTGTGTATGGTAGTAGCCTCGAGTCTCCAAACACGCAAAATGGCGGAGGAGGGCATTTTCATATTTCTACCCTATATTTCACCCTGTAATCAAAAGTACGTTGTGCAGACCACTGGTATTTGTGTGTAGTAATAGCCTCAAGTCTCCAATCGTGTACTTTGTTAGTTGAATGTTGGTGGTTGCGGGAGCGTGGGAATATGGTGGTTGAAACTGGTCGATCGGAGCATTTTCATATTTCGAAGAAAGACACGCGTGTCCCTATATTTCACTTTCCAGCTAATTGTATAAATGTTAAATGTCATCATACGCAAAATAAATAAAATAAAAACTTTCCAGCTACAATAATTACGTGAGGTTTTTTTTCCGTAAATCTGGACCCCACTCTGTGGTAAGATTTGGTAAGATCGACCTCGTGCTTTTGGTGGCCCCTTTTTTTAGCTCTACTATTGTCTGAAGGGCGGAAATTTGAAATAAAAAGTTACATGAGATTTCTGTCAACCCCCCTTCCCCTTAGATTTCGCCGGACCCCTCGCCTCCCCCACCACTCCTATATGAGCTCACGTAATTAATGGACGCCCCCTATTATGTAAGATAGTCTCAACAGCAACGTATTTACGAATACATGTTCGATATTACTCAGACTGGAGAAAAGATTGACAGTTTTCGTACGGTTTCCCTAAGTTTTTTCCTATTTTGCTTTTAAAGCGATTGGGTAATAATTATTGTTTCAACCAGGGTCTTTTCATATCCTTCAGTCAAAAAGCTGAAGAGCTAAAATCCAACTGAGCGTATCATGCACAATGGAGCTGTAACCATCTAACCTTGGTGGGTAAGAGCAACGATTAACATAACTAATAAGTAATGAAGTTCTGTTTGCGTGGCGTTCCTACACTTTATTGTGTGAAAGCGCAGTATATGGTGACCGTAGCCAGCCGCCGCTGACACAGCGCAAACTAGTAGCTGGAACAGCTTTGTTTCGTGCTTGCTTGACAACAGCAATGTGCTCTGCAATTACTCGACGGAAGTCAAACCACTTATTACGAAGTAAATAACTGGGTAATTATTCCAATATCACAACATCAAGAAAACGTAATAGTGTAATATTTCAAATTTGATGTCCTTACTGTAGTACACTCGTATAGTGGCGTGTATTACATTTTATTTGAGGCAGCTTGAAAGACATTTTCTACATCGCCGAGCGGAGTGACAGGGAATGGACAACGTTGCATCTTTGGAATTCCTAAGCTGGACGGCCGACTCCTGTGCAAGGCAACGTTGTGCAAATAGACGTTGCATATTATAACAATTCGCCCCGATAGTTAATTTTTTTTTTGTACTTATTGCTTTATGCCTCGTCGACGGCTAAGGTCATTAGAGGTGGGATAGGACTGGGGACAAGGAACGGGAAGGAATTCGGCCATGGCCTTTTTGAAGGAAGCATCCCGGCATTCGCATGGAGTGATTTGGGGAAACGATGGAAAACCCAAATCTGGATGCCCGGACGGGGATTCGAACCGGCGTCCTCCCGAATGCGAGGCCAGAACGTTAACCGTTCACCCACCACGATCGGTCCCGATGGTCAAATTGGGTGAACTGAATGGACAGTGCGTACGTGTGAAATTAGGACAGCCAATGAAACATAATAATGTTATAAAATAATTAGATGATTGCTATAATTTTCTTTTATGTACCCACGTCACGGAATGGGCCCAGCAGAGGGGTGGTTCCGCAGATGGGTGGCAACACAGGTGAGTGGGGAGATTCTGGCCGGAGACATTATATTCTGAGGACTTGCCAGAAACACGCGGGGGAGAAGGGTCGAAGAGAAAAGCGTGTGTGTATGTGAAGGAAGACTGCGTGGAGGACAGTGCTATATATCACCAGAAGCACGTCCCTGTTTCCGGAAGCATGACGATGAACATCCGTAATACTGTGGAGCAAAACTTCAACAAACTGTAATGATACTACCATCATTTGTGAAGACAGCATTCCTGTTGATTCTATTGGTTACAACCCGTAAGCGCCCTTTTGGCTAACTCTAAAAGAGCAAAAAAAAAAAAAAAAAAAAAAAAAAAAAAAAAAAAAAAAAAAAAAAAAAATTAAAAAATCTGCTTAAACAATAACACCTGAGACTAATCGGGCCACAATAAAAAAAAATACTTTTCTTTGGGGGCTCATGTTTTCCGTTTTGATTAATTAAATTTATGTTTGTAATCTTTTGTCGTAGTCTTTTGTTGGAATTTTATGTGTTTTATAATTATACTTACTTAGTCAGCTTGGTATTAATGTTAATATGAAGGTAAAATAAATGTCTGTAATTTAGTGTCTTCAAACAATTTTTTATTGTATTTAATTTTCCATGATCTAAAGGTTTAGTTTACAACTGAGGAAAAAATATTCAATAAATTAATAAGAATTTTATGTAACGAAATGTCGTAATAATAGCAGAATACCGGTAGGTAACACATTATCCTTAGCAATTTTGATAAGCGGTTTGAACAATTTTCGACTCGATTTCTGTGATAGATTTTTGTATAATCGGTAACTGTCGAAATTTCAACGCGTGGGATAATATGCCTTTTGTTTGGCTCGCTAATATTTGACAAATGTTTGACTAAGTTAGGTGTGATAGAAACAATTGGAGATGTGATACAGCCTCATTCCCTGCTGTGAAATTGAAAATGACCAGGCTTTAATACGGTCAGTTATTATTTTAAATTGTAGCAGTCGTTTGAACTCAAGTTTAAAGTGCTTGATTTTGAGAAAGGCCCCCCTATCTGAGGTTTTTTTTAGTAGCACTTCCTGTAATGAATATCTCATCGACTTTGCCAGCCTGCATTCTGATAATGAACTTTTGGGTGAATCGAAGAACAAAGTATTTAAGATCCAGAAAGTTCTACACTGTTTACACTATAACCATTTGAGCTACGCAAGAACACTACGATAAAAGCACTTCGGGACCATGTTAACAAGGGCCCCGTTGAAATATATATATTTTTCGGATACTTTGGGCTATCAGGCCAGATGGGCGACCTTTTTGTAGCTTTAGGGGGCCCCGATGCACGGCACCGCCTAGCTCTCCGATAGCTACGCCCCTGTTCGGGACATTTGCTCTGGCTGCAATGCCGCGTGCTTCTAGGAAGGATTTTTGGCGTGATGAGCCTCATGGAACAAGTCTCAAACATGTCATGAAACGAAGGATGAGTTTAGTGAAGCCAAACGGGAAAAAATGGGGGTGTTTCATCATTTAGCAGCAAATGTGTTCACTACACTCCCCAACATAAGGTGACTCAATAACACCACCCGAAAAGAGAAAAACAGTCACACTTCCCTCCTGAAAGTACAGGTAAATGCCGCACCCAATAACCAAGCGTAGGCCCGTACCATGGAGTGCGTTACCCCTATAAAGTAATTTCCTGGTAAAATTTCGATACTGCAATTTTTCCAAAACCTTTACTAGTAAGGTTAATGTTATGTATCAGCGTTTTGGTGAACGATAGGATATTAAGTTTAGTGTGTTGTTAAGAGAGTTTATGGGAAAGGATGTAAGCGGCTGTTGATCCATTTATATCTACCATTCGTAAAGACAAAGCAAGCCGCCAAGTTTAACGTCCCTATACGACTACTAGCGTAACATACTCTCACTGCTTGAAGACTGCAAAGATTCTTGTGATTTAACATATGCCTTGTATCAGCAGTTTCATGATTGCACACTTTCTTCGTAACTGTCCTTCCAGTAAAAAATCGTGGCCAACACATATCACTGTACGGTGCCTTACCGACTTTGGCCACGCCTGCTATGTCTTGTTAATCGCAGTGAAATTGATTCGTAAATCTAGCTTATATTTAAACTTAGCACCGAAACTCTGTAACAAAGCAGTTTTCATACCACATGGATATTTCAGTTCTATTCAAACACTGCAAACTCATTATAAATGGGCGAAGTGGTACTCCGTGTTAGTGCACCGCTGTTTGAGAGGGTTTGTTGAAGACTCGGTGCCGATGAGGAGATACCTCCACAACTCATCTCGGGCTGACAGGAATGTCAGGCGCTGCGCCAGACAGGGAGGCTTCTCCAAGCGGCACCCAGTCTAAACTCAGATACTTTGCCACCTGTCACCTCCACTAGCGCAGTCTGTTCACTAAAGACGAATTCTGGAGGTATATCTTAAGAAATACAGTTCATACAAATGTACATTATTGCAACGAGCTTTACTATACAAGCATAACGCAACGATTTGGAAACTTCTTCGTAGTGCTTTGGACTGGTAGGAAGTGTTTCAAATTGTGTCATACTTTAAACTACGTACGAAAACAGGATTTCTCATCATAAATGCGGTAAAAGGAGAGTTCTAGAAACTTGAAGAGATCCGCTGTTCATTGGTCCATATAGTCTCTTCCGCTTATAATCTTTTTCGATATTAGGAAATAGGACATACGACCATCGAGCCAAGATTGGTATTACGAGGGTGGCCCTGAAAATAATGCACCACATTTTTTTCTTCTTCAGCAATTATTTATTGAACACAATGAAACTTATACACAAGAAAGAATGATGTTTCTTCTACACTCCCTATTTTTCTACGTAATCTCCTTCCCGTTCTATGGCCTTCCTCCAGCGAGACACAAGAGCGTGTATACCCTGGCGGTACCACTCCTTGTTCTGTTCACGAAGTCATTTCTTCACTGTGCGAATCACCTCTTCGTCATTCTCAAAATGTCTCCAACGAATGGCACTCTTCAATGACCGAAACAAGTGAAAGTCTGAGGGAGCTAGGTCAGGGTTTTATGGTGGATGGGGTAACACTGTTCAAACTCAAACTTGTGTGAGAGCGTGCGTTAACATGTTGAAGCAAACAATCACCTGGGTTGTTATGGCGTCCAAGTCGCTGGAAGCGCTTCTTGAGTATGGTTAATGTGTTCACTTATGCTTCAGAATTAATGGTGATGCCTCTCGGCATCACATCAATGAGTATGACACCATTACAGTCCCTAAACAAAGTGATCATGACCTTACCAGAGATGCTCTGAATTTTTTTTTCTGTGGAGAGTCAGGATGGCGCCATTCCATCGATAGCCGTTTTGTTTCGGGCTCAAAATGGTGATTCTGGCTTTATTACCTGTCACAATCCGGAACAATAAGGCTTCCCCCTCAGCTTCTAAACGTTGCAGCAACTCAGAAGAAATGTTTTTTTCTGAGACTTTTGTGTTCCTCCGTAAGACGGTGCCGAACCCATCGTGAACACTTTTTTTTTTTGTAATCAAGAGCACTGACAATTACACCCACACTTCCTTTGCTGATTGACAGCTTCCGCGCCAACTGTCGAGTCGTTATGCGTCGGTCCTCGCGAATGAGCACTACAGCACGCTGCATCTTGCCAGGTGCAACAGCCGTGGATCACCTTCCTGACCGCTGCAAATCTTGGAGCTCTGCAGAACCGCTTTCAGATGGCCTCACCCTCTGTGCTCAGCTACTAACCGTACTTCTGTCGACTGCTGATGCTCTATAAACTGCACATACACGTTTTTTGAATGTTTCCAACTGTTTCTTGCTCCACAGTGAGAAATTCAATGACGACACGCTGCTTATAACGTACGTCACTCACAGACGCCACGTTGAGCCATTGCTGAAAAGTACGCTATCTATCGGAAGAAACAAACTCTGTAAACTTCAAAGTATTTATATCTAAAGTTTCGCATTCGTACCACTGTTACGGTCTGAGAAAAAAATGTGGTGCATTAGTTTCTGGGCCACCCTCGTAGAAATATGTACATTTCCTGAAATCTAAATGCTATTTCTAAGCGGTATGAGCAGTGGGAAATTTAAATGGACATATAGTTTTTTATATGTAACTAGACGATCCATGCGAAAATTTAGCGAAAAAAAAAAATTCAGTGAAAAGTGAGGTTGAATATGATGTCACCAAAGCTGAGTCATTACTCTTCATACTCCTACTTCATTTATCGATTTTGGTTGGATATCCAGGGAGATAAATGGCTAGAGACACAAAAAACACATTTTAGAAAAATTGACATTTTTGCCCTTTAAGGGTCGAATTACGAAAAATTCCTATTTTAAATTATAATGTTACCACGGCGGAGACCTTAATCTTTAGTATGATACCTCATTTATCTATATCGGTTGGATATCAAGTGAGATAAATGGCACGTGACACAAAAATGCGTTATAGAAGCATTTATACTTTTCCCATTTAAGGGTTGAATTCCAAAAACATTCTTTCTTAAAATATGATGTAACCAAATCTGAGACATTACTCCTCATAATCTTACTTGATTTTTCGATTTTGGTTAGATATCCAATGAGATAAATTGCTTAAGACACAAAAAATGAATTTTAGAAAAATTAACATTTTTGCCCTTTAAGGGTCGAATTACGAAAATCTCCTTTCTTAAAATATAATGTTACCATGAAGGAGACCTTATTATTTAATATGATACCTCATTTATCTATATCGGTTAGATAATAAGGGAGATAAATCGCTCGTGACACAAAAATGCATTATAGAAAAATTTATACTTTTTCCCTTTAATGGTTGAATTCCAAAACAATTATTTCTTAAAATATGATTTCGCAAATCTGAGACATTACTCCTTATAATCCTACTTCATTTATAGATTTTTGTTAGATATCCAGGGAGATAAATGGCTCGAGATATAAAAAATGAATTTTAGAAAAATTAACATTTTTGCCCTT
This sequence comes from Vandiemenella viatica, assembly GCA_031002005.1. Lineage (NCBI taxonomy): Eukaryota > Metazoa > Arthropoda > Insecta > Orthoptera > Morabidae > Vandiemenella > Vandiemenella viatica. Next base: position 338,777,297 of record JARYHS010013630.1, read on the forward strand.
TAAGGGTCGAATTACGAAAAATTCCTATCTTAAAATATAATGTTACCATGTCGGAGACCTTATTCTTTAATATGATACCTCATTTATCTATATCGGTTAGATATTAAGGGAGATAAATCGCTCGTGACACAAAAACGCATTGCAAAAATATTGATACTTTTGCCCTTTAAGGGTCGAATTCCGAAAACTTTCTGGCTTAATATATGACGTCACTAAAGCGGAGATCTTAATCTTTAAAACGATACTTCATAAAACGGTTTCAGATAGGTATCCAGCGAGATAACTGACTCGTAACACAGAAAACAGCATTTTAGAAAAATTTACATTTTTGCCCTTTAAGGGTCGAATTCCGAAAATTTTCTTGCTTAAAATACGATTTAACCAAAGTGGAGTCCATAAGCTTTAAAATGACACCTCATTCATTGATTTCGGTTACGTGTGAAGGAAGATTTAGGCTTGTGACAAAAAAATACCTTATAGAAATAATATATATGATTGGAACGCACAACAAATCCACAGTGTAAGGAAAACACAGGAAAAAAGTTTGAAGCCTCTGGAAACAATAGCGGAAGAAGTGATGTTAGGCGCGGACACCTGTTGGTGCCGTGTCCAGGTGTTGGCCACGGCCACTGGCACCCAGCCAGCGCAGTCGCCGTCAAAATACAGGACCCGCCAGACGCCGCTTGTTGCTACGGTATGTCAGGCACTGAACCAGCCTACATTCACAGTGGAGCTCTCTGCTACCTCAACACCTGATGACTCCACTAATGTCGACGTCGCAATCTATTTGTAAACTGTTTCAGACACTAAGTACTCACACAATTGACCTTTGCGATATCTGTATCTCTTGGAAAAAGGTTGTGTATAAATGTTTTGGTGCGAATGAAGACATAATGAACAGATTATAAAATTTGACTACTGTGAAATATCAGCTGGAAAATTCCACAATGCAGTACAATCTCTCTCGGAAAACTTATTTCCTGCTATTTCTTGAGAAACTAAATATATTTTCCTATCCTCCATTGAAACACCATACAGGTTAAAATTGTTACTTCTTTGAGATTCATAATTCTCTTTGAACTATTATGATGTTGACTATTATTCAAAATTTTTAATAGAATTTTACTTTTACGAAGCACCCATAAACCTACCAGCGAAATGAAACCCATTATATCACCTCCTTCAAGAGAGGAATTGCTTTAAATTCAAATAAATTAACTTGCTTACCGTTTTGCAGGCATAAAAAAATTTGCGATCTGAGTCCTATATGTAAATTAATGTGCTGGTGACGAGATTGGAAATATTGAACATTAATGGGAGTAGACTACAACCTTGTCTCACACCCTTGTTAACTGATGGTGTTTTTCATTCTCTGTGTTTACTATAGCCACTTGATTCTTGTATAGATTGTTTTCTTCTATCTCAGCTTTTAGACACAACTTCTTTGAAATTTTGAACATCTTCTCCCAAAAGCTTTTTCTAAATCAACGAAAGCCATAGAAGTATCAAGTATTAACCTTAAAGTAAGAATAGCTTGTCTTGTACCGCGGTTTTTTCTACACCCGAACTACTACTTTCTCCATTCTACTGTACATTAATCTGGTCAGTAATTTTGAAGCATGCGATGTCAGTCTTATAGTGCGATATTTCTCTCATTTATAGGCTTACGCTTTCTTTGGAAGTGTGAAGATGATACTTTTGTTAAAATCAGTTGGAATCTCTCCTGTTTCATAAATTTTTGGGATCATTTTGAATAATATTCATATTACTTTTTCTCATAGGGATTTCAGAAGTTCTGCACGAATCTCAATTCCAACCGCCTTATTTGATTTCAAATCATTCAAAGCTCCATAAAAATCTGTCCTCAAAACAGTATATCCCAAGTCCTCAATATCGGCATCGCCTTCTTTTTCCAACGCACTGTTGTTCAAATCAGCCCCATAATACAGTTTCTCTAAGTACTCCTTTCCATCTGTTAACTCTGTCTTTTGAGCTTAAAAGAAGTTTCCCGTCAGCAGCTTTAATGTTTATACATCTTTTCTTCATTTCTCCAAAAATCTGTTTCATCTTCCTGTATGCCACATCTACTTTACCTACGGCCACTTCCTTTTCTACTTTTTCGCTCTTTTCTAGCAGCCATTTATTTTTTACTCTCTTACATTTCCTGTTTATTTGATTTCTAAATTGCCTGCATTGTTCGCTTCCTGAGTCATCCTGAGCATGTTTATGCCTTCGATCCATCAACTCTAAAATTTCTTCTGTGATCCAAGGTTTTCGGGCGGCTTATTCCCTACAGCCAACTGTTTCTTTAACAGCCCTGATTATTTCTTTCTTCAACGAATTCTATTCGTACTCATTTGAACTCCTTTCAGAGTTATTTCTTAGACCTACGTCTATATCTGCAAAATTTTCTCTCTTGTTAGAATGTTTCAGTTTGTTTACTGCCGGTCTGTTCTGCTTATATTGCTTCTTTATTCTCTTGAATTCATCCTGCACTTCATAACTATCAGATTGTGGTCAGAGTCTATGTCAGCTCATGTCAGGTCATTAGAAGCGTGACAGCTGTGGCGGCTTACGGACAGGCAGGAATTCGGCCATGGTTTCTTTAAAAAACCGCGGAAAACCTAAATTTGGATGGCCGGAAGGAGATTCGAAACCGCGACCTCAAGAGTGTGATGGCAGAGCTTTACCGTTCACCCACCAAAAGTTAATCTCGATCCTGTGCATTCCAACAACGGAAGAAAGTATTCAGGAGGGCATCAGTACGGCACCTAATTTCCCTGATCTTATCTCTCCTGTTACAGCGACCTAAGTATAATGCATTTGAAAAAATCGTTAATTTTTCCCATGCTACTCAATAATTTATGCGGTAGCTACACCGTCTGCCTACGACAGAATCCCAACCCAATTTCTGTATCATGGCGGAAAAAAAGAAAAAAGTTTGTGAGATAAAGTAAACGAAGGTTTGAAATGTGAAGAGACCACGAGAATGAAAAATAACAAAAAAAAAATGCACTTGATAGTTATCTATCACATAACAGAAACCCGAAAGACTGACCAAAGTGGAATTAAGTGTTCAAACAATTTATCGATGCCAACAGTCGTGCGAGTTCGTAATTCGTCAAGTTGTGTCCTGCAGAAAATACGAAGCCACGAAACGGCAAACATTCCAAGTTATGTGCTGCTACAATGGCAAACACATGATACGAAAGAATCACGATGGAAATTGTTTTTTAAGTGATAAAACTGATGTGTAATAGAACTATTATTCACGTTCTTATTGGTTTTATAAACTTATTAGACATTCTGCAACTACTACCAGTGTGAATTTCTTTGTCATAACATATCTACCGAAATAATTAAAAATTAAAATAGACTGACATTTTACCGATCTCGTCAAAATAACGAGCTATTTTCCTGATATTTGTGGAATGTGTTCTATTAGGAAACCGTGAGGTACTTTTGAATAAAATATGTGATATCTGATTAAATAAGTAACTATATTCTTAACGGTTTATGCCGTTGCTGTTACAACAATTAGCACATCAAACACAGTTATTAACAAAAAACTAAAAAGCAGCAATCAACATCAAACTTCTGCTTCACATCTACATATAGTTGTTGGTTCTTACTAGCTTATCTTTCGTCCTTCGTACACTTTTCCCCAGCCCGTTTAATGATTTCCGTGTTTTGGGTTCAGATTGCGCCTCTGCAGTGGGTAACCACTGCCCCATGTGAGTCTATGCCATTCGCCACAGATTGAGCCGGGCAACCTTCACGAGCCGTCGTCCGGAGGATACCTTTACTAGATCAAGCCTTTTTAGGAGAGAATATCCGAATAATGGTTAAAACACCTAACCCTGTTCCAATTGTGCAGCTGTCTACTGGCATGTGTTTATAAAATGCGCTATTCAAGTACCGTAACATGTAATACTGAACACGGTATGAAAGTATTCTTACGGTCAAACAACTGGAAAACATTACTGGAAATAAAACAGTAATACCGATTAACAAATTCTTCAATAACGGTAATAATTATTATGTAGCTTCAACATATCAGTTCTTCTTAGTTCCATAGAACTAAATCACGAAAACAATTTGTAGTTCAACATATCTACATTAATAATCAAGCGAGTTGAAGGGTGAAAATTAAAACTCTTGTCAATTATTTAAGCCAAATTAGAATAGGTCTATGTTCAGTGGATTCTTAACTATCATATCATTTCAAAACTCAAGATTCCATTCCGATAACGTGTACGAAATCTCGCTACAATGAAGACAATGGAGATAAGCTCCACGTCATAGAACTGATAAAATGAATGTCCCTCGAAGGACAAATAATTACAGCGGACCGAGCGTGATGGTGTAACGGTAGCGTTCTGGCCTCGCATTCGGGAGTATGGCGGTTAGAATCTCCGTCCGGGCATCCAGATTTGGGTTTTCCATGGTTTCCAAAATCACTCCAGGCAAATGCCGGGATGCTTCCTTCAAAAGGCCATGGCCGAATTCCTTCCCATTCCTTGCCCCCATCCTTTCCCGTCTCTCGCTGTTGAGAGACGTAAAGCAGTTAAAAATTTAAAAAAAATTTTAAAAAAATGACAGCGATAAGCGACGTCACAGATTACTGTTCCCCGACAGCTAAGGTATTGGTTTAAAACTATCATATATATTATTTCTATAAGATTTTTTTCTTGTCACAAGGCATTATCTCCCTTCATACCTAACTGAAATAGATAAATAAGGTAGCTCCTAAAGATTAAAGTCTCCGTTTTGGTTACATTATATTTTTAGAAATTAATTTTTCAAAATTCGACCCTTAAAGGGCAAAAATGCCAATATTTCTAAAAATGTTTTTGTCACGAGCCATTTATTTCCTTGGACAACTAACCGAGGGCGGCAGTGTAGCTGAGGCGGTAGAGCGCCAGATTGCGGCCCGGACGACCGAGGTTGGATCCCCGACGAAGCCGAGGATCTTTCCTCAACGTTGAATGTCCGGAACGGCTCCCCAGGCCCACTCAGCCTGCTATCCAATGAGTACCGTGGAGAAAACACCGCGGTAAGGTAAAAAGAACGGCCGGCCGTCACATCCATTCCTGCGCCAATGGTTGTACAGGGAGTGCGAGCTCTGCCTTCGTGAATCTTACGGGATGCGGCAGGAGCCGTCGGAACCCCGTGACCTTTACCATTACCTTACAACTAACCGAAAGCGCTAAGAGCGGTATCATTTGAAAGATTATGGTCTCCGCTTTGGTGAAATAATAAATTAAGAATTTTTTTTTTCAGAATTCGACCCTTAAAGGGCGAAAGTATCAATATTTCTACTACGCGTATTTGTGTCACGACTCATTTATCTCCCTTGATATCTAACCGAAATCGAAAAATGAGGTATTATTTTAAAGATCAAGGTCTCCGCTTTGACCATATTCATATTTTAAGAAAGGAATTTTTGGGAATTTGACCCTTAAAGCACAAAAGTATCATTATTTCCATAATGTACTTTTTTTGTTACTAGCCATTTATCTTCCTTGATACCTAACCGAAATCGATAAATGAGACACCATTTTAAAGATTAAGGTCTCCACTTAGGCAACATCATAAATTAAGAACGATATTTTTAGAATTTGACCGTGAAAGTTGCGCGTATGAGACAGTTCAGAGCCAAGCAGCTAGATAGCAGTAGCACATATCACAAAGATATTAATAAACTGTGTGTTTTCGTACAGTAAGCAACTTTTCGGATATTTTTTTCTATTACAGAAACATTTGTTTTTCTATACAATTCATATGTAAATATTTTATTTGCGAAATTTTCTCAACGGGCTACGATCACCCCAATATATATCACAGAGATGTGCATTTTGTTCAGGTTAGTTGTACTCCGTTAAGGTCAGTGACAGTTTCATACATATGTTTTACGCGTTCAAAAGTTTTTCCTAGTTATTTCGTAATATGTTGTAAGTATTTTGTTATCTGCCTACAACACTAAAAAACAAACAATTGTTACAAATGATGCGGTTCTTTTTCATCCTACTACAAACTACCAATCTCACTATCCATCGTATTCACGAAATTTTCACACGGACAATCTAGTTATAAACTAAAAGGCAGTCGTTAAAAGAAACTTTGTAGCTCTAAAGTCGTTTCCTCACAAACAATTCTATGTTTTATAGTTAACTGACAACTTTTCAGCACGGCAAAAGATACGGAGTACTTTATGCCTCTTCTCCAGACACCGCAAGGTTTAGGAAAGAAATCAACGACCATTTATCCACAAGGACGGGCATTTGTGTTCTAGTCACGGAAAAAGAAAAGAAAAATGGAATAATTTTTTCACTAGCAATCGGAAATTACTTCTATACGGTTGCTCGGAGATTTTAAAACCGAGCATGGTGTGTGAGCCGTAATGCTCGACCTCGCATTCGGAAGGGTGTGGGTTCGAATCCCCGTCCGGGCATTAAAATTTGGGTTTTCCATGGTTTCCCCAAATCACTGTAGGCGCATGCCGGGATGCTTGCTTCAAAAAGACAATGGCCGAATTCCTTACCGTTCCTTGCCCCCCATCCTCTCCCGCCTCTAAGGGAGTGTCTATAAACTACGTGATTCGGTCTAGGGGGAGAGGAGTTGGCTGGAAAGCTACGTGGAAAAAAAGGGGGGGTGTTACGAGTCGGGCCAGGTAGCTTTCGATTCATATTACTTGTCACAAAATGAGGTTCAGAACACACAACAGCATCTAAATAATTATTAATGTCATTTAATTATCTCCATATGTAATTTACGATAGTCTGACAAGAGAAAAATAGTACAAAATCGTCTGGAATCAGTAGGGGAGAAAAGCTACGTGCTACGAGGGACGGGGGGGTTAGAGACAAAAGCCACGTCGGGCTACGTGGGGAGAGGCATAAACACATAAGCAAAAAAAGAACGTGATATTTTAAAAAGTTATCTTCGTGAATAATCTTTTCCTTCGTCTCCTCAATCGTTAGGTTGATATGTAACATGCATGTCTTCCAAGCGTTTCCTTTCTTTGGCCAATAGCTTCTAGTGGCAATAAGTGTACTTGTCTTTCAAAGCTGTCTATAACAAGCTTTAAATAAACAAAAGATGTGCATTATTTTTCAATATAACAGGCGCTGATTGCAACACATGGAGTGAACAAATCTGTAACATTTAAAACGTAGTTTCTGGTCTTTTGTTTCACAACGTTCAAAAACATCTGAGATCTTTTTTCGCTGCAGAAAATTTTCCACGAGGATCACTGAAAATTAGAAATTATTCGGAACTGAAAGTCACTGGCAGCTAGGTTGGGAGTATACGGGAGTGTAGAATTTGACACATTATTAATGAGATACATGGAAGAAATCAACTGATTTTTATTTTAATTTAAAGTGAACGCGATTCTCGGGGGGGGGGGGGGGGCAATCACTGGTGTGATTTTGATGATGTTTTAAATCATGTACAGCCCATGGTACCGGGGGTAAACAAAATATATTTCATTCTGGTGTGATATTAAAAAGATGACAAATCAAGATCAAAGTATACGTAAAAATTACTATTTGAAGGTAGCAGTTTAAAGCTTACGCAGCCGAAGTACATATTTTCTGTGCTGTCCGTGTGGTGCCCCAGCGATTCGGCGGCTAGTCTGCTATGGTTCGGCCTACGATGTATGTATTCCGCTCAGTGTATATACACCTTTAAAAGGTTATATATGTCTCGCAATCGAATTGGTAATAGGAATACGTAGAAAGAGCACTGTATTGAAAAACAATATGTAAACAGATGCGCCAAATGGTGCAAGAACTTTCCCACACTCTGGGAAAAATTAATTCCAATGATTTAGGTCAGTCGGTAACGTACATAAATTATTCGGAATTGAGAGTGACATTCGCCAATGGCACACTCCGTGTATAGGATTCCACTTAAAATTGTAGGTGCTCGTGAGCTGAAAGCATTACCCGATTAGATGGCTATGACAGAGGAGGACGCAGCAGTCGATGAGAGAGAGAGAGAGAGAGAGAGAATTAGTTGCAGTTATACTAAAAAAAATACCAGCTAACGCCACGGAGGGGGTGGCAAAGACTGATATAAAAAGGTTATTTTAAAAGCACTTTCTAACTATGTTTATACATGCCAATAGATGGTACTTTAACACATTTCCGAGAATCGTGACGCCATTTGGATTTCTCTCGGAATTTGCAACATTCTAGATTATACGTTGACTACGTGCGAGTAACTTCAGTTAAAGTCCTGACGTCATCTCAAAACAATTAAAAAGTGAACGAAGTTAGGAACAGCTAGTCCTCAATCAAAGCGCACTATTGTGCAAGAACCACATGTCTTTAGAAAATTTAGATCTGTAGCATCTTATGGCATAATATTCGGCATTAACAATCTCTCTTCTCTCCTAGAAAAATGTCGCCATCATATTCTCCGTAGACTACATCACTTTTGCTTGAACAACGATATGTAAGCATATTATACTGCAGAGAACTATTCTATCGACTCTTTTTTTTTTTTAGAGAGAATAATGGTCTCATTCTTGGAGCGCATAAATTTTGTTCTCTCGACAGACCTCTCCAAACACAGTCGACGATTTTGGGCATCCCGCGCAGTTGTACTGTTCAGGAAGAAATGTTCATGAAGACCTCGAGGATCTTTTGTTTTCAATAAATCAAATATCGCAGTAATTTCTTTTGGTTTCTGTCTTCGATCTGAAAGCACTTCGTCCTGGTCAGTCGACTTGTTTTCTGCAGTAATCGGTGAGGCAGGTAGGTGTGCGTGGGTCATCAGCGGGAGATTCCTCTAAGATTTTTATATTTTTCTGCGCTTACCGAAAACAATACAGGCAGGAAGTTCAAGAGCTTTGCTCACTCCAAACAAAATATTGCTCTTTATGGAAAGGCCAAATAAGACTTCGCCCCGCTCAGTAATTTTATTGCGACACTTTGTGCATATGCTTTAGTGCGCCTACAAAGAGGCATTCGCGCTTCCACAAGTGCATCGGAATTACTTCAACCGTAGTATGTTTCAGAAAAACAACACGCTTGAACAACAGTAGGAGAAATTCGCAAAAAAGTCTAAGGACACACGACGTTAGTCTCTTGAGCGCGAAGGAAGCACTACAGCTGTATAGTCTCCGTGAACCTCCTGAATGACGCAAACGCGTCTCTGACGAGCCCAAGTCCATAATTTCAATGGTAAAATGCTTATTCACCAGTTATATGAAATAGATGGAAATATGCTACCAAGGAATGTTTGTGCAACTTGTGCTGCATTTTCTTGCACGTAAGGTGGTGGTATATACGCTCCACTCTCTTGGCAAGCGGAATCTACAAGAATACGAGAATGTTGGCCGCTAGCCCCGACTGGCCAGCGCTCGCTTCTGAAACGATAATTAGGACGCGAGCGGACGCCTCTCTTTCCTCTTGTGTTTAGATTTGAAATTGAATGATAAGTAGAATAGTTAAACGAAAGAAATATTTTTTTCTTGTAATTTTACAAACGCGCGCCAATTAAATCGCACACCGTAAAGATAAAAAGGTGGCTCAGCATCAATAGTCACGGAATCTCCTGCAGCCCTTTTACAGAAAAAGACGGACTAATGGCGACATTTAGGGGGTCACTGGAGGAAGAAAAGAGCATCGTTGTGGTATGGCGCAGCTGCGGAGGACATTTATAAACCTATTAGGTATTTATACAATATGATCAACTATTCCTGGTTGCCTTGTATTCTTGTAAAGCCATTATCAACATCTAGAGGAAAGATAGTGTTTTTCAACGATATTTTCTGAATATATATAACGAAGTAAAATATTATTTTATGTAGATTTTACAAAACTACATGAAAGAAAAACGTTTTTTTTTTTTTTTTTTTTTTTTTTTTTTTTTTTTTTTTTTTTTTTTGCCAATGCCTTCTGCGCGTAATTATTGTAAGACAGAACGCATAAAGCTATTGCAGCAACAATTTCAATGTCGATATAACTAAATACCACTAGAATGTAGAATGACGCTCGCCACTCGCTTGTCAACGATTGGCTCGCATGAGTGTGTAACGAATCCGCCTGAAAGCGCGCCGATTCCAAACTTTTTGTCTACTTCACTCACTGAATTCGTTACTGCTCAGCTAAGATAGGCAGTAGGCCACGTTCAATATACACCAACCTTCCAAGAGAACGGTATAATACAACAGTGGAAATCGCATTAATTTTCGTCCAGCTATACTCGTGATGTATAAATACGAAACCATATTGCTAGAAGTTCGACAAATATTACAACATCCTATCGCCTTTTGCCAGGAATGTTAGAAAGGTTTTTGTCAGGCACAAGCATGCTCTCATTGCTTTAATCTCGTGACATCTCTGGCGATGTTTTCTCGCGAGTGTAATCCTGGACTGTAACCATACAAAACAGCAAAAGTGACAAAAAATTCATACCGACATGCACAATAACTCACCTGTAGTACACAATAACAACACGTATAAAACATATTTTATACTTTTTCGTACAGTTTCATGGAACAGTGAGCACTAATTCCAGCAATATATGGTGCTATCCTAACAACGTCTGTAATTAGCCAGTATTTTGTGTTTAAATCCCATAAATATTCTTTAAAATCCAACGTATGCATGCGTCATTGCTTGCCTATAATCGCTGACATCGCGCACGTGTAACTGCGTGTCGCACCAGCGTCAGCACAACAGCGTGTTCACTCTTCAATCCAGGCTTCGCCATAGAAGCTCTCACTTCAATAAGGTTTTCTAGTGGCGGCTTAGTATTAGATACTTGCTATAGCATACTTGATATGTGATTATTCCTGTTTGCGCCTAGAATATGTGATGCAGCTAACTTACAACAATTAGTGAACTCCCTAAACTACGAGTCACGGATCAGAGGGGGAGGAAGGGTTGTATAGAAAGCTACGCTGGGTTCCGTGGAAGGGCGGGGGATGTCCCAACCAAGCTACGTAGCTTTTCATTCATTTTATTTGTCAATATTAAAATAGGTTACAGAATACACAACAAGTGGATATTTATTTTCATCATTTAATTTTCTCAGTATTTTATATTTCCTTTATGCTGACAGAGCCGCGCGTGCGGGTAACTTGAAGTCATTATGTTCCAATAGTTTGGGGCTTGCGCCTTTGAACTAACTGACACGCGACGGCACATTACGCATCCAAAGAAATTAGGCACGCGATACCCAGACTCAAATTCGCGTACACATGTCACACGGGGTTTTCCACACCAGTGACAGTGCGTATTGTTTTAGAAAAACATGTTTTGATTTCATTCCTTCGTGTATTTCAGTGCATATTTAATTACAGAGCTCGCTGAAGTATTGGCTCAAAATCAAAATGTGGTGTGAAATGGCGCTGTACAATTAAGTTTACGAGGTTTATTGAAAATGTTTTTCCAGCTTGTTTTCAATATCCAAAACGTCGTCAATGAGCTATGGAAATCTTTTAAGCAGTAAAAGAATCATTTCATAGTAATATAGAAACAAAGAACTTTAGCCGCAGTTCTGTCACTTATGTTATCAGTTAACACAATAATAAATGAGATGTGGAGAAAGAAATGAACGAGAAATTTTCATTTCAACAATACGCCGGGAAAAACTTAATTCCCACACGAGATGTGGAGTGTTTTTTAGTAACACCTCAAGAAGAAAAGGATCTATGATTGTAGCGGAGAAAGAATTAAATACCGACGTTTTGACCAATATGCTTCTTTCTTCTTACAGGGCGGATATGGGTTTCACAGGATCTGCTAAACACATAATAACGCCACCAGGGAAGCACGGAAACTACTTATTCCGGCCGCCACTGCATGAAACGTTACATACTGTGCTTAAGCAGCGATTAATGGAACAGCAGTGGTGTTCTGCCTAAAAAATAGGCTGAACAGACTAATCCCATAAAAAATATACTGGTAAATTTATTTATTTATTTTCAAATAGCCTATGGCCAATATATACGTATATACATTAGAATTCATACATCACATTAGAAATGAAAGAGAAAAAACAAAAACAAACAAGCTTTTAATTTCATAGAATCCTTCTTAAGAAAATATTACAATCTCTCTCCTCTAACCATTTACCCAGCTTTTCTCTGAAACTTGCAACAGTTCTGGTCCTTTTTATGTCTTCAGGTAATTTGTTATATATTTTTAAACCTTTGTGAAAAACTGTTTTCTGTGCTTTACTACTTCTATTATAAGTTGAATGGAAATGATTTGCCTGCCTTGTCTTGTAATTATGAACATCATTATTCTTTTGTAGTAGTCTAGACGCATATCTTCGTAATAATTCACTTTTCAACCTATATACAAAAGTTAGTACGTCTCTAATTATTTCCAATTCAATATATAAATATCGTAAGTCCTTAAGCATCTTACTAACATTTTCAACTTGTATTTTATTTAGAACAGCCCTCATTCCTTATTAAAATTATTTTGCAACTTCATAATTGCTCTTTTTCTTGCCATAATTAATAATTTCGAGCAGTGTCTTATGTGAGGCAGCACAATTGATTAAATCGGTCTGTATATACAACCTTTAAATGTAGAATATTATTTTGCACAGTCTCCGGAACCTCTACAGTTACGGGAAAATGTTTGCAAATAATTGGTGAGCATTTTGAAGTAAAAAAAAAAAAAAACTTAGCAACTTGGTTGGACTCTCCCGAAGGAGGCATACTAAACCATTGTGTCAGAGGTAGGATGGTCAGTTTCTTTTTCCTGGGATCTACAGTTTAACGTGGAATCTGAACCACGGAACGACCTGGAGTAGCTTATATGATCAAACAACTTTTAAAATTCCTAAGCCTACCGGGATTTGAATTCGGACCGGAAAACCGAACTTTTGCTTCCTTAATCACCAAGTTACCAGATCGCTCAATTTTGATGTTACATCCAAAAATAAAATTTGCTGTAGGTTGGAAAGCAACTGCTTCATTGTCAAGCAGAAAATTTATTGGACATCACTGAAAAGAAGCAAAACTCTTTTCGCCTGTTTAATACACTGGTTATACTGTCCCAATCATTGGGCCAAAAATGTAGCTCTCCGCCGTTCCCTTCATGACAAGTGCGAGAAGGGGACGCTGGGGGCGTATCGATCTGCATTTTACGAGGGTGTCCAGCAAGGCGTGACTCCCACACAGCACTAAGCGGCTTGTTTACGTTCGGCGTCACAGGGCGCTCTCCACTACCACAATGTTCAACTACCAGAAGTTTGACAGAAGACAAATCAAAACATAGGAGTTTGGAACTTGAGGAAATGATACTTGTAAAGGCGGCCTTATACACTGCGGCACAAGTGACAGGTTCACTTGCAAAGGGAAACTGTTCACGTTGCACAGGGAAACTGTTCACGTACACCGAAGTACCTACGGTATACCATGGTATCAGTATATCCTGCACAAACCATGGAAACGTCACAAATGGTCTCACACTGAACGCGAAACATCAGTACTTAATTGGTAATTTTTTTTTACCGGATCTTGTGTAACGTCGTTAAGTTGCTGTATTTCGGTTTTCATTTTATGCTCTTTACCCTGTTCCATTTTGAAATTACCGATACACGCATTTGATTCATTTTCCTCTGAGATTTTCTGTAACAATTGTTTGGATTTTCTTTCCAGTTTATAGTTATTTGTAAGAAAGGAAGCAACTGTTGGAGGAATGTTGGAATTTTTTCCGTTGCTTGGGCGCTTTAGATGGGAAACGTTTTAACATAGTGCCCGCCAGCTAACAACGATTCTGAATTACCAAGGCCGTCATGGCATGGTATTACATTCTAAAGAAAATGCAGGATACCGATTCATTTTAGTAGATTTTGGTACAAATGGAAGAACGTCGAATTAAGGAAGAAAATTGAAAATCCGAACACACAAAACATTAAAAGTGTTACTAGAAGCATGCCAAATCTTTTTGTTGCAGACGATGCATCTCCTCTGACATCAGGTATGTTGAAACCTACCTGACAAGCAGTTTCAAAACCGAAGTGATAAAAAAAAATGTCCCGGGCTATATGCATTGTTGATAATGCTTTCGGCATACTAGCTTCTCGATTTTATGTATACAGTACACAAATTAATATAGAATCAAAGAAATAGTGAATGAAGCTTGTGATTTATGCGTTTGAAACAAAACCAGCAATAATGACAATGGACACAATGCGATCTTTTCTTAAAAAGTACAACAGAGAAACACCTGCACTGGTAATCCGAAATACCGCACAGACACTGTGTTCTGTGCTCTAGCTCAGACAAAAAGAATGGATTTTTCATTATTTTCCGATCAACTGAGCTAGTCAGGGTACTAGTGCAGTATCGTGGCTGGTTTTCCTGCACAGGGTGGTTGTTCAGTTGGACCTTTGCAGTGTTCCGCTGCCTGTATAGCCACATTAACAAGGATTTTTTAATGCAAGGTTAGTCCATACTAGCGAACTTAACAGCTGGGAACGTACTGTTGTCAATTAACGTAACCAGGCAGTGGTACCTGACTGCTCCAGACAACAGGATAGCCCCCTCGAGATTGGCGCCCAGTAAGCCATTTCGTACGTACACACTTTGACAATAAATTTGGCGGCCGCTGAAAAATTCTATCACTCTTATCTTGCACAATCCTACATCAATGTCATCCTAAGAAACAGTAACGCTATACTGGCTTCAACTCTTTGTCGAATTTCAATAAATCGGAGTAAAAGTCATAAGTAACACAATCCTCACACGAATACCCAGTTACACAATAATCTAAAGTGTTGATTTTGTACAGGGGAGCAATAACAGCCAATGAAAACTTAACACATTAAAACTCTGGTAATGTCCACTTTTTATGATCATTCGTACTTCAGTGTTTCTCATCTGACTGTCTGCTGAAACCGTCAAATAATGTTTGTTACTCTAGCTACGGGCATACATAGACAGTACTTGACAACAGATTTTATGATATAAAGATGAATTTGGCGTTTTTGGCGTACATACTAGAAGTTTATCAAATACGAAAATTCTTTACAAAGGGGGTCTGAAAATTTCTCAGCTTAGCCTACGAATCATTTCCTTTTACGATTAAATAAATTCAATGAAAAACTTAAACTTGACATCATTAAACTTTCGTAAAATTTCATGTTTCGTAGTTTGACGATAACAGCGCCATCTATACAAAAAATTTCACTGACCACCGTAGTACTTACAGTATAGCTGCTTTCTATCGCATATCGAACTGCAATGTATTTTTTTGGAATAATATTTTTTCTGTATGTATGTATGATTAAAGTTCGAGTGAATATTCACTAGTGCTCTGACTAACATTTTAGTTTGTATGTACGAATACATTTGTGCTAGTGCTGACAGAAGCGTATCGTTAGATGATTTGTAACCAAGAGCAGTTGAACTGCAGGTAAAACGTTGTCATACGAAACGAAATTGCGTAATGTGGAGCGCATAATCATACGTGTAACTTGAAAACTAATAACGTGAAACATTAAGACCATCAACACAGCGTTTGTTTCGCCGGTTTCAACTGACGTTCAGTAATCTTATTGTTTACCTGTTTGCTACATCAGTTTACTACATCTATCTGATATTTGCGGAATGCTTGAAAGAGAGAGAGAGAGTCCTCTCCCTGTGGAAACAATTATTCCGCAGCACTGATGACAGTCCAGGCAAGAAAATTACGGAGCAATGACGTCTGCCTCCTCCAAACACTTCATCAACTATTACTTTTACCCTTCATACACGTTTCTTGAAACTATCTGGATCTCATCACAACATAACACAGGTATGATTTCTCTCAATTTCTGACGTTGGCAATTAAGATTTAATTGCTTTTCGGGTTGTTTTGTCAATTTTTTCGCGGAGAGTAAGTATATCATCAGCTTTTGGCTAGGGTTGAAAAGTCGGCAACAAAATAAAATTAGTGACTCAGCAGAAAAATATAATAATTAAATCTAATTAACACGGAGGATACGTAGAGTATAAGATCTTAAAAGATGCCATTCTGTTCTTGCTCTGCCGAAAATCTCTTCATTGGCACTTCCAAAGATCCAAACGATCTGTGGCATATCTTGTAGGGGCTACATCCCAAAAGGAACCTCCTTGTTTAATGCACTCAGGTTTAATGTTCAGGACTTAACAGCACACAAAAAAGCGGGCCGTTTATAACATTTAACAATTTCCTGCCTAGGAGTGATATTAAACGCGATTTCACAAAACAAACATTTAATCGAATGTAATGTAGTAAGAGCAGATACAATACATCTGATTTCTACTCATGGATTCAGGTCACAAGTTATGAAAAAAAACATGAATTAAACTTTCTAATCTTTTTTGTCTGTTGTTCGTACTCCAATTGTATCTATACTGCTAAAAATCTGTATGCGAGATGCCTATGTCTGAGAATTTGAAATGACAACATGCAAAATCTACCGCAGTAATTTGGATGGTGTTTTCAAAATTTGAGAGCTTATGATCCAGATTAAAATCTTCGAAAACAGGTTTATAGGTATCGAGGAACGTAGCAAAAAAATTCAGTATGAGAGGAACTGAAACCTCACATCACTATGTATTTGATATGAGCACTCCTTTCAGGAAATACTGGCAAAAGATCACACTACTACTCTTTGGATTTTATTTTTTGACTTAGGTTATTAATTTTCTGAAATATAGTACATTAAAATAAACGGAATACGTGAATCAAACGAATTATGCATACGTAATATTTACATTTATGTAAACATCTTTGTGCTTAAAAGAATACTGAACTAACAAGGAGAGGTCTTCTATGTGGAAACTGGAATCGAAGAACGATCAATGCGGATTTATAGTATTATGCTTCATGGATCTCATCCTAATAGTGTTAGCCCTGGTGGCCTTCGTTTACGAGAAATTCAGAGTAATTTTAAGTAGTTGAACAATATCTGTAAACAAATCGATCAGCACTAAGCGGCTAAATAGCAGCGTGCTTTGGTGGTTGTGTCCATACACGGAAAATCGCTCCCCGGTCACCAAATTTTTTTTTATTTTCTGCGCAAATTACATTTCGCTTCTATTTGCTGTTTATAGCATTATAGATTCATTTTTAAGAAAATTCACCGAGAAAATAGTTCGTTTCTCTCCGAAGAATTAACATGTTTTTTTGATGAAAGGAGCAATAAAAACATTTAAAACAAATTGATTCAACACCGGAAACATCTGAGAAATGAAACCCTTCCACAACAACAAATTCTTATTATTGATATTAGTAGCCATATCTCATTTACATTTGTAAATTTCAGATTTTCTTTCATTAAACTGGAACCAATTCATCATATCAGTAAGAACAGGCACACGAAATTTGTGGAAAAGAACTGAATTTATTTCATTGGCATATTTATGTTTGTAAATGTACCTCGCAACAGTAGGAGTTGGTAATAAAACGGTATGTAGGAATAGTATAGTCTGTCAAAAATTCTAAATGTTTCGAAACGTTCCCTAACTTTTGCAAGATGTAAAGCTGCTGTTGTAATGCATCCCACTACTCACCACATTTTGCGTGTTACGACAGAGCTGCTTAGGTTGATTTGCAGCCTCGACCAGATTGAAAAACCACGCACTTTGTTTCAGCATAAGACACGAGGAATTTAGTTTTCATTGATAACCTAAGCTCGCTTGATATTTGGGCGGCAAAGCATTGCCGGTTAGGTTGAAATGCAGCCTGGACCATGTAAACTTTAAATGTGGGTTAATTAGCTGCTGTAATTTACCAAACAGCTACCGACGAACACGTAACTTTTTAACTTTTTCCAGACAAACTGGAGGAACAGTGTGTTTTTGGACGACATAGGCCCGTCATTACCTCTCAACACATGCTAGCTGAACGCTCATTGTGGTTTAATTAAATATAATTAACAAATTGTCACCAAACAATAGGAAAGTATTA
The DNA here is from genome assembly GCA_031002005.1 of Vandiemenella viatica. NCBI lineage: Eukaryota > Metazoa > Arthropoda > Insecta > Orthoptera > Morabidae > Vandiemenella > Vandiemenella viatica. The sequence continues at coordinate 338,795,212 of JARYHS010013630.1, forward strand.
CAGTTAGTTGAAGAAATGATAAAAGTGGCTCTAAATGACCACTAAATCTATTCACAGGTATTTGCATAAACATTTATACGCCCAAGATGTACTGCAACAGGGTCCTACAAGATTATTTATGTATATATTATTCTCTCACACCCGGACTGACGAAGCTCAAAGATTCTACACTACTATTTAAAGATAATAATACTCATGGAGGTAGGAAAAGAGAGGAGACAAGGAATCGCTAAAACTGAAGCCTCCTGTAAACTCTGGAGCCGACTGCGTATGCGTAGCGGCCATATTGGTATGTACAAAGCATTGGGCTGTTTTCATTGTCTTCCCTGCTGTGAACATTTCATGTTCTGACATTTCCAAGTGTTTTATAATGCCATCTTGTGTTACCTATGGTTACACAAACAGAATAAATAAGAAATAACCTGGAATAACACTCTATGGGTAAGTCACGTTGTAATTATTGTTCTTGAAGGGTTTGTAATGCGGTGTATGGAAGAGTACGGCCTGTATTATATATTTACGGTACTACCGACGCTATCGCAACGGTAAATTACATGTGGCATTAAGTCTAAGGCAAGTTTCTTTTTGTTTTAATATGCACTTTTTCTTGAAAGGTGTGTGTCTGGCCTCATTAGTCCGGTAACTGACACGATTACACAGTGACCAATATAGCCTTTAATATAGATAAAAGACCAGCGGCTAAAGATTATAAATTTTGTGTCTGATGTATTCATATTGAGTCCAACTTCAGTAGGGATTCTGCTAACAGCGTTCTACAGTTGCTGAAGATACTCTTATTTATCCGCCATAATGATAGTGCCATCCGCACTGAAATTTAGGCTAAAGAGTTACAGAAATAATATGCAGATCAAGACATTCCAACATATCTTTCTATTTTCGCTCTCAGTGAGAGTCCTGTATCAGTGGCTACATCACCTGCAATTTGTTTCTTATAAAGAATTCTGGGTTCTTTTGGAATATCGTAGTGTTCACATTTTTTCATAGCAAGACATTTTCTCTTTTACAATATAATACAGTTTTTCTTTAACATAAAGACGAAGTGCCTCTACTTAATAACCGATATTTCAAGGTTGAAGGTTTTACTTTACTTTGCAATGCAATAGAATTTCAATTTACTTACATTAATTCATCATTGCAAAAGTAAAGATAACAAAGGCAATATTACATACAAAAAGGATAAGGGTACCTTTGGCGTATACATTTTCTTGTCGATCTTGTAATTCTACAATTACAGCTATAACCTGATCTAAATTTTCTGCTAGTACTTTTATTGCAGCATAATGAGAACTCCAAAGCGTTGATAAGAGTCTCAACAAATCTATCCCTTAATTTCAAGACTTACTCGCTTCATACGCTAATGTTCTAAGAAAAACTTCAATAAAACACCGTTACTTCTAAAAAATGACGGAGGGCAAGCACGACGATTTTGGTGATTTTCAAAGTCAGAGCGATTTTCACTCTGTTTAATAATAATACTCTTATGTACTCAAAGCTCACGGGATTGATTAAAAAAAGCTAGACTGATTTTTTTTGCGATTTTTTTTGTTTAAAAAAAGGTCCATAAATGAAAAAAGGAAAATTTAAACAAAATATTATAATTGTTTTTATTAGTATAAAAGCAAAGCGGATTATAGGTTAACAGTTCCAACTAAAAAAATAATGAGTGCGTATCGACACGCGATATTATGGTGTGTGAACGTATTTGCATAATGTTTCCATGTAGCGTTATTTTCAATATTTGTAGCGAACATATTTACTGAAAAGGATAAATGGAGGAATGGAATGAACCCAAAGCAAGGATACTTGAAGTAAATCAAAAGAAATGTTTTTTTTGTGTTATAATATTTGCGATTATTTCATTTCATTAAGTAGGGGTGTCACATCCAAATGGGTAAAACTCGATGTAGGACGTCCACCCTAACTACCCTAATGGTTTGTGGAATAAAGGGCTTTATTATGCAATTAAGGCTTCAGACTTTATTGAGAGCTACTACAGTAGAACTCCAATTATCCGAACTCCGACTACCAGAATCGCTTATTATCCGAATCACTTAAGGCAGTCACATTAAGACGTGCGTGGACAAGTTGAAAGGTATATTAACTGAAAAAGAGAAGAAAAAGAAAAAATAAGCTCAAGAAAAGGAAAGGGAAGAGACAGGAGAAGATGGGAATGACGTGTCACTTGAATTCAGCAACATTCTTCCGAAAATTGTTCAAAAGTTAGTCCTGAAGATTTAGGAGAGTGGGTGGTGTGTGATTCGTCATGCCCTGGACATGAAATTCTAAATGATGATGAACTTATTGAAAGTGTGAGAGAAGAAATTGTCGAGGAAGGAGATGACCTTAATGTCGAAGTTGAAACAGACACGGGACCATCAGGCAGCCAAGCATTTGTCGGCCTTGAAACTGCGTTGAAGTGGATGGAGGGTCAGCCCGAGTGTAACCACATGCTGCCCAAAAATGGATGAATACAGTCAAACAACTTACTTTGACCGAGATGTTCAGCAAGTAATGACTTATTTACAGTACGGTACATACATACTGTAATGATGTACAGCACTTGTAAGTGCGCTTAACATATAAAAGTCTTGCTTTTAATTTAATTAAAAACTTTTTCTTTAAAAATAGTTTTTTCTCCCATTTTCAACATAAATACAGTAATTAATTAAAATAGACCCTTTTTCGGAAAAAATCCAATTATCCGAATGGGGTCCGGTCCCAATTGATTCGGATAATTGGAGTTCTACTGTGTCACTAAAAGACGAGGAGTGCTAAGTGGGTAAGTGACTTCTATACTAAGACGTATTATTCTGCGGTGCAAGCATTATTTGAAGCAGACACTGTAACTATTTCGGCATTCTCCTGTTTGAGCTTCAGGCCAAAGAATGTGAGAAACTTTCATGAGGGAGCCCCAACCACTCTCTTTTTAAGCATGGTGGCTTCCGAGGACTGACTCATACGATTTCAGCTTTCATTCATACTTTTAATTCTGGTTTGCTGCGAGCTTAAGGGGCTCACAGACCACCAACTTGGTTGCCAACTTTGTTGTCAGCGTTTGCCACAGACGAAACGAAATGTTGGCGACCAAGTTGAAAACATCACATTCGAGTATGTGTCATCGTCGGGTTTTATTTGTTGGGTGTTTTCTAGTGCTGAATTTTATTATATTGAATTACTTTTTTAAGTATTTTGGTTATAGTACAGCTTTATTATTGAAAAAATGAGTGAGGGAGCATTGCAGTTTTTAGTTTTAAGAGAGTTGCGTGATGATAATGTGTCTCCTGCTTGTCACAAAGGTACGAGATTTAAAACCGCGTCCGGAATTCTAATTCCAATTTAATGAGCGAACAATACGTCACTGTAACTTTTTAAGAACGGGAAGTTTTGGCTTGTAGAACAGCTGCAATTCTTCACTGAATAGATTCTTAGAGTGTCTGAATAGTTTCCAACCTAATGTTGTCCCATTCTCGTGCCAAAGATTCCACCAATTCCTTCAATGATGTTGGAGGTAGAAATCTGCTCCTTATACTCTGCTCTAAAACTCCCCACAAAGGTTCAATTATGTTGAGGTCTGGCTGGACAGGAAAGATATTTGATGATATTATGATGCTCCTCGAACCAGAACAGAACCTTTTTGGATGTGTGTATGGGCGCATTATCATATTGGAAGATGACAGTGTTTGGCACCGGTATGCTAGTCATAGTAAGAACTTCATCATTGACGATACCTAGATATTCATTCTCACTCATGTGAATGAGAAGACCAGCTGAATAGCACGATATAGCCGCCCAAATCATAACGGAACCTCCCCCATGCTTGACTGTAGGACGCAGGCTCCGAATCGTAGGCTTCTATTGGGGTTCTCCACACAAACAATGATAACGATGATTCATTGGACCATACCACATTCTTTCAATCATCAAGTGTCCAGTTTTTTATGATCGTGGCACCACTTGTTTCGCAGCTTAGCGTTGGTTGCCGTTATAATGGGTTTTGCAATTGCAGCCCTTCCATGAATGTTAGTTTTGTGGAGCTCCTGCCGTATTGTTTTTGTCGTAACAATGTTATTCAGGTGTGTGTCGAGTTCTGCTGTCACTTTTGCCGCGGTAGTTTTCTGTTGTCTGGCCACAATCATTTTTAATGTTCGTCGGTCTCTGTCGGTTGACTTTCGTTTTCGTCCACTATTCCTCTTCGCCGAAGATGTTTTACCATGTATTGTGTATGCTTTCATTACTGTGGATACTGTCGCTCGTGAGACTTAAACACTTCATCTACATCTACATATATACTCTGCAATTTACAAAATTGTGGGTGGCAGAGGGTGCTCAGCACCAAAGCTAATCTCTTTGTTGTGCATTCCAAACCCTAATGGTACGAGGAAAAAAAGAATTCATATAAGAATCATTGCGGCACCTTACTTCTCTAATCTTATCTTTCCTGTCATTCTGGCTCAAATAGGTTGGTGGACGAAGTATTTCGCTACACTCGTGAGTGAAAGTGGGAGTACACATGTTTACCAATAAGTTTAAACGAAACGTGTGTCGTCTATCTACCAGAGACTCCCAGCCTAGTCTACTAATCAGTACTGTGACGCTTTCATAAGGACTGTAGCAAGCGGTCACGAATCGAGTGGCTCTTCTCTCTACTTTCTCTATACTTTCGATCAACCCCTTACGAAACGGATCCCAAATGGCACAACAATAGTCCAAATGTGGACGCACAAGAGATTTGTACGCTATCTCCTTTGTTTGTTCATTACAATTTTTCAAGATTCGACCTATGAATCGCAGCCTAGAATTAGCTCTACCTACTAACGAATTAATGTGTAAGTCCCATTTCACGTTCCTTTGTACTGTTACTCCCAAATATTTAATGGAATCAACCATATCAATAACTGTATTGTTTAACTCGTATTTCTGAACAATTGGATTCTTTTTGTTAGTTATGCTCATTGTCTTGCAATTTTTACAATTTAGCGTAAGTTGCCACTAAGCGCACCATGCCAAAATAACATCCAGATCACGCTGAATTTCTAGCAAACGGCCAAATTCCTTACTTTCCTATAAATAACCGCATCATCAGCAAACAATCTAAAAAAGCTTTTCACTTTGTCTCCGCGATCCTTTATAAGTGGTCCTATTACACTTCCTTGAGGTACACCCTACGTAACATCTAGATTAAAAGAACTTTCTCCTTCAACGACGACATACTGCGACCGACCAGTTAAAAAATCCTTTAGCCATTCACAAAAGCTGATCCGATATACCGTACGCTCGAAGCTTCGCTAAAAGGCGGTTGTGTGGCACAGAGGCGCTTCAGCTGATTTAGTCACTGACGCTCCTGCTAACCGAGCTCCAACGATTTGCGCTCTTTCGAAGTCTCAGGGATCAAGCATTTCACCGATCGCTTGTTATAACCGTCATAGAACAAAGCGTATAATAACCTGACACATAACCTACAAGACCCGTCACATCAACTACGCAGTACATACGCGTCGCAGTATTCACACGGAAGTAGTGGTGCCAATATGTAACAACCCATACTCTATCGCATGGTGTTCATATTATTTTGTCCAACCCCTGTATATGCCTGTAGCTTCCAAATATCTACGTTCCACTATCTTCTTGTCCAAAATGATCAGAAGTGAGTAAAGGCCAAGTGAATGGCTGAAAACCTATGTGAAAATCGAACCGATACAAGGGACCAGCGACGTAGGTTTGAAATAATTTATATAAGGTATAATCGAAGACTTCCGCAGCTGGAATCGATAGTTTCTACTCTATCCGGGTGGCGCCATGTCCTAGTATACAGGGTTAGCCTAAATGAAAAGTATACGACCTACAAAGACGAGTGGTACATGTAAAGATACTTAAATTCACCAACTTCAAAAGCCAGCCTGATGTCTGGAGAGAAGCAGGGGAAGAGTTTTTGTTTGTTAGAATACGCGAAGTATTCTTCAGTTACGAATGTGCAGTGTGCAATACGGAAAAGCTGCACCTAGACACCATAGCATTTTACGTTGGTTTAGCCAGTTTCGTGACACTGGTTGTAAACTGCTTTACGTCTCTCAACAGCGAGGTCTTTAGAGACGGGAAAGGATGGGGGCATGGAATGGGAAGGAATTCGGCCATGGCCTTTTGAAGGAAGCATCCCGGCATTTGCCTGGAGTGATTTGGGAAACCATGGAAAACCCAAATCTGGATGCCCGGACGGGGATTCGAACCGCCGTCCTTCCGAATGCGAGAGCTCTGTAAACGAACCAGCACGGGGCGACCACGTGTCTCAGAGGAAACCGTGGAATGCGTGAGATATGCGCGCAGTCCACAAAAATCAAAGTTCGTGCCAGTCGTGAACTGGGTACTCCGCAGAAAACAGCGTGTAATCTTTTCATCGGCGTTTGCATTCCTAACCCTACCGTGTGCAATTGGTACAACACTTGACCCCCCCACGATTATTGCAGCCGTTTTGATTTCTGTGTCGGAATGCTGAAAGCTACATGGAAAATGATGAGGATTTGGAAGGGAACTTTATATTCATCAACGAGGAGACTTTTTATCTGTCTGGAAAGGTGAATCGTCACAATGTGAGAGTGCGGGGTACTAAATTGCCACATACCTTTGCAGATCTGAAAGGAATTCGCCAAAAGTGAATGTCTTCTGTGCCATATCAAAGAGAGAGCTGTAAGGGTCCTTTTTCTTCATCGAGCAGACGGTGACAGGATCCATGTACCTGGATATGTTGCAGATGTGGTTGTTTCCACAACTGATTAGTGACTCCTTCAATTTCATCCTATAACAGGACGGGGCTTCACCTCCGCGACTTTCTCAACACACAACTGCCACATAGCTGGATTGGGCGCGGTGGTTCGAGTAACGTTCCTCTGTTGCCATGGACCCACAGGTAGCCAGCTCTGACCCCATGTGATATCTTCTTGTGCGGTTAGGTGAAGGACAAAGTTTATTTATGTACACCCAATGTCAACAACACTGCAAGAATTACAGGAACGGATCACTGCTGCTGTGATGTACATTGATAGAAACATGCTATCGAACATATGGACAGAACTGGATTACCGCTTGGATGTGTGCCGGGTGACCAAGGGCGCACATTCCGAACATTTATAGTATGTAGCAGAAACTTGGTGAGTTTATGTATCTTTTCATATGTCACTTGTCTTTGTAGGTGGTATATTTTTCTATATACAGTTTCTTAAAACCAAATGAATCATTTAGGCTAACCCTGTATACTACTTTTATATTCTGACGCCGCGACACTCCAACTGATTTACTCGTACAAAATACTCTTGGTAAATAGTCCCGATCAATTCTTTCTCATAGTTTGCATGTTGTCATATTACATCACTGCGAAAGGGAATTCAAACGCGGATTTCACAACAATTTAACAAACAGAAATAATATGGCAAACGAAAATTTATACATCTGAACATATTTATTTATTTATTTATTTTCCATATGCAACATAGCCCAGCACCTAGTATCTAATCTGGGCCCTTATTTCCATTAACATGTACATATATTTTATCATATATATATATATATATATATATATATATAACGTATTAACATATAAACAATGAATCCAAGAAAATTTTGATTAAATTTCCAATATCTATTACATCTACTGTTATTAAACAGAATGGGCACCACACTACTACATCTACTACTACAACTGTTATTGTCCCTAATATTACTATTAATATCATTGCTACTACTACTAATACAACTATTACCACCACCAATTGTCACAGCCGCACTTCGGTCCACTAGTGTTCATTTTTCTTGGTGTTGAGTGCGCTCCGAAAGTAGAGTCTCCTGGAACCGGCAGCAAAGTCAGCCGCCCCGGCCATCAAGAGTTGACCTCCTGGAATACCAAGACGGCCCCAGCTGTCGCTCAGAAGACGGCCTCTCTGGAGCACACTGAAGTTCCTCCGACGATTGATGTTGCTCATTGTCGTAGGATATCTTCCGTCAATCCGGTGTTGTGAAAGTCAAACTTCCAGCATCATTGTTCCCTCCTCTTCTGCTATCTGTGGCCTTTGATTTCGCTCGGCGTTTTTCCTTTTTATAAATTTCTCCTTCCAAAATTTTGAGGCTAGATCAGCTGCCTCGTCCAGAAAATGCCACAAACACATCTGAACATATGCGATGTTAACGCAATGAGCTTATCGAATTCGAATACGTATTAGATCACCAAGATCAAAGGAGTTTTATTTTATTCTAGAATTCGGCGATGGTCTATTGAAGGAACCGTCGCGGAATTCATCTGGAGTGATTTCGGCAAACCATGGAACGTCGAACTCTGGAAGGCTGGACGGGAATTTGAACCCGCGTCCTATCGATTTCCAGGTCTGAGCTATACCGCGTTCTCCTCCTGCACACAGTGCGTTAAGAAGATCTTTGATAAGTGTAAGGCCTATCCACAATACATACACGAGTCACAACCTCCTTACATTCAATTATTTTGAAAAATTATAATCCTTAACAACTTTGTAACGTAAAAAAATGAGTTGAACTGTACTGAACCCTATTAGGAAACAAACATTTAAACAAGCAGCCAAAAAGCCTTAACTACATTACATATTAACAATTGTGAACAAGCATACTGTGAATTGTAGAGAATGTTTCCATTCATAACTCTGGAACAAAAAGTAGTTTTAAGTGGTGGTTAAAAAATGAATGTTCTGTAATGGCTAAAAGTGTAAATATACCAGGGAACATGCTTACAGCCCTAAGGACTCTTAAAAGCATAAATATAATCAATAGAATGAAAAATTTGCATTTCATGTTTTAATTAACAGCTCAATAGAATTCTTCAGGATGCCACCATTTGTTTAAAACGGAAACATTCGTAACGAAACCATTAAATTGCACCAGAATGTAGTAACGCTATCTGGCAATCAGTATATTTTTCTTACTTTATCTTTTCACTCTCATATCGTACGACATAGAAATTGCAAAAATGTCTTAAGGTATGGGTAATTATGCAAAACTAGCCCTTGATTGAGAGTTAAGTTTTTCCCGGAGTATGGCTGACAAGAATTCTTCTCGGGTGTTATTCTTTCCACAACGATTCGACAGCAACCTCCGTTGTGGAAAGAAGAAATTATCCGGCAGAATATCCGAGAATAATTCTTGTTAGCCCTTGATTGGTTTCGGAGATCGTGACATTGTCTGGTAGCCTGCATAGATATTTCTATTACAAAGTAATATCTTGGTTCAAAACTAGTAAAAGATTAAATAGAACCAAGTTTAATTTATAATGACAGCTTTTTGAAAAGTAAAGACTCAAGAACCAATGTTTGGCAACTGTTTAAGACCCAATTCTGCTAACTTTAAAATCAGAGCTGGTACACTTCACGTTCGCGAGCAGATGGTGGGCACTAAAGCAACGTTGCGGAATATAAAGGAAAAAATTTCTACTAACGTAAAATGTTTACAGTGTGGTGTATAAATTCTTTTGTTGTTTGTTTTCCAGGGACACTATTTTTTGGATAATAAAACTGTAACACTGTTTAGTCAAGAACAAAACTAGTAGAATATTTTGTTAGAAAAGATTTGATGGCAATATTCGTATCTGGGCATTGTTCTACTATGTACTGCGCTGAATACTGATGACAATAAGTAAGCACAAATTAGCTTACTTCAAATGGTACAGTACCATAGAGTATTCAGACTATAAAACAGAAATAAATGCCACTTCGTTATGCAATTTATTCCTTAGATGCCTGTGTTATAATTTTAACTGTAATCCTTTGAAAAAAAGAAAAAGAACACGAGTTACATCCATAAATAGCTTCAGACAGTTTTTAGGTTTCCTTATCTGAAAGGAAATAGAGCCGTTAATTTAAGGCTCCTATTTCTTTGCATCTCTGGCTGCAAGCTTGTGGTAAAGTGTATCTCATACAAGGTGATTTTTTCCCCTCCCTATGGGCAGGGGTATAGTCATTTAGAATTTGCCATGGAGTGGATTAGGACATTTTTTTTGTCATATATAAACAAGTAAGTGGATGTCAAAGCTGTACATTTTATACCATCTTTGTTATCCAGTCTGTCTCACAAACTGTGTTACGAAGGAAATTGAAATCTGTGCCCTACATCAAACATATCCTGTGTTTAAGCGACAAGACATTAATCATAAGTATGTCTAATATAGTTTGAACATACGAGCAAAAATTTGTATTTTGAGCTTAGCCATACATTAAAACTATTTTATTGAAAGTGTTCCTAATTTAGAATACACAACTTACCACAGCGGTCTGGTGGCTCAGTGGTTATGGCGTCTGACTGGGAATTGAAAGGTCCCCGGTTTGAATCCCTGTCTCGGCGGGGATTTTAGACCCTTAAACCGTCCTTCGCCTCTATCGTGGTTCGAATCCCGCGTTAAATTGTAGGATTTCCGGGTTATGTTAAGGCTGTTACGACAGGGGCGGAATGCGCAAGCCAATAGAAATCCTGTCCCCAGGTCATTACGACTAGGGATGTAACGGATATCCGCATCGGCAAGTGCGGAACTTTCGCGTGAAATCCTACATCCGCAATTTTTTAATGCGGATATTTTGTTTAAATTGCAATACATATTATTCTTTTCTCTTAATTCGAGATTCTGCCCATCGTCGCTTAGCTAACAAAAAAGCGGTTGTTTTCTGAAGATCTTGCAATAAAAGTAACAATGAACTAAACGGTGTTATTACCTAAGCGACGAATTTACAAGTTTGAACTTGTATGTAAAGTGAAGGCCGGGCTACAATAGACCGCCCCGAGCCAGCACTGTCACCGACTGACATTCTTCTTATTGTTGTCGCTCACTCGACTGAAGTGAGCTCAAACGAGACCGCACCATGTATCGGCGGTCATTAGTTTAGTTTAATTTTTGAGGGTGCGGGACGGTGTCGGGCTGGTTGATATGGTGAAACGTATACAAAGAATTTAGAAATTTCTGGTCCTTTTAGCGTTACTGATTGCTTAAGAAAAGTGTCCTTTTTTCAGCCTAACTTTAGGTTCATCAGATGTTCGCATTAACAAATCAGAGCTTTGCCAGAGGTGAAGGTCGATTTTAAGGAATGTAAAAATGGCTTCCGAGACCCGGATTTTCAAGCGGGGACCTTCCATACCCGAATCACACGCCGCAAGCATCTGAATTTAGAAGTAATGAAAAATATATATTCAAACATATAAAAGTACATTTGTGTATAGGGATAGCAAAAATAAATGCTATAGAAAAAAAGTAGGTTGATTTTACTATGTTTGAATATTTATTTGTCATTACGTCCAGATTTTTCTCTTGACTCAGATGGATACGGTGTACGATTATGGCATTGAAAGTTCCTTGTTCAAATCCCTGTCTCAGCTGTAATGTCATGGGTCTTTTAATTGACAGTCACCTTTGGCATAGCTTTGATTTGTTAATGCTAAGATACTGGGACGCTCCGTGTTTCGAATTTCACGTTAATCTGTAGGTCTCCTTTTAAAAATAGGTGACAACGATAGAGGTGTACTGCGCGGCTGATAAGAAACTCTGTGATTGGAATTTTTAGATCACTTGAAATTATTATTTTACAGAATTTTTAGTCTGTATTTGAATTAAAATGTATAATAAACTTATTATCTGTTGTTAAAAAAATAGAGTGAATCGAAAAGAACCTCAAACACGTTAAATGTGAAGTGAGTGACGGTTGACATTTCATTGTTGATATACACGAGAATCTTTCAATCCAGTACAGTGATGATCATTTGTCAAAACTGCGTTGGGATACTATTTTTGTGCATAAGAGATCAAACAGTTAGTTGATAACAGGAGACAAGAAGAAAAAAAAAGTATTTTAACGAACTTTATTACTTTCGTAGATTATAAACTACGCCTACTCAAAATAAAGTACAGTACTCTATAATAAATATAATAAAGTACGGGTGGTAACCCTAGCTGCAATCCCCAAATCACTTTTAAGGTAATTTTTTAACATTAATTCAGTGTACAACGAAGTGTATACATTAAAGGAGACTGAAGACAGAGTAGGAACCCGTCCGTAACAGGGACTAGCTGGGGAAGAGTGTAGATGCGAGGGGGGCGAACCGTCACTCGTCCGAGTGTCGGTGCGGGCTCGATGCGGTTTAGTGTGGCCCGACATTAAAGCGGCCTATACACGGTCCAACTTATAGGACATCTGTGTAGAACCGCCGTAGGATGCGTTCAACCATTCACACTACTCTAGATGTTCCAAGCAATCAATTCCATTCGTACTTTCTCGCGGCACACATGTGTTCTTATCACACATTCGTAGGATATTTACTCCAATATCTATAACTTGTCAGACAACAAGGACCCTTTGGACCCTTTTTGGTTGCCTGGGAGCAGGGCCGGCGTTGGGGGGGGGGGGGGGGGGGGAGGGGGGTAAGCGGGTCAAATGTACCCGGGCCCCGATCACTGGCTGTACGACCCCCCCCAGGGCAGAAACCAAGAATCCGCCCATTGTCGGCCCCCGCCAGTTTGTAGAGCCAAAAAAAAAAATAATAATAATAAAAGAAGAAAAAGAAAAAAAAAAGTCGCCCATTTTACCCCAGGCCCGAAATTCCTAGCGCCGGCCCTGCCTGGGAGTCCAACAACATCCAACACCTCCTACATCTATTCCTGTAACCGCTTTCACGGACCCTCAAGAGTTCTTTTATCGAAAATCGGATCTCTTAGGTCCTACAAGTTGTACTGTGAATGCGCCACTAAAGCGGAGGGAAAGTGGGTAGCGAGCACGGAACTGAGCGTGGCGGGTAGGCGGTAACGGCCTGGCCTCGCATTCGGGAGGACGTCGGTTTGAATCCCCGTCCGGGAATCCAGATTTGGGCTTTCCATAGGTTCCCCAAATCACTCCAGGCGAATGCTTCCTTTAAAAGATCATGACCGAATTCTTTCCAGTTCCTAGCCCTGATCTTTTCACGCCTCTAATGACCGCGACGTCGATGAGGCGTATTGTTATAAGGAAAAAAAGGGAGCGCGAAGATGCGCGGCCTTGTGCTTGAATATGTCTAGCCACGAAATCCGCAAAGTGCATATGAAAAAGACTGGTTTTTAGACGCGCGGGTAATTATGTAAATAATTTAATTAACTTGTGAAATCACCACACATTTTTTTGTTGTTGAAAGAGGTAAAAATAAATCAATATGGCAGCATTATATGGAAATAAAATTTAATTATTAAAAATATTGATTTTAAATTTACTTTTGATAAAACTACAAACTAAATAGTTATAAATTTATTTTTCCACATCCGCGGATGTCAAACACTGAATATCCACATCCGCAAAGATGACATCCGCAACAACTCTTAGGGGATTCTATCATTACCGTGGCGCCAAATTTGATGACTGATTCTTATAGAACTCGACGAAATAAATCGAAAATAAAGAATAAAATTTGTTGATTTCTCGCTTGGTTCTCGAGATATCGTATCTCAAAATTGACGTAGTTAGATTTAAATACGGCCTGGACCAGAAGAAAAATTTCGTTATAGTCAAATTTGATGATGAATTCGTATGTAACACTACGAGATAAATGGAAAATAAAGAATAAAGTTTTTTGATATCTCGCTTAGTTCTCAAGATATTGTATCTCAAAAATGAGTAGGTTAGGGATCCGGCCTGGACCAGACAATTTTTTTCGCCAAAACCACCATATCCACACGGTGTAAATGCACTGTAGGTGTTTTATTTTCTTCCTAGTGATTGTTGCTAGGTTGAAATACGGCCTGGACCAGAAGAAAAAACACCAAAAGCAGAAGGAACTAAACTTATAACTGATTTTTACCATGCTGTATCTCGAAAACCAAGCGAGTTATCAAACATTTTTATTCTTTATTTTCGATTTATTTCGTCGAGTTCTACAAGAATTCATCATCAGATTTTGGCGCCACGGTAATGATAGAACTGCCAACTCTTAATTTACGACCACACGGAATTGTTGTTATTCTAAATTAGACAACGTACCTACTAGAGAAAGACACTACCACATGCTGCCGTTATTAGCCTGCAAACAAATAGTCTGGTCCAGTAATCATACAAATCTTTATCGATTATACATTGCAGTCTTCCCTATGTCACTTCTTTTTTACTTAATTTGAAGGGCCAATCTTAGACACGCAGCATACATTTAACACTTACTACAGCTCTACATATTTACGCTGTTACCAGCCTGTCGACTGGTTTGATACAATTGTAAAAAAAAACAAAAACAACAACCTACATCTCGTTTATTTGTTTATTTAACCTAAGAAAATAACACCACCGATATCGTGACTTTAAAAAGAACCTATCCTGTATCTATAAACAGATTCCAGTAGCTTTTTTTTTTTTTCTGGGCTGTGACATGACTGTAATCAAAACAAATCCTACATCTACAAATACTGATGACTACTGCTACTACAGTGGACCAGCGATTTACAGGTTATACCGATGAGCACATGTCGCGGCGTCGGAGTACAAAAAAATTGAAAGATGAATTGTTTCGCCAACAAACTGACTTTTAAATATTTCAAAAAATATATTACATTTAAAGTTAAACAATTGAATGCTGAGCTAGCAACATTCACGAAAAATAGGCATGAGTGACGATTGATATCACCTGGTATTTGCATAAGTAGCGATCACCAATAGTAAGTGGTGCATCACCAGATTGAGTGCATACCTACATTTTTTTTTTTTGTAAAAACTTATGAGATCAAAAAATTAAAGTATTATAATGAAACTTCCTTGAACAAACTAAATTTGCAGTCGATAAAAAGTACAAAAGTTGCTATATAAACGAAAGCCACTTTTTCAATAATACTACGGAGTGTTGCTCTAAATCTTTGTTGTACTGTACGAAATTTCGAATAAAATCCGTCTAAATTAGTAAAATTTGAGTGTCCGAGGTACAATAAGTATATTAAAAAATAAGCTAGAATTCTATCAATTTAAGGAAAATTTTAATGCATTGCATAAAACAAGTGATTTATTTTTCGTAAATTGGTTATCTAACAATAAGCTATATATGCTTCGCAGTTTCTTTTCAGTGCTACCATGAAAATAAGGAAGCAAAACATTTGTAGGTATACAGAAAACTTCAAAGAAATGTCTAATGAGAGGAATTCAAAGAAGTAACAACTCCGCACTCTCCTGAGAGTCGCGAGAATCACCTATCTGAGATCAACTGACACTGCAGAAGACCGGCGCGCAAAGATTCCAGTGATAAGCAAATCCAGCCGCATCGTTCTTCCGAAACACACGCATCTTTACCAGGAAAATACGCAGACACAAACTAATCCAATATCAAGTAGCTATTACTATCAATATAGTAAACAACTTGACCATCAGATGTTTAATTGCGAATCAATGCTTCGCGCATTACAGCCCAGTGGTCAAAAACATAAGTATGTATATACATACTCCAGATTCCTTTATTAAAGTGCAATAAATCAACAAGGCTATGTAGCTAGATTATATTAAGTAACTGTATTGTACGGAGTAATTACTTCTTCTCTAAAAACACTGTGCATGGAAACATTTAATTACAGATCTTAAATGCTTCTGCATGTAAATGAAGGTAAACAATCTCATACAAATGTAAGAACTTGTGGTAGCCGATACGGCATTTTATAATTAGATGTATAGATAAAAAAACAGGTTACAATGCGACTATCAAGATTAAGCAACATATCCTGTAAAACGTAATACAATAATAAACAAAAATATCTGCTATTAAACTTTGTTGGGTTTACACCCTAAGCCCAAGAGATTGTGTCAGAAACTACATATGAAAACTGAGGGATGTTCAGTTCCTCTTGCATCAAAATAATATATCTTTGATTCGTTTGATACTGGAGAACAGATTAACTATTGATTTATGGTGTCGATGACTTATCGTGCATGCACAGTGTTAATTCACAGAATGTAAATAAAGCTTACCTTCAGAAAGTTCTAAGTCCAATTCTGCTAGCTTGTCCCTGACATCCTCAGGAAGTTTCGATATGTCTATATTATATTCCGCCATGGTCAATCCATTCAACTTCACTTATAAACAATACAAACCCTCATTGCACACACTCCTTGGCAAACTACTTTGCCATCTTGAAATCCGTAGTGGTGTAGGTGTCACTACTATACAATCGTTGACTTTCGACCAAATTATTATCGATACGTTAAATTCTACTAATCGACCTATTCAACAATACTATTTTTCCTCCTCTACAAACATTCATAAACGAAAACACTAAATTAAAAAACAAATGTTTGAAATGTTCCAAAATTACTTTGATAAAATAAGTAAAATATCATTGGCAAGCATATTTCGTCAAAAAAGATTTTTGTATTAATTTCACGATTATGTACATATTATGCAACAGAATTTTACTCCACACTCTAACTGATTGTACATTCAATTCTCGTTAGTGGAATTTTATAGATGAATCATTTGTACCTTTCCCTCAAGGTTACTAATAATCCTACTTTGAACAACATACCTCTTTTATTTACTATTTTAAAGGTTCTGCTGGATAATTTCCTGATAAATATTTCATGAAATTAGTAAAAAAATTAAAAAATAAATTGTAAAATTAGTATTGTTGTGATTTTGACTGTTATCAGTATTCTCATACAAAAATTACCTTTGTACACAAAATCCACAGATCATCTTTGAATCAGTGAGCGGGAAGTTATGTTGTTGTGGGGATGAAGAAAGGGATTGGTTAAAATTTGTGTGAAGTGTTTGTTTATTTTAGCATAAAGATGGGGTTATTGGATGATCCAATTTTTAAAGCTAAGTATCAGAAATCGAAATATAAAGTCAGAATATGGGAGAGTGAATTTCTAAAGAAAAATGGATGCAACCCTACTAAGGTAAACGTTGTTTTTGATATCAGACTTTCTGTTCAGTTTAATTGGAGCATTTCGTTCGGGAAATATTGTTCTCTGTTATCATTTACCCAGTGTTCGTTGTCTTAATTTATATACACACTCAGTTGCTTTAAATTATATTAATAAAATTATCTCGATAAATTGCAATGTCCATTTTTTTTAATGTTTGTTCTCTACAACCATTTCTTTCACTATTTATATGTTGTTGGTTCATGACAAAATTATTATTTGATCATTGTCACTAGTATTTGTGAAAATAATTTAGTTCAAGTACCATAGGTTATTTTATAGGGAACATTACACCTTTCAAAGTACAGCTGAACTGAATATTTTTCCCTCCAAGAATTATAGAAAACATATTCTATTTAAGCACTGAATTTGTTCTTAATATATAAACATTATGGGATGGATAAAACTTGGGAGTAGTTTACATCAAGATATATGTCATCACTATCTTGGCACTCATGATAGCTGCTTATTTGTTACTAATGTTTAACTAAATTCCTTATGCTGTAACAAGAACATTCTGGTCCAGAGTACAGTTCAAACTAACCACTATCTCTGCTAATATTGCTACTACAAAATGAAACAATTCATTTCGAGTAGTAGCAACATATTTTTAGGCAATAGCACAATCACTGGGACTCATCAAGGAATTGTAGTTTTTGTGTTAAAACTGTTGCACATGTTCGTTTGGTGATACTATTTAATATATGTTGCTCTTAGAGGTGTAAAATACATAGATACCTCACAAACTTCACTCGAAAATTGCCGTACTGCTATACCGTGAGCGATTGGCAGAAGACTTATAGTGAAGTATAATGACCATGCACACGGTCTTTGAATGATATTATTTGGGAATATGTTAAAATAAATATGGAAAAGATTACACACTAAAAAATTTGAATCATAAGCGAACGTTGATTGCCTCATTTACGTACACATATGTGACGTCCAACGATAATAGCTATTACATACGTCAAGAAACATATCCGCATGTTATGTCCAAGATGTTAATGTTCTACGACATTTATCAAAGTAGGTTGCGGCAATATTAACGTAGCTTATGTTTAGGTTGAAAGTGCGGCAAATTGCTTGTTTCAGCATTAGGTCGAAGGAATTTAGTTTTTATAGTTGAAATGCAGCCTGTACCAAAATGGCGTTTGGTTTTTGTTGTTAAAGCAAAATTCGCTAGCAATTTGGATTTATTAAACATTTAACTTATCACGATTTTCAAGCAGAATCATTAGCAGCGCCTGTGGATAGGTTGGAATGCAGCCTGGACCAAAATGGACATAGACGCTTCCATTTGTAGCTTAACAAACTATAAATTTTGTTTTTATGATAAAGTTGGTTTGGTTTTCATCATTGTTGGTTGTTGATGCATTTTGTTGCACGTAATATATTATTATCGCTGGAAGTCGCATATCATAACAAATGGCGTCCTCTCATCGCTTAGTATGTACTGTTACAGCAGTTTTTTTTAAAATTTACTTTGCTTGAAGTTTGTGCATTATACCCTATCTCAATGGGTGTAATAGAAACAAATTAATAAATAACATAGTTGAAGGAACGATATCATTATCATTTTACATGGCTATATGCTTTCTCCCAGTCTCTCGCCGCCTTATGTTATGGCACTTTTCGAGTGAAGTTTGTGAGGATGGATATATTTTAAAGCTCTAAGAGCAACATATATTAAATAATATCACCCATCGAACGTGTGCAACAATTTTCAGACGCAAACTACAATTCCTTCACGAGTCCCAGTGATTGCGCTATTACCATTTTTTATATCTGTTTTCCTAATTAGTGTAGCATAAATTGTTACAGTTAAATTCATCATACACCTTCAGTATGAACTGCATTTGGACTAAAGCAGAAACAGTAGTACAGCAACTGTATCACGATATAAACTTAACTTGATAGACCCAAGTAGTTTCATACATCAAGGCAACTAGTTTTTTAAAAAAAAATAAAATTTAGGACAGCAGTTGAGGGACTGGAACAATTGGTGAGGAATTAGATGTCTCAGATGTTGACTGAGAAGGAAATAGGATTAGTGACATACGAAGGCTTTTCACGACATGTATAATTTTTTTTGCTAAAGAGCAGTGATAACTGTATGGAGGGAATAAGTGATCATGTGGAAGTTATTATTCTTATAATTTATTGCAATGGTGCTAAGTCCCCTTTGGTACTTTCTCTACCTACATAATTACCATTGTTTTTACAGATTTTCACCTTAAAATTCTTAACAATCTATTGTTTATTGTCTCCCTCAACTCTTCTACTTACAAATTAAAATTCCTTCTTAAATAACACTAGCTGACTCGGCAATGCTTCACTATTGCTGGATTCTAGTACACATATAGATTACAGAATATATTTGAAAGTTTGTATTTTTTTATTCAGTTAAAATTAGGTAGCCTATTTACATATACATTTTGTATGCTTTGGGACACCTAAATTTCAGTTACAGTTTCATTCAATTTCAAGTTCCTTGAAATGGTCTTGGTTATACAATGTTTTTGATGACCCCATTCCGCATATGCACAAAAAATTCCCTCTGTTTTCCTACAAGGGAGTGCACAATGTGTAATTGTCCATGATGTAATTTTCCGAGTTTCAGTATCCAATAATTTTATTGCAAGATCATTTTGTAATCTAACATGTTTCTCATTAATGAAAATTTATTAACATATCTTCACTAATGTGATGCTTTTAAACACGCATTTAGTTCATCAGCTGATTTTGAACATGAAATAACAGGAAATGTCTGTCGAAAATCACCTGCTTCACTGAATAACCGTTCATTTACACATAAGTCCTGCAGTGTTCGACGTAATACTTCAAAATATTTTTTACACTCTATTGTGCATTTATATTGCATCGCTGGAGTAGTTTACTCATTCCTGAAGTTTTTGAAATATTGCAGGTTGGTATTTGACTGTTTTGCAATTCAATGACGATGAATTTGATATTCGGCAACCATTTGAAAAAGTTGGCTCAATTTCAGATGATGCGATTGAGTATGCAATATTATATTGTGCATTTATGGTTGTTATTGAAATAAAAAAGGTTTTTCCTGTTCCACCAGGCTTATGCATACAACCAATTCTTCTTGTGAGTGAGTGATAGTTTCTTTCTTTGGATCAGGTGAGGATTTCAGTAGCTTTAAACCTTCCGATATTGCAAAAAGAAAAAAGAAAAAACATCTGTAAATCGGTCCAGTAATTTTTTAGTCTAAGAAGAGACATATACAAACATTGCCTTATAAATATATATGTGTAGAGTAAGTTAACTCTTCGACTTAATTCTAGATTGTGATACCGCTACAGTAACTTTGTTGTTGGTACAGGGATCATACCCATAGGTGGGCACAGTTAACTTTGTTAATCGCTAATCCGCTACTTAAAAAGTTAACTTTGATAATCGTTAAAGCGTTACATTTTTGCATTTTTTAACCCAAGTTAAAGTTAACCGTTAAAAGTTAACGTCCCAAAAGTGGAACTGATGTTTGAGTATTGAAATATGCATTACTGCAAGCTGTACCAAGGGGCTTTTTACCTTTATGTCAATCAATAATACGTCTACCCAATGTCCTTCCGGAAATTAAGTTTTTTACTGGGGTTCACCTTTTAACCAGCTTCTCATACATATCGGATTCTTCAACATGTAGTGGAATCATGTAGGCAATGAATAGGTTTTTAATACATCGGTCCACACCATCTTAGAATACGACAGTACTGGTAGCTACGATGCCAAATGTTTTATTGACGTAAACTTACTTTTATTAGCAGATGGAGATGAAAACAAAGCAATTATATTGCTATTTACATCAGAAGAAGCCACAGCACTTGAGAAAGGCTTTGAATTATTATTATTTTTTCCCACGAGTTATCCTTGCTTTTACTTTTTCTTCAAACTGTTCATATTTGGATATATTCATCCTCTTCAGATGTTATTGAAGATTATTAAGGCTAGACACATAAGAAAGTTTGCATTCATAAATCAACTGTTCTCAAAATCTTGATTTAAATGCAACATAATCGCATAAATGTGGCCAAGGATTTTTGATATTCTCGTTGCTATTGTTGCTTCCACTAAAGAATTCAAGAGTTCAGTTTCCATAATGTAATCATGTAACAAATGTCAGTTCAATTTATTTTACTAACGAACGCCAAACCAATACCAACTAAAAAGTGTTTCCTGGCAGTAAAAAAAAATTGGATTATAAAAATATCAAAATTAATCACTGATTGAATTAGGAACAAGTAGTGAGCGCTGGTTTGCAGATGTAAAATAGAAATGCTCCAAAACTCTAGCAATCCTACTTGCACCCATGCCATGCCTAGCATAACAGTTGTATATGCATTACACTCGCACTTAGTGTTACCTAATTCGTTCACTATCCAAACGGCCGAGTGAGGCGTGGCGCGCAATTCAAACAAACCAAATACATCAACTACCAATGTCACGGACTAAAGTTAATGGTAGTTCAATTTAATGGAAGTTAAGAAGACCGTTAATGATTTTTAGGTAAACTTAAATGTTAAATTTTTGCAATTTTGTTAACTTTGTTAGTTAACGATTAATGGATTAACAGTTTTCTGCCCAGCTGTGATCATAACAACGTGAACTGTTTCATTTTAGTCCTGACGGCTGTGGTTAGGTTGAAATGTGGTCTACACCAAAAGAATAATTTCATAAAATCCATATTGATATTTCTTTGGTAGCTGCATTATATTCCGTTTGGTGGAAAATTTTTGTAGCAGTATTCCTATCTAGAATTAAACTGACTCCTCTTGACATTTATCTTCATTCCATGTCTATCCACCCAACTAGATATCCTTTCTAGAAACATTTGATCACAATCCTCGCTTAGTGTAATCATATTATACCTCTAACTGTAGGTTAACAACGAAATCATTTGTTAGAATTGTGAACAATAATGGTCCCAATACACTATCCTATTGCAAAGTTTATATTATATTAAATTAAATCAGTGATGATAGTTAACAGAACTAAGAGAATTTGCTGTTATAGTCTATTTTCTACTGAAACTTGTTCTGTGAGTTCGTAATATGGTCTTGATTGTATTTTTTTGGCAGTGTCTATGTTTTCTGTTAAAATGTACGTAAGTTCTTATGTGTTTTTGTCTTGTGCAGGTGCTGTAATACATTTTCAAATTGTTTTATATTGAGTGGTTTCCTGTATCTAAAAAAAAACATATCAGCTGTTAGTTTCCGTGTTTCCCGGATTTCTCTGCATCCTTGCACTGAATGCTTCCATCTTCTTCTAGGGCGGAACCTCACTGAGATGTGTTTCAACATGCACTATAAAGCACAACTGATATTCTGTAAGTCTAAATGATCTTGGCTTGGGTCGTTTGAGTGATTTGTTTCCTTCCCAGTAAGCTAACCCACACATTAAGCTTTCAGCTGGTCTCGCCATTCATGTTGTTAGCAAACTTTAGTACCTCCCATACTGCAACCAAATGACAGCTGTGCTCTACTGATTGGCTGGACTATTCAAACTATCCAGATAACAGAATGTCAGTTGGTTTGTGGTTCATGTGAAACTCATCTTGGTCAAATTCCACTCTAGGAGAGGGCTGAAGCAGATGGACTAAATGTTGACATTCAATATCAAGTCCTGGGAGCATGGAAACCATTTTTTCCTGGCTGTGGAAGTCTTAGATTTAGATTGTGAATATCGGCCAGTTTGTTGTATTTGTCTTATTTTTTACACACACACACACACACATATATATATATATATATTTAACAAAATCCATCTAGTGTGTGGCTGTGTTAACCATACGATCTTGTGTGAGGTCAGCCACATGAGTCTTATGTCTTTGAAACAGTGTTTTACCCGAAATGTCATTTTTTGTTGTTGCTGCATGCCTCCTTCCTTAAAGTTTGGTGAGTGTTGGCTATAATTTATCTTTCCATATAACAAAAAGGGAATCTGTACGTGATCCTCCATCTCTGAATCCTTTTACTGAGCTGAGAAGGAAATATTTAGCATGTTTGTTACAATCTTTTTAGTTATTAAGTCTCAAGTGAACCAATGATTTGGACACTGACAGAAAAAAAAAAATCTAAGAGGACAATGTTAGTAGGCCTTCTATTGAGGTCCACAAAAATTGCAAAGTTTCAGATTATTTGGCCTTTTAGTATTTGAGCAATTGATTTTCAAAAAAACAAAATGTGCACACATTTGACATTGCTTTGAAATCTTTAAACAGCTGTAGCTCAAAATACATTTGCCTTAGATTTCTTACATTGGTTTTATTTTCTTCTTCTATAAATGTTATTATTGCTTATCACTGTAAGATATAAATTTTCATAATTTTTAAATACTTATTAAAAAAAATCATAAAAACAACCTATCTGATTTTCCATGTCCATTTATACATCAAGCTGTAAAGAGCACATTCATTCTATGATATTTCTGGTGTTTTTAACTGTTTTTAGATGTTTCTTTTCCTTACAAGAGTTACAACATTTAACAGAAAATGCAGTATAACTTTCCTTATTTTTTTTTGCCTGCCTAACTCATTCTTAAAGTAATTATTTACTCTATCATTGTTGAGAAATGTAAGGGAAATTTTATCCACAAATCCTTGTTAAAAAAAAGTTCAGGAAATGAAGAGTCACTATTGAAAAATTGACTTCAATTAACGCATTTTGAAACCAACATGTTGAGAGTACAAAACAAGACATCATCACTGAACAGTGCTTAGGAGACAATTGATCGATGTTCTAATGGTTGTGTAAACCACTTGCTTTCTTCTGTTCTCAACTGTGTAAAACAGACGTGTTGAAAGATTTCACCATCTCATCAATTGTATTCTGAATTCTATGATTTAAATAATCCTGTTGTTAATAATATAGAAAAGTGTCACAATTGTATTGAAATGTAAATATTATTGTTGCAAATTATTATTATTGAATAAATTATTCCTTCCACATTTTAATTACTTTTGTGTAGTATCATAATTTATTTACATTATTGTATATATGTTTGGGCCAACTAGGACCACATTATGCCTTCGTTTAGCTTGAATTTACTTTGGATGTAGGCCTATATCCTACATCCTTTTTACAGCTAATGTTGTTAGCCTTAGATGGGACTTACAGATTAACGTGGAATCCAGACCATGGAAGTGCTCTGGCATACTTCACACTACACAGCAACGAGTGAAGATTGGTTTAAGAGCTTAGGAAAATCTCCACTGGGACAGGGATTGGAAGTGGGAACCTTTTGGTCTCCAGTCAGATGCCTTAACCACTGAGCCACCAGGCTGCTCTTATCTATATTATTAATAATATTTCAGTAACAGTGGAGTGAAAGAACTGCCGTGATGCGATATTTATTTGGAAAGGAGAGATCAATTATACTCAACACTCAGCCGGGCAGTAACAACACAGAATAATATACAAACAATAAAAACACAATATTTCGCGGTTAACTCTTTACCAAGTTGACAGAGACATGTGGCTGAGCTCTCGCAAGCTTCGCAGTTGACACAGCCACACACAGAATGAAATTGACCGTTGGAGGTTGGGGCAACAATAATATAATCACAAATATTAATCTTAAGAAAGAAAAATGGGATATTTAAAAGGAGAAATAATAATAACAGTTGAAAATAAATTTTGAAATAAGGTCCCTATCTATATAAATCTATTATACTGGCCAGTGATGAATATAACAGGATGAGGATAGAACGTATAATCCAAAAGTGAGGCATGGGGGGTATGTAGTCTGTAGAATGTGTTGATAGGCCAATTCCCACCTGTGGAGTTCAGATTGCAAATTAGTATCTGGAAGTAATCTAATTGCTCTGTGAAGCAGTTATTGAGGTCACGGTTTTTATGGTGTGCAAATGGAGTTCTAGGTTTTTAGAGTAAACTGTTTGTCTATGACCATTTATTCTGGTGGCCAATGAGTTCGAGGTTAAGCTGATGTAGGAACTTTGGCAATGGAGGCAGGTGAGCTGGTATATTAGTCGGCGTGTGGTACAAGTGCATGGTCTATGCCAGTAGAAGGGCTGCAGTAGGTTGTGGTAGGCGGATGCTTATTACACATTTTGTAACTAAGCCTATCACTTGGGATAGATCTGAATGGTGGTTAAGGAGTATCAGACATTTGTGTACAAGTATATTTTTTTATGTTATGTGGTATGCTGGAAGTGACAATGGTGTGATGGGAAGGATCGTGGGAAGAATGTGGTGCATTTCAGTTAAGGAACTGAGAAAGTCGTAGCCAAAACAAAAGTACTGGTTTAACGATTCCAGGCCAGAGAAAAAATGGGATTCTTTTGGTTTTGGATTGTGTGTTCGGTGTGGTGGACAGTTTTTGACTTTTGATACCTGTTTTTGGACTATTTCTGGAGGATAATTGTGGTTTATGAGTGTGTGGGTCAGGTTGTTGGAGTAAAAGATTCGTGTTCGGATCAGATGTGTTTACCTCAGATGGCTGGGCTGTATTGGATAAAATTATTTGCGTGATATGGATGGCAGCTATCAAAATGGTTATATTGCTGTAGGTTAATGGGTTTGATGTACACAGAGAAGTCCACATTCAGGACAGTAATGTCAATCTGAGAGTCCACATCAAACCCTACCACTCCCACCTGCACCAAGCTGGGATGGTATTCCATTATCCTCAAATCTAATATGCTCACAAATTTAAAACAAATTGTTTATGACCAATACGTTCTTCCTTTGCTGACTTCCGGCTGTGAGACCTGGACACTAAACAAATTTGTGAAGAGAAAACTTAGAACAGCACAACGAGCTATGAAAAGGTTAATGCTCGGTTTAACTAGAATATACAAGAGAGCAACCGATGTTAGATCAGTCACAGGGATAACAAACATCTTGGAGAAGATAGCCTCTTTGAAGTGCCAGTGAGCTGGCCATGTTATTCGGATGAAAGATGAAAAGTGACAAAAGCACTGTTAGCGTGGAGCCCCAGAAATCATCAGAGACCAAGAGGAAGGCCACCAGATCGATGGGACAAGGACCTAGACAGGTTTGTTGGAGATAATTAGCAGAGGATTGCATAACCCATTAAACACGAGAAGACTGTTCAAGCTGTATCTAAACTCAAATCTAAGAGGTCACATCCTTTTATTATTTTTACTGGCTGATGATGATGGAGAAGTTACAAAGGAAATGGGATAAAAGATAGTTGAATGTATTTCTGGTGAGACTGTTATGAAAAACCAAATTTATCAGTACACTCATTGACACCATATCCAAGACTACTATGAGGGAAGTGTATAGATTAAAAAAGTGTAAGGGGTTTGCCATTGGTAATATTAATATAGATGAATTAATTATAAATGAAAGTGATATTGTACCAGCCATAGAATTACAGGGTTAGCTTAAATAATTCATCGGGTTTCGAAATATTGTGTATTGAAAAGCATTTGACCTACAAAGATGAATAATACATTAAAAGATGCATAAATTCACAAAATTTCTGGTACATACTATAAATGTTCAATGTGCATACCCTTAGTCACTTGGTACACACCCTAACGGTAATCCAGTTCTGCCCATCCTTTCAACAGTATATTTCTATCAATGTCCGTGACTGCAGCAGTGATCTATTCCTGTAATTCTTGTAGTGTTGCTGGCTTTGGAGGTACATAAAGTTTGTCCTTCTCATAACTCCGAAAGAAGAAACCATATAGAATCAGATGTGGCAACCGGGGGGCAGGGGGCATCACTCGAACCAGCATGCTCTATCCAGCGATGTGGCAGATCTGTGTTGAGAAAGTCACAGACATTTGTACTCCAACTTTGTCTTGTTGTGGAGGAGTCAGTAGCCAGTTGTGGAAACAACCACAACTGCAACATATCCAGGTACACGGATCCTATCACCCTCTTTTCGATGAAAGATTAAGCTTTCTCTTTGATATGGCACAGAAGACATTCCTTTCTGCAAACCTTTTTCCAGCTTCACAAAGGTATGCGGCAGTTCAGTATCCCACACTCTCACATTAAGATGATTCACCTTTCCAGACAGACGTAAAGTTGCCTCATTGCTAAAAACAAAGTTCTCTGTCAAGTCCTCATCATTTTCCATTGCTTCCAGCATTCGGCTACAAAAATCGAAATGGCTGCAATAATCTGGGGGTCAGGTGTTGTATCATTTTCACTCGGTAAGTTTTGAAATGCAAACGCCAATGCAAAACATTCTACACTGTTTTCTGTGGAAGTCCATTTTACTGCTGGCGCAAATGGTTGATTTTTGTGGAGTGCACGCATAGCTCTGTCTCACGGTTTCCTCTGAGAAATGTGGCCTCCCTGTACTGGTCCGTTTACACAGATAACCAGTGTCATGAAACTGACGAAACCAATGTAAAATGCTCTGGTGACCAGTTGCAGCTTTTCCGTATTTTCATATGAATACATGCTGTACATTTGTAACCGAAGAACACTTCACATATACTAACATACAAAATATCTTCTCCTGCTTTTCTGCCATCTTGTGCACTGCTGCCATCTAGTATACACATCAGACACTAAGCGGGCTTTCAAACTTGGTGAATTTATGTATGTTTTCATTTATCACGCGTCGTCGTATCTCATATACTTTCAATAGACGGTGTTTCGAAACCTGATGAATCATTTAGGCTAACTCCATATATTATTTAGGTTGAGTCATATCACAGGTAGTGAAATCTGCTGTTCTAATTAGTACTAATTAATGTGTGAGGAAATATTTAAAGATAGTAACTACAAGACTAATTTACTTGGTATCAGGTAACTGGTTTAATGAGACAATTGATTCAAGAATGGGAAGGTGTAAATCACAGAATGAGCTTATTCATACAATTAGAAATGAGCACATTAAAAAAATAAGAAATTCATGCAGAGGATATTACAAACGAACTAAGAAATCTAAAATAGCATAAAGGAGCTGATGTAGATAGTATTACTATGGATGTCTTAAAGATGGCAGGATATGACATCATACCTTATCTTAAAACATTATTTAAATTGAGCTTGGTACTTGCTGTTTATCAGAGGACTGGAAAAATGTGATATTAGTGCAGTCCATAAAGGAGGGGTGATAGTGTTGAAAATTACAGACCATTTAGTTTGACATCAGCGGTGTATCTAAATTACTGGAGAGCATGTGAAGCATAAGAACTACTATCAGGATGGTAGCTTCATCATAATAACATTTTTTTTTTTTTTTACATGGAGTTATATTGTTGAGTGTTGGTTTCATTTAACTCCAAAATTTGTCCAAAATCCTAAGAAGTGAAGATTTTTTGTTTATGATTGTTCAACTCTTTTTACAGAAGATGCACTATTGTCATCAATACAGTCACCTGGATGATTATTTTATTTGATTGTTCTTGTATCTTTTGTAGCATGGCTTTTAGTTGGTAGAGTGACTGACTGTAGTCCAGTAAACTGTGATTACAAACCCATAAAGCTGACTATTTCTTTCTTTCAAACTGAACATTTTGAACAGCTCTGTAGGTGAACTCTGCCAGCTACCTAGAGTGTTGCCTTGGTCATTGATATTGCTGAAGGTCGCAAATGGCAATATGGAGCTGTTCATATGCACATCCCATAAGTACTTGGCCTTTAGAGGCATTAGCTATTTTTTTTTAATTTTTTTTTTTTTTTTTTTTTTTTTTTTTTTTTTTTTTTTTTTTTTTTTGCATCTGTACTAAATTTTTGCTCTGAGAATGGTAGGTGGAATTCTGAAATACAACTGGGATAAGTGCTGTTCTCTTCATTTACATTTGAGACTTCTTTTCTGCTTATTTAGCTACTAAATTGAAGTCAGATTGAACAGCTGTCATTTATGCTGCAGTTTTTTTTGGGACATAGTCACAAATAATATCTATTCCCTTAGCCTTTATAGTTGTAAGTAGGTTGTAGCTCAGTACAACTTCCATTCAAGTAGCATCTTTAGAAGAGGCAACCTTGTATACTAGCAGTGAAGCAGTAAATATTTTTATTTAATTTGAAGTGCTAAGGCCAGAATAGTGTGTTTTTTGTCACTGCTGCCCTTTACGCTTTAATTTTGCTGATTGCTGGGTGTATTTTATCTTTCCTTTCCATATTAATTACTGAAACTACATTTGGAAATAGAATTCTATATAGTTGCAGTTTTTTTGCTTTGTGTAGCATCATTTCTGTTTGGTGGAAGTTTCCTTTCATTCTCTCTCTGAAGTATCATTGTACCAGTAATAATGTTAAAAATATATTTGATTTGTTGCAGGCAGATATAAAACTTGCTCCAGATTATGTGAAAGATTCGTACAAGACATACTACAAACTTAAGACACTTGCACTAGAAGAATCATTGATAGACTCTTTCACTGATGAAACAGACGACACAGTATCACAGGAGTGTGGAGAACCAATTAGTTTTAAAGGCACATTACCAGAAAGTGGGAAGCTGATGGAAACCCCGGACAAGACTAAACATTCAAGATTTGTTCTAAAAGAAATTCAAAATGAGATAGAATGTACAGACAGTGAGATTTCTGACAAGAATAAAATACATGTTGATGATGCTACATGTACCAAAAATGAATCTGCTTCTCTTGATAATAGTAATGGTGTTTGGGGCATACATCTAAATAAGTCCAAAGAGTTTCCTGTAAATAGAGAAAAACATGAGAAAGTTCCCTTGAAATGTCGTTCTTCATCCTCCCTTTTATCAGAGAAACTGTTTGCTGGCTCCAAGTTTAAAAAGCGAAATCCAAGAAAATCTTTTTGTAAATCACTTAGCATGAAAAGATCTAATGATGATGTGGCAAATTTTGCTGAAAGTGAATCCCAGGATTTGATTCCAAAAATATCTTCAGCTATAGTTGAAGATGGTTCTTCTTCTGCAACAGCTTCATTTTTCATGGATAAACCAGACATTCAGTCATTTGCTTATAAAATAGTAAAATCTACTATGCCAATTAATTGCCAGGCTACTAATATAATAGATAAAGCTCTCAAAGAGTCAAAAGGTGTAAAAAATTTGCAGGTATCTGATAGGAAACTTGACAAAGCTTGGTTGGACAGACATACTAGTTCCAGTTCTCTTGATAGTGGAATCTCAATTTCTAGTCCAATTTCTAATTCTTTAGATGAAAAAAGTGAAGACTTACCTGTGGCTCATAGTAATTTGTTCATGAATACAAAATTGGATAATTCTAGCAATCAATTTATTGATAGTGATGAAGATTTTATTTGTAATAGTGAATCAGAAAATGAAACAGATTCACAACAGAGAATAAAATTGGTATCCAAAAGAAAGCTTTCAGATTCTTCTTTTTGTGCAGAAGCGTCTTTTGTAGGTGAAGTGAGACCATTGAAGAAACTTAGATTAGACAGTGTACCCTTCAAAGAAAATGGTGATCCATATCTTCGTACAGTTTTACCAGAATCTTCAAAAGTTCCTGACATACAGTTTAAGTCAAGTAAACTTGGAGAAAATTTTTCTACTCATTCATCTGAAAGTGAAGGGAAGAAAAAGGTCAAAACTGAGATAACACTGAAACCAAACAGTGTTGGAGAGGGAGAGACTCCAACTGAGATCAAACATTTAGCAGGGTTTACTGACACTAATCATTTAATGAAGAATGAAGTACAAATTGATATTGAAGCAATTGCAGATGAAATTGTTGGAAAGGAAACCCGTATACCAGCAGTAGCAAGAAAAACTCGAAAAAAGAGTAAGAAGGAAATATTTGAAAACAAAATTGTTTCTGGAACAGCTAATGAAAATTTTGTTAGAATTAATATAAAGAAGAAAGTTTATGTTCGAGGGAAAAAGACAATGACCTTTGCTAAGTATAAAAAGATGGAATGGAAGAAGAAAAAGAAGATGAAAGGAGATTATATAAGCTCAGGAAATACAAGCTTAACAACATGCTTCAAATGTGGTGATGTTGGTCATTTTTCGAGAAACTGTACAAGCTTGAAAGGTAAGATGGATGTTGATTTTGTATTTCTAGCAGTATTAATGGTTTAGAAATTCGTTGTTTTCTTTCAGAGATGGAACTTGTAATTCAAGTTTGCTATAAATGTTTAATGTAACACAGTTGTCATTGGTTTAGTTCACTCCTAAAAAACTTAACTTAGTCCACAACCCGAAGGTTGGTTGGATCCTCCAGAAGGAGGCATACTAAGCCATTGTGTCAGAGGTAGGACGGCCAGTTCCTTTCCTCTGGGACCTACAGTTTAACGTGGAATCCGAACCACGGAGCGTCCTGGCATAGCTCATATGATTAAACACAACTCTCAAAATTCCTGCGCCTGCCGGGATTCGTGCCCGGGGCAGGAGCAGTGAACGTGTTTTGAAAGCAAGCGCTTAGGCACTGAGCTACCAGAACGCTCAGTTCACTCCTATTTCCACATTAAACATGCCATCTTTCAATAGTAATGTTACAATTGTTTTCAGCTCAGCTGTCTGTACTAGTTTCTGAACAACCAAAAAAAAAAAAAACACACACACACAAAAAGAAACATTTCAATAATCGGTTCTTAGCTTCATGGCGAAGGGTGAGTTCTGTAGGCCACTGCCTAAGTCATAGCAAGACACATGTGGGGGCAAGTTCAAACAGAGAACAGGGAGTATAAGTAGTGAGCTGATTAGAATACCAGAGTATTGTGGAATTTGAAAATATGTACTCAAAAAATGTCATCGTTGGACAAAAAGAGCGGAAAGCAAAATAAAATAACAAATATTGAAATATGTGACGATACTAAGGATAAGGAAACTGTTTTTAGGCAGTGTAAATAATAAAGGATATGTACAAATAAACCATTCTTACTAGAACTGAAGGCTGTAGGGCTCTGACAAACACCCAGTTGTACAATTTTTTTCCATACCTTGTTCATGTAGAGGGGAACGAGCTATTTGGCAACGGTGGTGCATGCACAATGTGGTTTACTGTATGACTGGGTCAGTAAACCATGTGCATTCACCTCTACACATGAATAAGGTGTTGAACCTCAGACAGGATAGGGAAACATAACCCTTCACTTATCACAGATGAAAGCAGGAGGGCGAGACGAACACATAAAAAAACAACTACAAACAAAATTCAAAATGTTTCGGTTAATAACTTCAGTTGTGTAGAATGTGAGACGTATGGCACGGGGAAAGATGTGGTTGCATCCTGACAAGATGAAACATGCAGGAGTGTGGGATTTGAAAATTGACCATTGATAAATGTGAAACAATAATCTCTGTGATGGTAAGCCTAGGTAAAATGAAATTTGTTTTTTAAAAAAAAATGTAATTTTGATCTGTTGTGAGAGTAAGTTAATAAATAAACCTAGAGGGGGAGGTGAGGTTCAGAGGTGGAAATAATGGGGATTCTTAGTTTACAGACACTCCCCAAGTAATTAGTTTAGAAAAGATTGTAGGTCTTTAACACTAACACATTAAGGCACTTGAGATTCTTTCACTGCTAATAATACTGTACTTGAAATAAGATGACCTAGATATTCAAACTCTGCGACTGCTTAATTACATTTTTCTAATGATATAGTTACGTTATATTTTATAAATGAGCCAGTGTAGGAATTGGTTTTAGTGTTCTTAGAATTGAAATGAAGCAGGGGTTCCCCCCCCCCCCCCCCCCTATAAATACATTAAAGGCTTTTTTCAGAATAGCCTCCTTAGCAATCTCAATCTGATGATGTCCTTTTTTACAAAACTAGTTTAGTGAAGTTGGTGTGCAGCAATTTTAGAATTAGTTGGCAATGAAAAAAATGTCTGGAATTGTTACTGCATTTAATAGTGTGCACAGAATCTAAATTTAGTTTCACCATTAGCGCAATTGCAAGAAGAGCAGCCCTTAGGCTCGTTGATGATACGATAATTCCAACTTTTAACTTCTGGTTAGTGAATTTATCGATGGTCTCTGATGGTATGGAACTTCTTTAGGCAAGAATATTCATGCGAATCTCAGATGGTTGGATATATACAAGATATTTTGGATGAAAATGGACAAGGGAGGTAAAATTGATAGTGTAGCACTAGATCTTTCAAAGGCCTTTGACAGAGTGAGCCATAAAATGGTAGTAAATAAGGTAAAAATTATTGGAGTGGATGAGAAAGTGATTTGTTGGGTGGAAGAATTTCTAAAATGTAGAAAACAAAAAGTTAGGGTAGGAAATGCAGTATCAAAAGAAGTGGAAGTAAAAATGGGAGTGCCACAGGATAGCGTATAGGGACTGTTGCTGTTCATTATTCTAGTGAATAATTGTTTTGATGTTTTGCTATCAGAAATTAGATTGTTTACAGATGACATAATGCTATATAAAAGGATCAAAATGAAAGAGGACTAACAGTTGCAGGGTGAATTGGATGAGATATCTAGTTGGGTTGGTAAACATGGGATGATGATAGAGCCTGCTCTGAACCATCGAACAGTGCAGATCGTTTCCTTGTTTACGCACATGCCGTTCGAAGTGGTGTGAGCAAGCTGCTGAATTTCATGTCAACACAGTGGTTAGTGTTTCTTCGATCTCATGTTACCGCTCCAGATCAACAACACAGCAGGTGGAACATAGTGGGTGAATAGTGTAAGAGGTGTAAGCCCATGGACTTAAAAATGCAGGAGGACACGGAGGGATGTACATCAGAGGAGACGACCGAAGCTATACCTCAGCCCAACAAGCACACTATGCGCCGATCGAAGTCAATCCTGTAAATATGCCACCCATTGCACCATCAGATCCTGATAAGACAACAGTAATGCAAGCTATGTGCGTATGCCGACCTAGATCAGGCTTCTTGCATAACTACCAGATATGAAGGAACCCCAACTGGGGAAATTGGCCTAAACATGAATATCGATAGAGTTCCATTTGTACCTAATAACCCCATAATGCCACAGGCCTTACAGGAAGTGAAGAGGCAGCCTAATCAGAAATGTCAGTAACAACTTATACTAGCAATAGCAGCCAAAAAGCCATAGTTAAGGGATCCAGGGATCGACCAATGGACAATTCAACAAATGTTCATGCAGCTACTCCATTGGGACTAGAGATATTCATGTATTCGGAACACCATTGTGATCCATTCATAGTCTATGCAGAACAGATGAATACAAGATTAACTGATGAGGAAATACTATATGTAATAGATTCCGATATCGAAGTAATAGCAGCCAGAAGACTAAAACGTATGATCATAATCGACGGAAACTACCAGTGGATCCCGCGCCAAATGGTATGCATTACATTTAAAGGACACAGAGCCTTCCACCCAGTGCTAGAAATTCGTTTGTAAATCCAGGCGTATTTGTTACGCCTAACTTTCAGACTCAGGCGTAAAATGAAAATGTTAGGCGTAATTATATTATAATTATGAAAATACAGATATTATAGCTTACAACCTACTCCAACACAATTTAAAGCTGTAAATAGGCCCAGAAAAAATTAATATGGTTTGCATGTGCAATACATCATATACCAAAATTGTGAAATAATTTAATATGATTATTGATTTCATTGTACTTCGACAGTAACTTTTGAATTTTACCCAATGATGTTCATCTTCAGAGGTTTATTTCCCAAATTTCCCAATTCATCGCCAGAGGATTATTTCTTTCAAATACAAATAAGTCAATAAGTATAATAAAAATTGTAAAATATTTTCCTTCATGTACAAATTTTAAGAATAATTTGATTTCACAGTTTCTGTGTACAATTTATCGGCAAGATCGCAGAAACAAAACCATTCAGTTTATTGAATATACCGTAGCTGAATAGTAAATGCAATGATTCCCCACTTTAAATATCAGAAAAAATGCCTTATGGCCTTACCTGAAGTGCTGTGTCACTTCTTATCTAGCAATTCTGGTCTTCGAGGGTTCTGTGTGTTTTTCCACCCGTTGGGACCAAAATCATGCAGTGAAGGTCCATTCATTTTCATGAGTAATAAGTCATCTACATTTAGGGTATCCAAACAATATCGTTTATCAGTTTTGCTCACTGAAACCTCGCTCACATATTGCAGTGGTGAATGGAAGCACATGGTAACATGAAATGATTTTTAATAAATTTGGATATTGGTTGTCTTCACTATTTTCGCTATATACTCTGTTCCAAAGCTGACGACTGGATAGAGATTTCTTGTCCTTACTCCATATTTTCCAGTGCAGAAATTCATCAGAAGCTTGTCGTTTGCTTATGGTCACTGCTGCAGATAAATCCTTGGGGACCTCTTCAAACTCCTTTACTCCTTAAATTATTATATCCTCATTTGGAATGTTAATTGCATCAAAAATGTCAATTTTTAAACATGCAATTAGTTCGAAGATCTTTGAAGCATTTTGTTAATCCTGTCAAGAAATTTCTGATTATATCTTCGCGATCATGTAAAAAAATCTGCAGACCCTCTTTACTCAATTTTATGCTTTTATATTCACAAGTACCAGTACCCAAGTTACAGTCCTTATCAAATTGAGACAGAGTTTCTGCATTGGCAGCAATAAAATTTTTCTATATCATTTCACAGATTTTAAGTTCAGACAAAACTTTCTCAATGTTCGCCTTGTCATATTGAATATTTTTGGAAAATGTTGACAAAACATCAGTTGCATCAATCGGAAAGCACAAAAATATTATGAACCGCACCGATTTTAAAGTTTTTAAGTAGTTCGTCACTTTTGCTTGAAAAATTTTGTTGTAGTTTTTGTCAGCACAAAAGTCTTCAAAATACGAAACAGTGACTGTGTAATTCCTGAGCAATGCTTTTAAAGCTCTGTTTTTTTGAAGAAATCCACCTGGTGGATATGATTGACAGGTGGTTAACGACTGATTCATCCAATGCTTCAGCCAAATCTTTAAATTGTTTCTTATGCTTTGTACTTTTAGAAAACAAATTGTGTACACCTTAATTACTTTTTCGCATGTTTGAGTGTAGTTTATGTTACTGAGGCCACCAGAAACACATAGTTCTATCCGATGAGGAATACAATGCACTGATATAATATTCCCGCACACGTTGCGCAATTTTGCAACCACACCATTGCTAACACCCATATTAACACTTGCCCCATCTAGACAGTACCGGATTAACCACGCAGCAGGAGGTAGCAAATGCTACGGGCCTCGCGCCTTCTGGGGGGCCTTGCGACTCATAGGGAGGCCCGGTGTCTAGGCTAGATGCGCGACTTTTTTTTTAGCTCTACAACAATTTTTCCCCGGAAGGTAAAAATCAAGGACCTTTTCTTCACATTTGCTATGGGCCCCGCGCTATCTTAATCTGGTGCTGCATCTAGACAGACACCTACAAGTTTCTCTTTCCAAGAATCGCCATCAAATGTTTCATTTAAAGTGCCCAAAATACATTCGAATATGCTTTTAGCTGATCCATCACTGAATGGCTTTAATTTTAAGAAATCTACTCGTTCCTGCCCTTCTTTAACAGATGCTACGTAGATGATTTCACATCCAGTTCCACCCTAATCAGTTGATCAATCACACATAATTGATATATAGTCACTACTTTGAATGATGTCTTGTAATTGGATACGTGAATTTTCTGGTATATTAGTAATGAAAAGAGTACACTACTTGTCATTTCTGTATGTTGAAATCAATTTCGACACCGTTTTTTTTTGTAACTCTAACAAACGTGGGTAATCAGTGAACGCAAAGTTGCCTTTTGTATTAAATAAAACACAAATTAATTTTTGGTCTACTTTGTCACTCATGACACTCAACGTAAGAGCTAACGGTGTCTGCAATGAATTTTTTTTGCCAAATCTGCCGCACACGAATTCTGATGGACTTCACTTTTTTCATGTTTTTTTAACTGTTTCTAATGTAGATATAACCTTTGCATTTACGAAACTCGTTAAAGATGAATTCGCAAACTGCCTACAAACGACGCCTATTTTCGCTGCCTTGTTCCATTGATAACCAAGGAAAACTTTTTTGCCACTTACTTAATGTGTGTTTACCCGTGGCATTACTTGTCGATGTACTGGTGGTAACAGCAGGCATAGTAGCTGATAAATTTTGAACTGTTTTTGATCGTTTACTTGCTTGTTGATCTCCTGGATTGCGTGAAGTTGGAGCAGGCCTACTAGTAGTAACTGAAGGGCCTGATGATTTGTCAGCAGCTGATGTTTCTTCATTTTCTGGCATTCCTCCTTTATCGGTACTTGTAACACTTCTATCACCAATACTTGTCTTTACAAATGGTATAAGGTCAGTGATTTTACATCTTTACATCCTTTGCTAAGCGAATAACAGAGAAGAATAACGCACGCGCTAGAATTCTTTTTTTGACTTCGCAGTACTTCCCTCTACACTGTTGCCACTTCTGAACTTCAGAAACATATTATTGGAAACTTTGAAAAAAAAATCAAAATGACAAGAATTGAAATTAATTGTTAGAATTAAACCTTGAACACGCAAAGCTGAAAACAAGTTCCGAAATGTAATTTTTTAAGTTTTGATGCTTCGGCGTATTTTCTACGCCTTTGACGGAGATTGCAGGCGTAAAACGAAAATATTCAGGCGTAATTACGCCTAACGTGCGGTCAATTTCGAGCACTGCTTCCACCACAAGTTTTCGTTCACTACACTAGATACCAAGTCGAATCATACATGCAAAGAGTCACTCAGTGTTATAAATGCTTGAGATATGGTCATGTCAGCAAACACTGTCACAGCAATGCTCGATGTGTCAAATGCGGAGAGGCCCACGAAACATCTAGATGTAACAAAACCAACAACTTTCACTGCGCAGTATGTACAGGACACCATATAGCTACATCAAGCTCTTGCCTAGAGTATACGTAACAAAAGTGCATCAAGATCCTTTTTTTTCTGTCATCAGTCTTTCGACTAGTTTGATGCGATCCTCCATCCTTTCCTATCTTCAGCTAACCTCTTCATCTCTACATATCCTTTACAACCCACGTCCTCAATTATCTGCTTCATATATTCTAATCTCTGTCTTCCTCTACAGTTCTTACCTTCTTCTGTTCCCTCCACCAGCAAATTAACCAATCCAGCATGTCTCAAAATATGACCTACCAGCCTGTCTCTTCGTTCTGTAAGCTGCTTCCACAAACTTCTTTCCTCACCCATCATTTACAAAACTCGTTCATTTCATACTCTGTGTGTCCATTTTATTTTCAGCATTCTTCTGTAGCACCACATTTCAAATGCTTCAATTTTCTTTATTTCTGGTATTCCTAAAGTCCATGTTTCACTACGATAAAGTGCTGTGCTCCACACATAGAGTTTTAAAAAGTTCTTTCTAATTCCGAGAACAATGTTTGAAACTAAAAGATTTTTCTTTTTCATGAAGGTTCTTTTGGCTATAGCTATTCTGCTTTTAACGTCATTCCTGTTCCGGCCATCGGTTGTAATTTTGCTTCCCAAATAACAGAATTCGCTTATACTTCTCCAATTGCATCTGATCCTATTTTTATATTTAATCTGCTAGTATTTGTTTCATTTCTGCTACATTTCATCACTTTAGTCTTGGTTTGATTTATATTCAGACCAAAATCTTCCTTCAGTATATTGTTCATGCCAGTCAGTAATTTCTCAATATCCTCAGCCCTTTCTGCTAACTAGACAATGTCATCAGCAAATCATAGCATACTGATTCTTTTTCCCTGAAAACTTATGCTACATGGAAATTTTTCTTTTACTTTCTTTATTGCTTCCTCTACATACAAGTTGAATATTAATGGGTATAGACTACAACCTTGTCTCTCACCCTTTTTAACTGATGCTTGTCTCTCATGATTCTCTACTTTTATTACAGCCACTTGATTCTTATTTAGTTTATGAAGTATTCTTCTATCTCGATACTTTAGGCCCGGCTTCTTTAAATTTTGAACATCTTTTCCCACCTAACATTATCAAATGCTTTTTCTAAACCAACGAACGCCAAAAAAGTATCTTTACTTTTCTTGATCCGCCCTTCAAGTATTAATCTTAAAGACAGAATTGTTTCCCTTGTACCGCGATTTTTCCTAAATCCAAACTGATCTTTACCTACTAAGTCTTCTATTACCCTTTCCATTCTTCTGTATATTATTCTGGTCAGTAATTTTGAAGCATGTTATGTTAGACTAATAGTGTGATAATTCTCAAACTTGTCGGTTTGTGCTTTCTTCGGGAGTGTGAACATGATATTTTTATTAAAATCAGTTGGAATTTCTCCTGTTTTATAACTTTTTGATATCAGTTTGAATAATCTTTCGATTCCTTCTTCTCCTAGGGATTTAGAAAGTTCTGCAGGGATCTCATCAATTCCAACTGCCTTATTTGCTTTCAAGTCATTCAGAGCTTTATTAAATTCTGTCCTCAAAACAGGATCTCCTAAGTCATCAATGTTGACATCGCCTTCCTTTTCTATTACGCTATTGTTCAAGTCGTCCCCATCATACAGTTTCTCAATGTATTCCTTCCATCGGTTAGCTCTATCGTCTGAGCTTAAAAGCGGTTTCCCATCGGCAGCTTTAATGTTCACACCTCTTTTCTTCATTTCTCCAAAATTCTGTTTGATGTTCCTATATGGAACATCTACTTTACCTATGACTATTTCCTTTTCTACTTCTTCACACTTTTCTTGTAGCCATTTTTCTTTTGCTTTTTTGCATTTCCTGTTTATTTGATTTCTAAATTGCCTGTATTGTTCTCTTCCTGCTTCATCCTGAGCATTTTTGTATCTTCTCCTCTAATCCATCAGTTCCAAAATTTCTTCTGTGATCCAAGGTTTTCTGGCAGTTTGTTCCCTAAAGCCTAATGTTTCTTTACCAGCTTTCATTATTTCGGTCTTTAATGCATTCCATTCGTCCTCAGTTGAGCTCCTTTCAGAGTTATTTCTTAGACCCTAAGTCTACCATTTCTGCAAATTTTTCTCTCGTACTGGATTGTTTCAGTTTATTCACTTCCAGTCTGTTCTGCTTATGCTGCTTCCTTATTCGCTTGAATTTCAGCCTACACTCCATTACTATCAAATTATGGTCAGAGTCTATGTCTGCTCCTGGGTACGCTTTACAGTCTAGAACTTGATTCCTGAATCTCTGTTTGACCATGATATAATCTAGCTGATATCTGCCTGTATCCACAGGACGTTTCCAGATGTATATCCTTCTTTCATGGTTCTTAAACGGTGTGTTTGTCACTACTATAGTCGGCGTCATGAAATTAGGCCTGCCAAGGTCACTTAGTCTCCACTGCCTCCCCTGCCCGCACCAACCCTCTGTCCCTTGGTTCGGCCGGCGACATTGCCACATTAGCTTTTGCCGGTCGTCCATCCGTATCTTTACACGCGGTCGCTTTATTTCCTTAGTTTAAGGCCTATTCGAGTAATGTTAATGGTGGTGATGTTCAGGAACATAATCATGCAATTAGTGTATTAACAGACAGAAGTAATATTCGCGAACCTGCAGGCCACCTGGGCATTGGAAACCTAATTAAAATCATTGTAGCAGATATTTTAAAGTATTTTTAAGGAATATTACCAATAACTAATACGCAAAAATAAAAAAAATAAAAAATACTTCGCTAAATTACAAACACTGACATCGAGGTATTTGTGGCAGTCATTTCTATGTATAATCGATCCCTTACATTTTATAAATTAATTTTCGTTTTGTCTTTGCTTTTGAAGATTTCTCGCGAAATTTGTCATGTATGGGCCATTGTGTACAATGACAATAATAATTCTTACAGAAGCTGAAAATATCTTTTCTGTGGAGGACAGGAAATATGTTTCTCAGTCGTAAACGAACCGACCGACCAACCGGCACTGCGGCATGAGCTGCGCGCAATCATTCGCTCAAATATAAACTGTGAAACAATCCAAAAGGGGTTGTCTGAAGAGGCTTTGCCTGCTACCAGAATTAATTTCAGTATTTTCTTAGAAACTTTCTCGCTGGAAGTTTTTACGTAAACAAATAAAACGTAAGTTAGTCAGCGACAACATTTTACATTACACAGCCGAAACAACTAAGCGCTTTGTGTAACATTTTTTTTTTTATTCACATGCTTCCCTATTTAAGGAATAGAATGTATTCGGTATGAGTCTGTTAACTTTCAGGAAGGCGCATATTTTTTTTGAGTTATTACTTATTATTTTTATTGCTTTTTCTGTCGGTTGAAGCGAAAAAGTATTTTGATTTCTAATTTTCATGGAAACACATTACTATTTTTTTAAAAACAGTCACACAAATATTTGGAATTATAAAGCATATCACCTTGTCCCGCATGTTAAGTATTATGTTTTAGAAATTTTTTCGCACTCATTACTGAAAGTTGATTTTTTTGCTGATTTGCAACACTGTTCGGATACTCCGTGACCTTCACAGGACTAATTTCGTGACTGCCACTATAGCTTATATCTTTCACAAAATTCTAACAACCTACTTCCTCGCTCATTTCTTTCTCCTAGACCAAAACTTCCTACAGTATTCCCCTCTTTTCCTTCTCCCACTATCGCATTCCAATCACCCATGATTATTAGATTTTCCTCTCCCTTCACATATTGGATTAATTCTTCAATTTCGGTGTATATTTTTTCTATTTCTTGGGTATCTTCCTGTGACATTGGCATGTGCACTTGTACTAACGTGGTTGGAGTGGGCTTAGTTTCTAACCTCATCAAAATAATCCTGTCACTAAACTGTTCATAATAACTCACCCGTTTCCCTACTCTCTTATTCATTACAAATTCTACACCAGTGACTCCATTGACAGCTTGTGTGCTAATTATCCTGTGTTCCCCAGACCAGAAATCCTGTGCGTCCTTCCATTTAATCTCGCTAATCCCAACAACATCTTACTTAAGGTATTCCATCTCCCTTTTTAGATTTTCTAGCCTACCTGCCCTGTTCAGAATTCTAACATTCCACGCTCCGACTCGTAGAATGTTTCGATCCATTCTGATGACTCCTCCCTGAGCAGTCCCCACCCAGAGATCCAATTGGGGGACTATTTTATCTCCGGAATATTTTACCCAGGAAGAAGCCATCATGATATATGTAATTTGAGAGGATTACATGTCCTCGGGATACCCTTTGGGTCTTTAATGCAGTGGTTTCCCGTTGCCTTTTGCATCCCCATGCCGTTGATCATTTCTGATTCATCCACCTTTATGGGCCGTTTCCAACCCCAAGGGCAAGAGGGTGCCCTAGACTACTCCCTGCTCCTCCGCCCTCCTTTCGAAGGCCGTTGGCAAGCAGTGGGTGACTCCTTATACCGGGAATCATTTAGTCACCAGAGCCTCGACCGTGCAAACAGGGTGCACCACGTGAAGGAGAGGTTGACATTTGGTTGGAAAAGGCTAGTATACTCTCTCCCAAAACCTTACACCCCCAAGACCCTTATGGCCTACAATAACCTCACTTTAGAACAAGCCTCAGCACTAGAAAATCCAACCTCCTATGCTAAACAAGTTGCCAGCCCCTCCTTTACTCCAGACCCATCCCGATTCCCACCAATGCACACGCCTAAATCCGGAAGGTTAACAACCACTCCCGCACGAACATGTGCAATAGCTAGGCCTGCTCCTACTCTGCAAGAACGACTCCATAAGCAAACCAGTGCTGAGCCTTCATCCAAGCAGCAGTCGACCAGAAATCAACATATAAAGATTCCATCAGAATTGTACTTTGATCATGGATCT
Source organism: Vandiemenella viatica (assembly GCA_031002005.1). NCBI lineage: Eukaryota > Metazoa > Arthropoda > Insecta > Orthoptera > Morabidae > Vandiemenella > Vandiemenella viatica. The sequence goes on from JARYHS010013630.1 coordinate 338,837,802, forward strand.
TCCACATCTGCCCCAATAAGCTACAACCCTCACAGGCCCATGAGCTTTGAAAGGGAAGACCCCGTCATAGACAAAGTGGTCTCCATTATCTCCTTGTTGTTGAAGACGGTCAGTTCAGACGTTACGCCAGATATTAGAGAGTTTATCAGAAAATCCTTAGTGCACAATAATTATGGGGAAGTGGAATAACTTCATGTAGTGGAACATTCAGTCAATCCAATCTAATAAAGAAAAACTATTATACCACCTCCAAGAAAATTCCATTGCAGTTGCGGGACTAATCGAAACATGGTTGAAACGGGACTACCAATTCTTTTGTACAAGATACAATGTGATTTACCGAGCTTGGTGGTGTAACGTTTAGCGTTCTGGCCTCGCATTCGGGAGGACGGCGGTTCGAATCCCCGTATGGGCAACCAGATTTGGTTTTTCCATGGTTTCCCAAATCACTCCAGGCCAATGCCGGGATGCTTCCTTCAAATGGCCGAATTCCTTCCCATTCCTGGCCCCCCATCCTTTCCCATCTCTAAAGACCTTGCTGTTAAGAGACGTTAAGCAGGAAAAAAAAAAAAACATGTGATTTAGTCGTATTGAGTAGATGGATACGGAGGCGTGGTGATCGAAAGCAGAATACAGTACGAAGGGTTCGTCTCGACAAGCAGAGAATATAACAGCAGGAACCACAGAAAAATAGCAGTTGCCTCAATCTATAGATCCATTCAAACTCCAGTCTCTAAAAATGAAATTCTTCAGGTAATAAGGCAATTAACTCCCCCAGTGCTAATCATGGCAGATCTTAACGCCCACCACCAACAGTGGGAAAGTGAATCCAACTGTGCAGTATGTAAAGTAGTAATAGATATACTGGAAGAAATGAATTTGGTACTACTGAATGATGGATCAGAAACGAGGTACCATAGAGCCACAGAACGTAAATCGGCAATTAACATCTCACTCATCTCCCCGGGTTTGGCTGTCGACATAGAACAGACCCATTGGGATCCGACCATTTTCCCGTCATTATGAATCCACCTAATCAAATATTCGAGGCCACTCCTCAGTCTCCCACTTGCCGGTGGAACACAAGGAGAGCCAACTGGCCACTATACAAGAGACCATATCAGATAAATTAGAAAAATTTATCATGTCAGATGATCCCAAAAATGCCTACCTCACCTTCGCCCCAATCATGGAGCAAGAGGCCCAGTCATCCATTCCCAGAATAAACAGAGAAGGACGCCACATAGACCCTCCCCGAAATGGTGGGATGAGGAATGTACTCAAGCTATAAAAGACAGGAAGAAGGCTTTAGCGTAATATAAAAGACAAGCTATGGATGAACAATTCATATCCTTAAATAAGATACAAGCATCCACGAAACTTCTTCTCAAGAAGAAGAAAAGAGAACACTGGCATAATTTTTGCAACTCTCTGAACAAGGATGTACCAACAAAACTATCATGGAGACAGGTTAAAGGGATTCAACGCAAGACAACTGAATTGAACAGACAAATCTTCACAGAGACTGCCACAGAACTCCTCTGCTCCTTGGCCCCAGACTGGTGCTCAGAAAAACAGGTCAACATTAAGAACCCTCAAGTTGACCACCCCTTGCTTCAACCATTCACCATAGAGGAACTGGAAAATTAACTTAAAAAATCTAACAACACAGCACCAGGAATGGATCAAATACAATATTCGATGATTGATAACCTTCTGAGATGCGGCAAAGACACCTTCCTCAAATTATGTATAGGGTTTGGATGGAGAGAGTCCACATTCCCCTGCCAAAAGCAGTAAGGGTGGTCCCAATCCATAAACCACATAAAAATCCCAGTGACAGCAGATCATACCGGCCAATATCACTTCTGTCGTGCATCTTGAAAACGTTAGAATGGATGATTAAACTTAGACTGGAGTGGTATGTGGAGCATCACCACCTCCTACCGGACATCCTGCTTGGTTTCAGAAAGGGGAAAGGCACAAATGAAATTGTAGCACAATTAGTAACAGATATTAAAATCAGCAATGGAAAGAACTTTTACCTAACAGCTCTCTTCGCCGATCTATTCAAAGCCTACGACAACGTCGTACTCCCTCTACTGGCAGAGAAACTTGGACGGTTGTATCTCCCAAAAACTTTTGTGGCAAATTTAATAGTCCTGCTGGAAAAAAAGGTACTTGTTCATTATGGGAGGAGAAGGGGTTGAAAGGTAAAGGACTGTCTCAGGGATCTATACTATCCCCTCTTCTCTTCAATATTTATGTCAATGACCTGTACTCAAATATAATTCGGGAAAGTAAAGTTGTTACAATATGCGGATGACATTTGCATTTACATTAGTCAGCGAACATTACAAGCCTGTAAAACAGTTTTAAGCATCACAATGAGTAAAATGAAGGCTTGGGCAACACGCAATGGTTTCGTCCTCTCTACAGAAATGTCTGTAGTCTGCATATTTACAAGACATAGAGTACCGAAAATATCAGACATCTCATTGGGACCACACTCTTTCCCAGTCAAGAAAACAGTCTCTTACCTGGGCTTAAAAATGGATTTGAACCTTAGATGGTCCAATCATATATTACACTTCCTAAAAAAAAAAAAACCAAAGCAGCCATGAACTTAATTAGAGCCATTACTGGAAAAACATGGGACTATATCGAATACTTGTAAGACCACATTATGATTACGGTTGTATGTGTTTCGGATCCGCGTCGAAAGAGTTATTGAAGAGATTAGATAAATCACAATACAGAACTCTTGGACTATGTTCTGGGGCCATGCCCTCTACGCCTGTGATGCCCTTTTGGTGGAATGTCTTGAACCCCCATTACACATTTGGAAAACATTCCTTTCCAGAAAATTTATACTGGAGCAGTTAGAACTAGAAGAGAACCCACTGTTGGATAAATTAAGAATATCATCGGCACAGTGCTCAGATCACGCCTACTGGAAGAAAAAAACTGGACCATCTCTAGTTAGTACGTATGAGGACTTAACGATATATTTCACGATAATATATCGAACTCAGTCATTACCTGTCTACTCAGTAGGAATACCTATTACCACATTGAAATTGGACATTCACTCTAATACAAAATATCTGGAAGGGAGCAATAAGAACAATGACATAATGAGGGACTTCATCTCAAATATACCCAGGAGTCCAGCGTGCCTGTACACAGATGGCTCCAAATCAGAACACGCACTGGGTTGCGCATTTGTTGATACGACAAATATCAAGTCAGAAGCTTACAGCCTACCTGAAGAAGCCACGGTTTTCACTGCTGAACTTTTTACAATGGCCAAAGCCTTAGAATATGGCACAAAAATTCAAGAATAGCAATAATAATAGACTCCTTATCCACCATTAAGAAATTAAATAACATCTCCAAAGACAATGACAGATGTTGGATGGCCTATGAGATACTTCGAACGGTTTCCAAACTAAGAGAGAAAGGCAGGGAGGCTACATTCATTTGGTCCAAAGGACACGCTGGTATTAAAGGAAATGAACCGACTAGTTAAAGAAGCTGCACTCAACAGAAACAAATTTAACCACTTTCCGGCGTCGGATCTAATACCAATGATTCGATGTGGAGTCAAGAAAGCATGGGCAAAGGAATGGGAGACAAGTAACCTCTATAAAGGGCACCATTATAGACAAATTCATCGCTCCATTGCAAGAGTACACTGGTACTCCAATCGGATAGTTCCCAAAAGGTTCTCAACATTTATAGCAAGGCTCAAGTTCAACCATGGGCAGCTCAGTAAACATCTGTTCAAAATCAACAATACGAATGTGATGGAAACAGCTTGGAAGATGTCAACCACCTTTTTTTGTGTGCAAGCTCCATTGAAATGAATCCACACAACTGATATCGGATTTATAAAGACATGGGGCTAAGCTCCCCACAAAGATACAACACCTTCTTCACAAAGAGAAACTGGAAATTTATATAAGTCTTTGTAGATTTGCCAATGAAAATCATATAGGCATATGAATCTAGTAAGAAATATCCGTATTTTGAGGGTTGTACTTCCAACTTTGTAACATAATATCTAAAACAATTGTATCCTTTCTTGGCTGTATGGACTCCGTCCATTTGCCAATAAATAATAATAATAATAATGGGATGATGATAAATGCAAAGAAGAGGCAGCTTATTAGATACACAGATGAAAAACTGAAGGTTGATTATGATTATAAGGTGGAGAAAGAATTGATTGCAGAAGACTTGAAATGTTGATATATTGGGATTGCATTTGATAACAAGCTTAACTGGGCAGGACACATATTTATCTAAGAATTAAAAGTAATGCATTGAAGGGAAAAGGTGACAATGACCACTAGCTGACACTCGATTTCAGGCACAAGGGTGTACGAAGATTCTCTTTTTTAGGTAAGGATGTCGGCGATTAAAATAAGTTACAGAGAGAAATAATGAATAATTTACCAAAAATGTTGAAAGAATTTAAAGTTGAAGTTTGTAAAGAGCAAATGTAGGTGGGTGCAGGAAAGGTGGAAATTGGGAGTGTAGGGAAATTGCCACCATAGTGTGTGCTCCATTGCAATTAAATTAAATATATAACTCTAGACTTTGTTATAGACAGTTGTAGGACCCTGTTAATATCATATGTTTTAAAAAACATGTACAATATCTGGTACAAGTAAACTCTTAAATTCTTGTAACAAACCTTCAATTTTTCCTCCTGTTACAAAGAAAGTGTCTTAATGCATTTTTTAAACATATATCTGGCTCTACCTGAAAAGTAGTGCATGGAAGGGAAAAGATGAGCATGACCACAAGCTGGCACTCGATTTCAGGCACAAGGGTGTAGGAAGATTCTCTTTTTTAGGTAAGGGTGTCAGCGATTGGAATGAGTTACCAAGAGAAATGATGAATAATTTACCGAAAATTTTGAAAGAATTTAAAGATAAAATTTGTAGAGGGCAGATGTAGGTAGGTGCAGGATAGGGGGAAGATGGGTGTGTAGGGAAATTGCCACCGGAGCCTGTGCTCCATTGCAATTAAATTAAATTAAAATTACATAAGCTTCTTGATCCCTTATTTTGCTGTCAGCCGCATCTTCAACATTAAAAAGACCGTCAACTATTTCTGTATTCCTTAAAACTTCAATGTAGTTTTGGAAACTATTCGGAATATTGATATTATCATCTTAAAAATTTCTTTCCTTTTTTACTGTACAATTACTTTTTTTGATATAGCATTGATTTGAATTTAACCACTCAGACTCAGATAGGGATGCCATTAAAATTATAGTGGTTACCACATGCAAAACTATTTTTAGTATGATTTTTTTTTTGTTTTTTTTTTGTTTATCTCAAAAAAATTTCTGCAACTATTGAATTGACTTCTAATTTACTTAGCTGCCAAAGGTTGATTGATGACACTTTGCCACATATACAACTGTATGATAGCCAGATAAGAAATCTGTGCCCAGTAAGAACTTACTGTAGATACCAAATCTTTCAACTGCACTCTTAATTTTCGAAAAAATGTTTACATAAATTGCCCCCTTGTTACTGTCTTCCCAACCGGTGCCATTATTGCTTACTTTGCAATGTGCCCTAAAATTAGTGCCTTTATCGTTATCTTCATTAGCATTTTTCTCACAACATATTCCATTGAATCTACCCTTATCAATTCTGCCTTAAAAACTCTCATTACTATTATTTCTTTGATTAAGACCTCTTAAATACACTTCAGTAGATACAAGAAGGTTCAATCTATCACCACTAATAGATATGTATATATTATCTGCTAATTTTTCAACAACTTTCCCTGGTTGTGTTCTGAGATCTTCTAATTCTTCGTTGTAAAAACAACCTGTTGTTTTCCCCCTTTAAATCAGTGGGACTGATGGATTCTTTGAAATAGCAGCAGGTTGCTTCATGAACTAATAAAATTAGTGCTGCCCTTGGCCCTTCATATGTCTCACAGTTTTTGTGACAATCATCATAGATCGTGAGGCAAAATGACTCTTCCGTTAGTTGATGACTCTTCCATTAATTTAATTTTCAACAATTTTTGTTTGTTTCATGGATCTGGAAAAAAAAAAAACATGGATTTGAATTTTCACTGTCCCTTGCTTGCAGATCTTCTCTCTTGTCTTCTTCTCTAACACCTATCTTGGGACTGATGGACTCTTTGAAATAGCAGCTGGTTCTGCTGCAGTGAATGTTTGCTTCATGAACTAATAAAATTTCTTACTGTGGTAATCTCTGATTATTCTTCAAAAGCTGTTACAGGTTTTGTATTTGACACAAACAACTAGTATTTCTGAGGGGCAAGATTTTTACTGTCCCCTTCAAGATTTAATTGGCTAGTTGACTGAATAGGAAAAAAGGAAAAATAGGTTAATACTTTACTTTATTATCTATTTTACTAAAAAAATGTATTATTTTTCAAAAATCAAACATTTACATTATGTATTTGCACTTCTAAAAACGAATTTAAATTTACCTTGAAAACACTAAAGACTGTCATGGCTTCTTGAATGATGTCACACCACGCGAAACAAAACAGCCGTATGTGTATATAGCAGATGTCAGTTCTCTTTCATTAAAAATGAATTCCTCATTTTATAAGTACTGTGTAGTGCCCCAGTGTAAAAGCACAACAATAGAAATGCCAAGCAAGTGATTTATATATGTTCCAAACAATGAACAAATACGGAAAAAAGTAGTTAAAACTTGAGGGAGGATGCTCATAGTTTATCTGCAGATTCAAGAATCTATTTTTGTGAAGATCATTTTATTGTGCACAATATATTTCTAAATCTAAAACAAAACTGATTAATTTTGTAGAACAACTACTTTTCAGGTATTGATAAAATAATAAGGTATGAGTTGTGGTTGTTCTGGTTTTATGATTTAAATTCTTTCTTTAGTTTTACGTTTAATAAACACACATTGGCAGCACTATCATTACCATGGTGCCTTAATAGATTCTTGTGCAACTCGATGAAACAAATCGAAAATAAAGAATATTTTGTTTTTATTATCTCTCATGGTTTTCGAGATATCTTAACTGAAAGGAGATGTTGTTAGGCTGATACGAAGCTTAGAGTAGACTGGAAATTGGCAGTGCCATAGCTTTAAAATTTGCCATACCTGTTTTTGAGAATATACTTATCTAGAAAAAGTGTATATAAAAGCAAAAAGAAACATACCTAAGACGTGATGCAAATAAAAAGTTACGATACAGGCACAACACAGAATGAATAGTACCCAACAAAAACCATATCCAATGACATTATTCACGCAAAAGATAGTATATCGAAGCGAAGAACGAAATCTTTTACTATTTCACTTAGGTCTTCCTTCTGGTTTAGCTATTTAGCACTTGCGTATACTTCGCAAATGTAACCTCATACCAGTATCAATTAATTTACAAATCGTATGTCTAAGCAGTAGGTTATTGTTTATGAAACTGAAGTAATGCTATTTAAGCTTATAATATATAATTTACACTTGCATCGAAGTTTTAACATTGCGGAATTCCAATGAGCAAAAGTCGATGTTTGACGCGAAAAAACTGCCAAGGGTTAGGGCGTCAATTTTGGGCAAATTGCTACTGTTTGCTTTGCTAAATCCTGGTTCCATAGCGAATTACACTTGTCTTTCAGCTTATAACTGAGAACAACTGTATTAATGTGACAAAAGTTTTGACAGACGAATAATTTACCAAGTAACCTGTTCTGTTCCACGAAAATATCAATAACAAATTTGGGTGGCGTGACATAATGCTTTCTCATTGGCATTCACGGTCATGTGACTGAATGCCTGATTTTGTCGAATTTATTTCCTGAAAGTAATAATAATCTTTATCTTTTATAATAAATTAGTTTTTTGCTATCTCCTTAGCATGATTAATCATTAAAAACTGCTCTGCGTCCGATGTATTCTTAGTGAACACAACAAGCCTGTTCAGAGCTGGCACAGGGCGGTGAGAGTTGCAGGCTGATTGATCACCTGTGGCAGAATTAGAGTAATCATAACTGATTTGTAAAGTTATGCTGACAGGATGAACTCAGTGCTTTTCAAGGAGGCCAGGTATATGAGCTGATTGATGATTTTGAAGCTTGCAATAAACAGAATCTGCTTCCTCCCAAGTGTGTCTGGCGTGATGCTTGCATGATATATTTCTGTTACATAGAGGCATAGACTTTTTCATACAAAATTTAATGGAAACCACTGTGAAAAAAAAAAAATGGTTAGCCCGAATAATTAAAATTGTGTATTACAATCATGTGAATTTCTTTAATCTTTTTGTTACATCAGGTATGGGATCATAGATAAGGGGCAGTAGGTGTTCTTGTCTGATAACTGACAAAGGGTTTCAGCCACATAGTCACTAGGATTCATACCCACTGTGGTTGGACACTTGCCTGTTAGAAGGATGATCAAGTTTGGATTGGTTCTTTCCTGAAAAAGATTTCAACCACACTGTTATTGGCCGGGATCTCAGGAAACTGGGTGAAGATAAACAAGTGGATAAGAAACCCTGAAAAATATACAGTTTTAGCCTCTATATCATTCTGAATTATGATGCTAATCTGTATAAAAAGTATCCTGTATTACTGCTGTAACATAAGCTACTATGTGCAATTTCATTCAATTCTGTCCATTAGTTGTTGCGTGAGGCATTAACCGAAATTCCAAATTTTCTGGTTTTTCCACCTCTGTCATTAGGAGTATAAATAAATTTTGTGTAGACAATTTTTATACAATTTTATTATATATTAACTATGCGTGCGATTTTGTCCACGTGGAATTTGGTATTTGTGCCATCAAGGCACTGATAAATTAGAAAGTAAAAGAGGAGAAGTGCCCCTGTTTTTTCTTCTTCATTTTTCTTGCACGTCCTTTTTCATATTATTTTCAGTTGTATGTAAATGTTTTAGATGTGTTTGTGCACTTTGTGCATGTTCTTTCTACCACCCCTTGAAACTGCCATTGCTCTCCATCCTATAATTGTGGATGATCCACAGGCACACTTCCCTATTGTACACACTGTTGTGTAAACAGTATTTGAAATGGTGAGGTTTTAGAATTACCATGTTATTTACTGTAGGAGCTTATTAGTATGTACATAAACTCTCAATGTGCGACATTTAATCAAAAGTAATACATTTATTTTTTTACACGAATTTTATGATGTTTTCTTAGATAGCTGTAAATTATTGGGGTAAAAAGTATCCTATATGTTAATTCATTGTACAAGCTATTGCTGTGTGTAATGTTGTTGAAATTTGTATTTTGATTTTATGCTTGATCTGTGCTCAGACAGGCAGAAATTCCAAAATTTTCGATTTGGCCTCTGTATCATCAGGAATTAAGGTTCTGATCAAGATAAAAAGTATCTTGTATTTTAAGTGATGCCATAATCTCTCACCATTCATTCATTAATGTTTGCCTGATACTTCAACAAACTGAAAAAATTTCAAAATTTACCGATTTGACCTCCCTCTTATAGGGACCTATGTTAAGAATCTGGATAAAAAGTATCTCATATATAGACTCATGGAACAAGCTATCACTCATTAGTTTCTGCATGACAGGTAGATTAAAATATCAAAATTTATGGTTTTGTGCTCTGTTTCCTATATCTTGGCTGGTGACATGAGCTATGCATTTTCATTAAAATCCATCCACTAATTTTTGTGTGAGGCGCTGACAGACAGACAGACAGACAGAAAGGAAATAAATAAATAAACAAACAAATTCCAAATTTTATGATTTTAGTACCAATCGTCAGTATGTTCTTCGTAATTCCTTTTTTCGAATTAAATTTCATGTACAAACTTTGCTAAATGTAATAGTATCTAAAGATACAGATAACATAGTTAACTCACATGGTGACTTGAACTTAATCATTTCTATCCATCCTTCTGAAAACAATAGTTTTTTGTTCTTTCTACTTAAGCTATTTTATGATTTTGCAATAAGTTTGTAATCACTTTCACATGTGATATAAGCGAACTACAATGTAAAAAAAGTCATTAACAAATATAATTAATTTTTAACAAATTAAGCAGTAAATCTTATTGCTTTGCTTTAAATGATAGTTAACTTGTTTCAGGCGATAAACTTTTACAACTGGATGAAGACGATACAGATGACAGTCCATTCCCTACTCTGGATGAAGTTACAGCTATGGCTTCAGAATCTGTTCATTTTGGAAACAGGAATGGAGTATATCATTTTTCACAGGTTTGGTTTGCTGCCTAAAGCACTGACATTTATTCTTTCTTCTAATTTAATTTTTAACTATTCAAATATTATAATAACTTTATATATTAAATGTTTCCTAGTATTAATAGGTTTGTTTTTCAAACTTGGAGCACGTAAAACAGGAAAAAAGTTTGGTAATGTTAAACTAAAATTTATAATAGAATCACAAATATTAATTTGGGACTAAATGTTGAACTTGCTATGGTTTCTCTAAACATGTCTGATAATATACTATAAAATAAAAATATCAAATAATTCATTTAACAATAGGACATTAAACAATACTATTATACATAAATGATGTGAGCAAGAATAGAGAAATTAAACTCATCATTTTACAAGGCAGTAACATTATTTCTGATGCTCTCTTACTAATTTGGGAAAAAGTATGAGATGTACAGTGACCTAAATCAGGCCCTGATGATTGCTAGTGGATACTAGACTCCAGAAATTTTATCTACAAGGGTAAGTCAATTATTATCTGCAATTTAGTTATATCTTTGTTTATATTACTATTACACTTGTGATGCGTAGCTGACGCATGTTTGGTTTGATTGGTGTTATGTGTATGACGCTTTGATGCTGCTAGGTTAGTTCCATTATCGCTGCCCTGACGTTAACTATGGCTACTCAGCTTTCTGTTTTCACCAAAGAAGAGCAATGTTCAGTGATCCTTTTTTTGTGGTCGGAAGGTGTGTCGGGCCGAAATTCACCGAAGACTTTCAATACAGTATGGGAACAGTGTGTTACCGCTACGGAGTATCTACGTATGGATTGAAAAATTTAAAAATGGTCGCACAAGTGTTACGCACGATGAAGGTGCGGGACGACCATTTACCGCCAAAAATGAGGAAAACATTGAGCGGGCACATGACACGGTTCTGTTAGATAGACCAGCCTCTATTGATGAATTGGTTCATCGTCTGCAAATTAGTCATGGTTCTGCCTATGAAATTATCCACAACAGACTTTGGTTTCATAAAATCTGTGCAAGATGGGTCCCAAAACAACTCACACACTTGCATAAACAGTTGCTTGAACATCTGCCAAAACTATTTGGATCGCTATGGTAACGAACGTGACATCTTGTTAGACAGAATCATCACTGGTGATGAAATATGGATCCATCATTATGAGCCGGAGAGTAAACGGCAGAGTATGGAATGGAAACATCCAAATTCGTCCTCCAAGAAAACGTTCAAAACCCAACCATCTGCAGGAAAACTGATGCTTACAGTTTTTTGGGACTCACAAGGCTCAGTACTGGAACATTATCAGGAAAGGGGCACAGCAATAAACATTACGGCGAGATGCTTACTGACAAACTGAAGCCTGCAATTTCCAAGTAAGTGCCGAGGTCTGCTGTCGAAAGGTGTTGTGTAGTTGCACAACAATTCCCGTCCACATACTGCTGCCCACACTGCTTAAATGCTCCAGAAACTCAACTTTGAAGTTCTGGACCATCCTCCGTATAGTCCTGATCTTGCCTCTTCTGACTACCACTTGTTTGGTCCACTCAAAGAGGCATTAAGGGACCGTCGACTTACCTCGGACGAAACAGTGAAAGAAGTTCACAGTTTACCTGAAAATCTTCTATTATGAGGGCATCAGGAAGCTTGTGCAGTGATGGACCAGGTGCATTGAAATTCAAGGGGACTAGTTTGAAAAATGATGTAGATGTAAGTTATCTATTTGTATTGCAATAAAATTTATAACTGCATTGTGGATAATAATTGACTTACCCTCGTGTTTAGTGAATAGGTTATTGTAGGAGCAGTGCTGTCCTATTCTCATATCATGGGAATGCAAGAGCTTGAAGTATTTATGACTTGTAAATACACTAGAGTCCCGCTAATTGATACTTTTGCCCTTTAAGGGTCGGATTCCGAAAAATATCTGTTTTAATATATGACGTCACTAAAGAGGAGATCTTAATCTTTAAAATGATACTTCATTAAACGATTTCAGATAGGTATCCAGTGAGATAAATGACTCGTAACACAGAAAACAGCTTTTTAGAAATATTGACATTTTTGCCCTTTAACCCTTTGACTGCTGTAGACGTGTTAACGCGAGCGGCTACTACTACGCCCAGGTGCTCCAGACGTGTATACACGCGCCGCCTCGCCGCCCTGTCTGTGCTCCAGACGTGTTAACACGCTAGCCTCTTAGCGGCCTGGCTATGAAGCCATATTTCCACCCAGGGTGGTTAGTTGTTTTCCTCATTCGGCCCTTGAGCGTTGGCAGCTGCGATCTAATTTGTGTTGCTCTTTTCCTTTTAGTTTTCGCTGAGAAAATGGCATACAGTCATTATTTTTTTTAACTGCTTAATGTCTCTTAACAGCGAGGTCTTTAGAGATGGTAAAGAATGGGGGGCAAGGAATGGGAAGGAATTCAGCTATGGCCTTTTGAAGGAAGCATCCCGGCATTCACCTGGAGTGATTTGGGGAAACCATGGAAAACCCAAATCTGGATGCCTGGACGGGGATTCGAACCATCGTCCTCCCGAATACGCCGTCGTATTTGTACCGCGGAAGAAATCATGGAGATTCTTACTAGAAGCGACAGTGAATATGATCACTTTGATATGGATGACAGTGATAACCCTTCGACAGGATCTCGATGTAATTTTCCTAAGCTGTGTACATCAGCTAGTGGTAAATGACCATTTTTAAGAGTTTGACGCTACAGATTGTGTGAGCGAAATGTGTGGAAAAAGAGAATGCTTTAGTGACGCGTTTGACAGCTTGTGCTTGTCGATTAAGCTGCAGGACACAAGTGGGGATTAAGTTAACTTTCCAGCAGTTTGTCATTTTTCCTGATATTTCTAAAGGAATATCATATGATATCTATTGCTGATGAGACCAACAGATACGCGAGAATCAATTCACACCGTATTTTCACTATGAAGTGGTTTAAAAAGTTCTTTTTCCACATTCTCGAACACTGCATTTTAAATGCTCACGCTCTTCACCGAATAGTAACCGGACGAAAAATGCCAGTTGCAGAGTTTCGTCTGTTGCATCCATAAATTTAAATTTCGTGAGGTATTTTGCAGGATTTCCTGACATCCCCCCCCCCCCCCCCCCCGTCTTGTAAGATAAGGTCCGTGAGACGCCCCCCCCCCCCTAGAAATCGCCCTCGCAACTTTTTGAGACCTTTTTTTTTAGGTCGCAACCTTCCAAAGCTGCACTTTTCGAGAAAATACATCGACTTTCACGTCATTTGTAGACTTTTTTTTTTTAACTCTACAGTCCAAAAAATTTCACGTGAGATTTCTGTTGACCCCCTCTCTCCCTTGGTAATATTTCGCCGCCGCCCCCCCCCCCCCCCATTTCACCTCACGTAATTTATGGACGCCCCCTTAGAGAAGTTGTTCAAGCATATGCCACAGAACAGAACGAACCTAGCAATGGAAGACGCTCTGATAAAGAATATCGTCAAGGATTTACTGGGAGACATTTTCCAAATTTCATTCATATTGCAAATTCAAAGAAGAGCACGCCAATGCGTAAATGCACTGTATGTTCGATACAGAAAGTGCGCCGAGAAACCAATGCAGAACATGTAATGTATCACTGTGTGTTGTACCATTTTTCAAGGCTTATCACACAAAAAGAATTACTAACCATGGTTAACTGCAGAGTAATAATTATATTACATTTATACGCCTCTAAAACTAAACGAAATACAAAAAAAAAAAAATTAAAAATATATTAGCCCGGGTCAAAAAGAAGGCTGGAAAATTTGTGCAGAATTTGTGAAAGGTATTCGGAAAGGTTCTCTCCAGATAAATTACTACGCTCACAAACTAAAAACATTTCAGTTGCTGTAATATCTATTTAGTATATGAAGTACCGGCATGTTAGATTACGCAGACACTCACTTTTAGAGGAACTTTAAATTGAAAAACTTTAGATGTTATATTAAAAGCAGTTATTTTGTATCTGCGGTTTCAAATCGCAGAGTGACAGCAGAAGAACGTCAGTCACAACGCTCCAGACGTATCCAGTACACAGCGGTCCTGTCTAACGCGGCATTCCAGCGCAGGTAAACGGCTTAGGCGTAAACAAGGAGCACTCAGCGAGAGCTCGGCCGTGCAAACCGTAGCAGTTAAAGGGTTAAGGGTCGAATTCCAAAACCTTCATTCCTTAAAATATGATGTGACCAAAGTGGAGTCCATAAGCTTTAAAATGACACCTCATTCATTGATTTTGGTTAAGTATGAAGGAAGATACAGGCTTGTGACAAAAAAATACCTTATAGAAATAATATATATGATTTAAGCATGCTTTATTTTTTGTCATTACTGTGAAATATTGATTTTGACTGTTGGTAGATGGTTTTATACTTCAGTGGAATTCAGAACAATTCACAAAATTGTGGGTGCAGATGGTGCTTTGAACCAAAGTTAATATTTACTCCGTGCACACCAATTTCGAATAGCACAAGGGAAGAAAAGACATATCAAATACACCCAAAACTCTAAAGTTTAAGAGATGAGGGCTTCAGCAACACAAAACAACACAGTAACAAAGAAAATACAATATTTCGAGTAAAACCCTTTTTCAAGTTAACAGATGTAAGTGGCTGGGCTTGCACAAGATTTGCATTCGACGCGTGTTGTTTTTGTGTTGCTGCTGCCCTCCTCCCTTCAACTTGATGAGTGTTGGGTGTATTTCATCTGTCCTTTCCATATAAATATTGCTTCATGGCATTTCTTTCCTTTCATTGTTACCTACAAGGGAAGAAAGGTTTCATGTAAGCATCAATGCAGCATCCCCCCCCCCCCCCCAAAAAAAATCTTATCCTGTCATTGCTGCCCGAATAGGTTGGTGTTAAAAGAGTTTCATTGCACTTGTAAATAATAATACCTGCATTTGCTGGTAACCCAAATTGATCAAAATTTATAGAAAGCTAGTATCCTACTATGTTAACTTGTTCACAACTTATGGTTCTGTACCCAGAAAACTGCAGACTACTCTCAATACAAGGGGTAGCCAAAGGAAACTGAGCTATTCTTTTTATTTCATATATTTAATTTTTTCAAGAAAATATGATCAATCCTCTTCAAAGTACTCTCCATTGGAACTGATGCTCTTGTCCAATCTTATTCAGTTGTAGAAAACATTTGTATATGCTCCTCTTCAGAGATGCCTGACAGTATCTTCATCTCATCTACGTTGGAAAAACGTTTTTCTTTCATGTTTCTCTTCATTCATGAGGATACAGATACAAATTTGCATGGGGTAAGGTGAATGGGAGCGGGGGGGGGGGGGGGGGGGGGTTGGGCAATTTTTTCAAAACATTCAGGTAAAAGGTCTGGTTAACTCACTGAATCTTTGCAACAAACTCTGAATGGACAATTTCTCATACATCAAAGAAACAGATCGGCATTGTCTTGATGTTTGATTGCACTTTTCTTGCTTTTTTTTTTTTGGCAAGAGGTCGGAATCTGCCATTGATTCAATTTTTGCTTCATTTCAGACTCATTAACCATAGCACCAGGATTCATTACCTGTGATGATCTTGAAGAAATAGTTTGTGTCATTTTGGAGCTCTTCCTTCAATGCACAGCATGTTTCAGGTGACCTTGTATTTGCAGTCAGCAGTTGAGGCACGAATTTGAGAGCTACCCTTCTTATACCCAAGTCTCCACATCAAATGCACTGAAGTGAGCTCCAAGTCACTCGGACAGCTCCACAACTTCTTCAATTGTATGTCATCAATCTTTTAGGTTGATTTCATGAATTGTTGTGACATTTTCATCCACTCTGGCTGTTGAAGACCACCCAGAACGAGGTTGGTTGTCAATTTATATTTAACCTCTTTTGAAATGGTAAATCATGCAAACACTTGAGTTTTCTCCGTAGCATCATTTTTGCCAACCATTTTCAACATTTCGAGAGTTTCTGTGCCAGTTTTTTCAAGCAGGTATCAAAACTTCTCAGTCGAACGCTGTCCACAGGAAGCAGCCATCGCAAAAATGACAGGCACACAAAAAATAGTCATAAAAATTAGCACCAACCAACAACAGTCTTCTCTCATTATGACAAATGGTATACTGACTTAGGAACGGAAGAACTAATAGTTGCAAAAACCAGTACTACAAAAGCTCCGCCTTCTACATCATCAGTTGGGTTTCTTTTGGGTACCACCTCATTTAGTCAAATAAATAAACAACTGCCTTCCCACTTAGTTTTTTAAAGACATAATTAAATTTTCTGGTTGTATCTTCAGTGTGTTTGTGAAGAATTTACATATTCCAAATCTTAATCTGTTTTTAAGTTTCTTCATGATTTACAATGAAACTTCTTAAGAAATTGTGATAATTAACTGCCTCTGATGATATTCTGTACATAAAAATTTTGACAGGCACAACCAGAAACTGTATTCTCTGTAGCAAGTAGTTGCAGTTATACTTGTACTATTTTACTGAAGGTTATAATCATAAAATCTTGTTAATTTCTTTTTGCTGTGCAGATATTGATCTCTGATTTTTCCCCTAGGAAATAATAACCAGAAGTGCAAATCCAAATGGTACTCTACCAGAAAATGTTATTGAAGAATTGAATTTATTTGATCCTCTGAATGTACAAGTAGTAAATCCAATCTATTCTTTAAAAGAAGATGGAACTTTGATTGGTAATGTTATAATTTTTTGTCAACAATGAATTAATTTTGTATGTATTTTTCCTCCTATTGAAGTTTTGCTTCTTCAGTAAGTTTTATTTTATAAAGTCCAGTTAAACATCAAAATATTTAATTTAATGAGGCCTAATCATTTGGCATATTAATTTGCTAATTAGTTTCTTTTATCACACACACAAATTATTGCCTTCTATAAATTTAATTTTTGATGCTGTTTATCTAGTTTTCTTTTAAAAAGCACATTTAGAAGCAGTTTATTAGGGTTGGCTGTTGTTTATGAACTACTAAGTTTTGACAGCTGTGAATGAACCAAAGCATGGTCTGATGAAATGATTAGTTAAGTTTTCAATTGTAAGCAGAACAGCAAAATGTGCTGTGATTAGGTGTCAGAGGGGCCTCTGTCAGGCTTCTATTCAATTTGTGGATGTTATTATCTATCTTGTAAGTCAGTTGTGCAAACTGCTTGAAATGTGTGTCTGTCCAAGTGTGGTTACTTTGTGAAATGCTACATGTCACCATAACTGTGTTTCCTGATGGCTCTTAAACTCTTGCTCAGTTTTCTTTATGTTCTTCATTAGATAGTCCACTTCCAGTATGTTGCTACAATGATAGCATTATCAGTTGAAATGTGCATGTTCTCAGGAGTACACAACTTGCTCAGATCAGGAAATATTCATCATTATAAATCAATTTCTGCTGACATAACATCATCCAAAAAAAATTCTCTCTGTTATTGTGTATCTGCACTATCTCTTTTTATATAAATTTCATTTCCTTCCAAGGATACAACTTAGGTTCATTTGCAAAAGAAGACAAACGCACTGGAAGATCTCAGAAATTTACTCTTTATTAAAAATTTAGCTATGCTCCCATTTAACAACACCC
>JARYHS010013630.1:338856602-339032215 GCA_031002005.1 Vandiemenella viatica
TAAGATGTTTTACCATGTATTGTGTATGCTTTCATTACTGTGGATACTGTCGCTCGTGAGACTTAAACACTTCATCTACATCTACATATATACTCTGCAATTACAAAATGTGTGGGTGGCAGAGGGTGCTCAGCACCAAAGCTAATCTCTTTGTTGTGCATTCCAATCCCTAATGGTACGAGGAAAAAAGAATTCATATAAGAATCAGCGGCACCTTATTTCTCTAATTTTATCTTTCCTGTCATTCCGCTCAAATAGGTTGGTGGAGAAGTATTTCACTACACTCGTGAGTGAAAGTGGGAGTACGCATGTTTACCAATAAGTTTAAACGAAACGTGTGTCGTCTATCTACCAGAGACTCCCACCTAGTCTACTAATCAGTTCTGTGACGCTTTCATAAGGACTGTAGCAAGCGGTCACGAATCGAGCGGCTCTTCTCTGTACTTTCTCTATACTTTCGATCAACCCCTTACGAAACGGATCCCAAATGGCACAACAATAGTCCAAATGTGGACGCACAAGAGATTTGTACGCTATCTCCTTTGTTTGTTCATTACAATTTTTCAAGATTCGACCTATGAATCGCAGCCTAGAATTAGCTCTACCTACTAACGAATTAATGTGTAAGTCCCATTTCATGTTCCTTTGTACTGTTACTCCCAAATATTTAATGGAATCAACCATATCAATAACTGGATTGTTTAAACTCGTATTTTCTGAACAATTGGATTCTTTTTGTTAGTTATGCTCATTGTCTTGCAATTTTTACAATTTAGCGTAAGTTGCCACTAAGCGCACCATGCCAAAATAACATCCAGATCACGCTGAATTTCTAGGCAATCGGCCAAATTCCTTACTTCCCTATAAATAACCGCATCATCAGCAAACAATCTAAAAAAGCTTTTCACTTTGTCTCCGCGATCGTTTATAAGTGGTCCTATTACACTTCCTTGAGGTACACCCGATATAACATCTAGATTAGAAGAACTTTCTCCTTCAACGACGACATACTTGCGACCGACCAGTTAAAAAATCCTTTAGCCATTCACAAAGCTGATCCGATATACCGTACGCTCGAAGCTTCGCTAAAAGGCGGTTGTGTGGTACAGAGGCGCTTCAGCTGATTTAGTCACTGACGCTCCTGCTAACCGAGCTCCAACGATTTGCGCTCTTTCGGAGTCTCAGGGATCAAACATTTCACCGATCGCTTGTTATAACCGTCATAGAACAAAGCTTATAATAACCTGACACATAACCTACAAGACCTGTCACATCAACTACGCAGTACATACGCGTCGCAGTATTCAAACGGAAGTAGTGGTGCCAACATGTAACAACCCATACTCTATCTCATGGTGTTCATATTATTTTGTCCAACCCCTGTATATGCCTGTAGCTTCCAAATATCTACGTTCCACCATCTTCTTGTCCAAAATGATCAGAAATGAGTAAAGGCCAAGTGAATGGCTGAAAACCTATGTGAAAATCGAACCGATACAAGGGACCAGCGACGTTTGAAATAATTTATATAAGGTATAATCGAAGACTTCGCAGCTGGAATCGATAGTTTCTACTCTATCCGGGTGGCGCCATGTCCTAGTATACACGGTTAGCCTAAATGAAAAGTATACGACCTACAAAGACGAGTGGTACATGTAAAGATACTTAAATTCACCAACTTCAAAAGCCAGCCTGATGTCTGGAGAGAAGCAGGGGAAGAGTTTTTGTTTGTTAGAAAACGCGAAGTGTTCTTCAGTTACGAATGTGCAGTGTGCAATACGGAAAAGCTGCACCTAGACACCATAGCATTTTACGTTGGTTTCGCCAGTTTCGTGACACTGGTTGTAAACTGCTTTACGTCTCTCAACAGCGAGGTCTTTAGAGACGGGAAAGGATGGGGGCATGGAATGGGAAGGAATTCGGCCATGGCCTTTTGAAGGAAGCATCCCGGCATTTGCCTGGAGTGATTTGGGAAACCATGGAAAACCCAAATCTGGATGCCCGGACGGGGATTCGAACCACCGTCCTTCCGAATGCGAGGGCTCTGTAAACGAACCAGCACGGGGCGACCAAGTGTCTCAGAGGAAACCGTGAAGCGCGTGAGATATGCGCGCAGGCCACAAAAATCAAAGTTCGTGGCAGTCGTGAAAACAGCGTGTAATCTTTTCATCGGCGTTTGCATTCCTACCCCTACAGTGTGCAATTGGTACAACACTTGACCCCCCACGATTATTGCGGCCGTTTTGATTTCTGTGTCGGAATGCTGAAAGCTACATGGAAAATGATGAGGATTTGGAAGGGAACTTTATATTCATCAACGAGGAGACTTTTTATCTGTCTGGAAAGGTGAATCGTCACAATGTGAGAGTGCGGGGTACTAAATTGCCACATACCTTTGCAGATCTGGAAAGGAATTCGCCAAAAGTGAATGTCTTCTGTGCCATATCAAAGAGAGAGCTGTAAGGGTCCTTTTTCTTCATCGAGCAGACGGTGACAGGATCCATATACCTGGATATGTTGCAGATGTGGTTGTTTCCACAACTGACTATTGACTCCTTCAATTTCATCTTATAACAGGACGGGGCTTCACCTCCGCGACTTTCTCAACACACAACTGCCACATAAGCTGGATTGGGCGCGCTGGTTCGAGTAACGTTCCTCTGTTGCCATGGACCCACAGGTAGCCAGATCTGACTCCATGTGATATCTTCTTGTGCGGTTAGGTGAAGGACAAAGTTTATTTATGTACACCCAATGTCAACAACACTGCAAGAATTACAGGAACGGATCACTGCTGCTGTGATGTACATTGATAGAAACATGCTATCGAACCTATGGACGGAACTGGATTACCGCTTGGATGTGTGCCGGGTGACCAAGGGCGCACATTCCGAACATTTATAGTATGTAGCAGAAACTTGGTGAGTTTATGTATCTTTTCATATGTCACTTGTCTTTGTAAGTGGTATATTTTTCTATATACAGTTTCTTAAAACCAAATGAATCATTTAGGCTAACCCTGTATACTAGTTTTATATTCTGACGCCGCGACACTCCAACTGATTTACTTGTACAAAATACTCTTGGTAAATAGTCCCGATCAATTCTTTCTCATAGTTTTCATGTTGTCATATTACATCACCGCGAAAGGGAATTCACACGCGGATTTCACAACAATTTAACAAACAGAAATAATATGGCAAACGAAAATGTATACATCTGAACATATGCGATGTTAACGCAATTCGAATAAGCATTAGATAACCAAGATCGAAGGAGTTTTATTTTATTCTAGAATTCGGCGATGGTCTTTTGAAGGAACCATCGCGGCATTCATCTGGAGTGATTTCGGCAAACCATGGAAAGTCGAACTCTGGAAGGCTGGACGGGAATTAGAACCCACGTCCTATCGATTTCCAGGTCTGAGCTATACCGCGTTCTCCTCCTGCACACAGTGCGTTAAGCAGATCTTCTATAAGTGCAAGGCCTATCCACAACACATACACAAGTCATATCCTCCTTACATTCAATTATTTTGAAAAATTATAATCCTTAACTGGATAACGTAAAAAATGCGTTGAACTGTACTGAACACTATTAGGAAACAAACATTTAAACAAGCAGCCAAAAAGCCTTATCTACATTACATATTAACAATTGTGAACAAGCGTTCTGTGAATTATAGAGAATGTTTCCATTTATAACTCTGGAACAAAAAGTAGTTTTAAGTAGTGGTTAAAAAATGAATGTTCTGTAATGGCTAAAAGTGTAAATATACTAGGGAACATGCTTACAGCCCTAAGGACTCTTAAAAGCATAAATAGAATCAATAGAATGAAAAATTTGCATTTCATGTTTTAATTAACAGCTCAATAGAATTCTTCAGGATGCCACCATTTGTTTAAAACAGAAACATTCGTAACGAAACCATTAAATTGCACCAGAATGTAGTAACACTACCGGTATATGGCAATCAGTATATTTTTTCTTACTTTATCTTTTCACTCTCATATCGTACGACATAGAAATTGCAAACATGTCTTAAGGTATGGGCAAGTATGCAAAACTAGCCCTTGATTGAGAGTTAAGTTTTTCCCGGAGTATGGCTGACAAGAATTCTTCTCGGGTGTTATTCTTTCCACAACGATTCGACAGCAACCTCCGTTGTGGAAAGAAGAAATTATCCGGCAGAATATCCGAGAATAATTCTTGTTAGCCCTTGATTGGTTTCGGAGATCGTGACATTGTCTGGTAGCCTGCATAGATATTTCTATTACAAAGTAATATCTTGGTTCAAAACTAGTAAAAGATTAAATAGAACCAAGTTTAATTTATAATGACAGCTTTTTGAAAAGTAAAGACTCAAGAACCAATGTTTGGCAACTGTTTAAGACCCAATTCTGCTAACTTTAAAATCAGAGCTTCACGTTCGCGAGCAGATGGTGGGCACTAAAGCAACGTTACGGAATATAAAGGAAAAAATTTCTACTAACGTAAAACGTTTACAGTGTGGTGTATAAATTCTTTTGTTGTTTGTTTTCCAGGGACACTATTTTTTGGATAATAAAACTGTAACACTGTTTAGTCAAGAACAAAACTAGTAGAATCTTTTTTTAGAAAAGATTTGATGGCAATATCCGTATCTGGGCATTGTTCTACTACGTACTGCGCTGAATACTGATGACAATAAGTAAGCACAAATTAGCTTACTTCAAATGGTACAGTATCATAGAGTATTCAGACTTTAAAACAGAAATAAATGCCACTTCGCTATGCAATTTATTCCTTAGATGTCTGTGTTATAATTTTAACTGTAATCCTTTGAAAAAAAAAAAAAAAAGAACACGAGTTACATCCATAGATAGCTTCAGACAGTTTTTAGGTTTCCTTATCTGAAACGAAATAGAGCCGTTAATTTAAGGCTCCAATTTCTTTGCATAACTGGCTGCAAGCTTGTGGTAAAGTGTATCTCATACAGGGTGATTTTTCCCCTCCCTATGGAAAGGGGTATAGTCATTTAGAATTTGCCATGGAGTGGATTAGGACATTTTTTTGTCATATACAGTATAAACAAGTAAGTGGATGTCAAAGCTGTACATTTTATACCATCTTTGTTATCCAGTCTGTCTCACAAACTGTGTTACGAAGGAATTTGAAATCTGTGCCCTAAATCAAACATATCCTGTGTTTAAGCGACAAGACACTAATCATAAGTATGTCTAATATAGTCCGAACATACGAGCAAAAATTTGTAGTTTGAGGTTAGCCATACATTAAAACTATTTTATTGAAAGTGTTCCTAATTTAGAATACACAACTTACCACAGCGGTCTGGTGGCTCAGTGGTTAAGGCGTCTGACTGGGAATTGAAAGGTCCCCGGTTCGAATCCCTGTCTCGGCGGGGATTTTAGGCCCTTAAACCGTCCTTAGCCTCTATCGTGGTTCGAATCCCGCGTCAAACTGTAGGATTTCCGGGTTATGTTAAGGATGTTACGACAGGGGCGAAATGCGCTAGCCAATAGAAATGCTGTCCCCAGGTCATTACGACTAGGGATGTAACGTATATCCGCATCGGCAAGTGCGGAACTTTCGCGTGAAATCCTACATCCGCAATTTTAATGCGGATATTTTGTTTACATTGCAATATATATTATTCTTTTATCTTTATTCGAAATTCTGCCCATCGTCGCTTAGCTAACAAAAAAAAACGGTTGTTTTCTGAAGATCTTGCAATAAAAGTAACAATGAACTAAACGGTGTTATTACCTAAGCACGAATTTACAAGTTTGAACTTGCATGTAAAGTGAAGGCCGGGCTACAATAGACCGCCCCGAGCCAGCACTGTCAGCGACCGACATTCTTCTTATTGCTGTCGCTCACTCGACTGAAGTGAGCTCAAACGAGACCGCACCGTGTATCCGCGGTCATTAGTTTGGTTTAATTTTTGAGGGTGCGGGACGGTGTCGGGCTGGTCGATATGTTGAAACGTATACAAAGAATTCAGAATTTTCTGGTCCTTTTAGCGTTACTGATTGCTTAAGAAAAGTGTCCTTTTTTTTCAGCCTTACTTTAGGTTCATCAGATGTTCGTAAAATGTAGGTAGAGTCCTTGCATGTTCGCATTAACAAATCAGAGCTTTGCCAGAGGTGAAGGTCGATTTTAAGGCCTGTAAAAATGGTTTCCGAGACCCGGATTTTGAACCGGGGATCTTGCATACCCGAATCACACGCCGCAAACATCTGAATTTAGAAGTAATGAAAAATATGTATTCAAACATAAAAGTACATTTGTGTATAGGGATAGCAAAAATAAATGGTATAGAAAAAAAGTAGGTTGATTTGACTATGTTTGAATATTTATTTGTCATTACGTCCAGATTTTTCTCTTGACTCAGATGGATACGGCATACGATTATGGCACTGAAAGTTCCTTGTTCAAATCCCTGTCTCAGCTGTAATTTCATGGGGCTTTAAATTGACAGTCACCTTTGGCAAAGCTTTGATTTGTTAATGCTAAGATGCTGGGACGCTCCGTGTTTCGAATTTCACGTTAATCTGTAGGTCTCCTTTTAAAAATAGGTGACAACGATAGAGGTGTACTGCGCGGCTGATAAGAAACTCTGTGACTGGAATTTTTAGATCACTTGAAATTATTATTATTTTACAGAATTTTTGCAGTCTGTATTTGAATTAAAATGTATAATACTCTTATTATTTGTTGTTAAAAAAAATAGAGTGAATCGAAAAGAACCTCAAACACGTTAAATGTGAAGTGAGTGACGGTTGACATTTCATTATGACTATGTTGATATTCACGAGAATCTTTCAATCCAGTACAGTGATTATCATTTTTCAAAACTGCGTTGGGATACTATTTTCGTGCATAAGAGATCAAACAGTTAGGTGATAACAGGAGATAGGAAGAAAAAAAAAAGAGTATTTTAACGAACTTTATTACTTTCGTAGATTATAAAGTACGCCTACTCAAAATAAAGTACAGTACTCTATAATAAATATAATAAAGTACGGATGGTAACCCTAGCTGCAATCCCCAAATCACTTTTAAGGTAATTTTTAACATTAATTCAGTGTACAACGAAGTTTATACACTAAAGGAGACTGAAGACAGAGTAGGAACCCGTCCGTAACAGGGACTAGCTGGGGAACAGTGTAGATGCGAGAGGGGCGAACCGTCACTCGTCCGAGTGTCGGTGCGGGCTCGATGCGGTCTAGTGTGGCCCGACATTAAAGCGGCCTATACACGGTCCAACTTATAGGACATCTGTGTAGAACTGCCGTAGGATGCGTTCAACCATTCACACTACTCAAGATGTTCCAAGCAATCCATTCATTCCATTCGTACTTTCTCGCGGCACTCCATGTGTTCTTATCGCACACTCGTAGGATATTTACTCCAATATCTATAACTTGTTGGACAGCAAGGACCCTTTTTGGTTGCCTGGGATCAGGGCCGGCGTTAGGGGCAGGGGGGGGGGGTTAGGGTCAAGTGTACCCGGGCCCTGATCACTGGCTGTACGACCCCCCAGGACAGAAACCAAGAATCCGCCCATTGTCGGCCCCCGCCAGTTTGTAGAGCTAAAAAAAAAAAAGTCGCCCATTTCACCCCGGGCCCGAAATTCCTAGCGCCGGCCCTGCCTGGGTGTCCAACAACATCCAACACCTCATACATCTATTCCTGTAACCGCGTTCACGGACCCTCAAGAGTTCTTTTTATCGAAAATCGGATCTCTTAGGTCCTACAAGTTGTACTGTGAATGCGCCACTAAAGCGGAGGGAAAGTGGGTAGCGAGCACGGAACTGAGCGTGGCGGGTAGGCGGTAACGTCCTGGCCTCGCATTCGGGAGGACGTCGGTTTGAATCCCCGTCCGGGAATCCTGATTTGGGTTTTCCATAGGTTCCCCAAATCACTATAGGCGAATGTTTCCTTTAAAAGATCATGGCCGAATTCTTTCCAGTTCCTAGCCCTGATCTTTTCACGCCTCTAATGACCGTGACGTCGACGAGGCGTATTGTTATAAGGAAAAAAAGGTAGCGCGGAGATGCGCGGCCTTGTGCTTGAATAGGTCTAGCCACGAAATCCGCAAAGTGCATATGAAAAAGACTGGTTTTTAGACGCGCGGGTAATTATGTAAATAATTAACTTGTGAAATCACCCCACATTTTTTGTTGTTGAAAGAGGTAAAAATAAATCAATATGGCAGTATTATAGGGAAATAAAATTTAATTATTAAAAAATATTGATTTTAAATTTACTTTTGATAAAATATTACAATCTAAATAGTTATAAATTTATTTTTCCACATCCGCGGATGTCAAGCACTGAATATCCGCATCCGCAAAAGATGACATCCGCAACAACCCTTAATTTACGACCACACGGAATTGTTTTTATTCTAAATTAGACAACGTACTAGAGAAAGACACTACCACATGCTGCCGTTATTAGCCTCCAAACACATAGTCTGGTCCAGTAATCATACAAACCTTTATCGATTATACATTGCAGTCTTCCCTATGTCACTTCTTTTTTACTTAATTTGAAGGGCCAATCTTAGACACGCAGCATACATTTAACACTTACTACAGCTCTACATATATACGCTGTTATCAGCCTGTCGACTGGTTTGATACAATTGTAAAAAAAAGAAACCATCTCGTTTATTTAACGTAAGAAAATAACACCACCGATATCGCGACTTTAAAAAGAACCTATCCTGTATCTATAAACACATTGCAGTAGCTTATCTTTTTTTTCCGGGCTGTGACATGACTGTAATCAAAACAAATCATACATCTACAAATACTGATGACTACTGCTACTGCAGTGGACCAGCGATTTACAGGTTATACCGATGAGCACATGTCGCGGCGTCGTTTTTTTTTTTTTTTTTAAAAAGAAAAAGAAAAAAAAAAGACTGCGTACAAAAAAATTGAAAGATGGATTGCTTCGCCAACAAACTGACTTTTAAATATTTCAAAAAATATATTTTAAGTTAAACAATTGAATGCTGAGCTGGCAACATTCATGAAAAATAGGCATGAGTGACGATTGATATCACCTGGTATTTGCATGAGTAGCGTTCACCAATAGTAAGTGGTGCATCACCAGATTTTGAGTGCATATCTACATTAAAAAAAAACTTATGAGATCCAAAAATTAAATTATTATAATGAAACTTCCTTGAACAAACTAAATTTGCAGTCGATAAAAAGTACAAAAGTTGTTATAAAAACGAAAGCCACTTTTTCAATAGTACTACGGAGAGTTGCTCTAAATCTTTGTTGTACTGTACGAAATTTCGAATAAAATCCGTCTAAATTAGTAAAATTTGAGTGTCCGTGGTACAATATGTATATTAAAAAATAAGCTTGAATTCTATCAATTTAAGGAAAATTTTAATGTATTGCATAAAACAAGTGATCTATTTTTCGTAAATTGGCTGTCTAACAATAAGCTATATATCCTTCGCAGTTTCTCTTCAGTGCATCCATGAAAATAAGGAAGCAAAACATGTGTAGGTATACAGAAAACTTCAAAGAAATGTCTAATGAGAGGAATTCAAAGAAATAACTCCGCAATCTCCTGAGAGTCGCGAGAATCACCTATCTGAGATCAACTGACACTGCAGAAGACCGGCGCGCAAAGATTCCAGTGATAAGCAAATCCAGCCGCATCGTTCTTCCGAAACCCACGCATCTTTACCAGGAAAATACGCAGACACAAACTAATCGAATATCAAGTAGCTATTACTATCAATATAGTAAACAACTTGACCATCAGATGTTTAATTGCGAATCAATGCTTCGCGCATTACAGCCCAGTGGACAAAAACATAAGTATGTATATACATACTCCAGATTCCTTCATTAAAGTGCAATAAATCAACAAGGCTATGTAGCTAGATTATATTAAGTAACTGTATTGTACGGAGTAATTACTTCTTCTCTAAAAACACTGTGCATGGAAACATTTAATTACAGATCTTAAATGCTTCTGCATGTAAATGAAGGTAAACAATCTCATACAAAGTAAGAACTTGTGGGAGCCGATACAGCATTTTATAATTAGATGTATAGATGAAAAAACAGGTTACAATGCGACTATCAAGATTAAGCAACATATCTTTTAAAACGTAATACAATAATAAACAAAAATATCTGTTATTAAACTTTGTTGGGTTTACACCCTAAGCCCAAGAGATTGTGTCAAAAACTACATATGAAAACTGAGGGATGGTCAGTTCCTCTTGCATCAAAATAATATATCTTTGATTCGTTTGATACTGGAGAACAGATTAACTATTGATTTATGGTGTCGATGACTTATCGTGCATGCACAGTGTTAATTCACAGAATGTAAATAAAGCTTACCTTCAGAAAGTTCTAAGTCCAATTCTGCTAGCTTGTCCCTGACATCCTCAGGAAGTTTAGATATGTCTATATTATATTCCGCCATGGTCAATCCATTCAACTTCACTTATAAACAATACAAACCCTCATTGCACACACTCCTTGGCAAACTACTTTGCCATCTTGAAATCCGTAGTGGTGTAGGTGTCACTACTATACAATCGCTGACTTTCGACCAAATTATTATCGATACATTAAATTCTACTAATCGACCTATTCAACAATACTATTTTTCCTTCTCTACAAACATTCATAAACGAAAACACTAAATTAAAAAACAACTTTTTGAAATTTTCCAAAATTACTTTGTTAAAATAAGTAAAATATCATAGGCAAGCATATTTCGTCAAAAAAAGATTTTTGTATTAATTTCACGATTATGTGCATATTACGCCACAGAATTTTACACCACACTCTAACTGATAGTACATTCAATTCTCGTTAATGGAATTTTATAGATGAATCATTTGTACCTTTCCCTCAAGGTTGCTAATAATCCTACTTTGAACAACAGACGTCTTTTATTTACTATTTTAAAGGTTCTGCTGGATAATTTCCTGCTAAATATTTCATGAAATTAGCAAAAAAATTAAAAAATAATATGTAAAATTAGCATTGTTGTGATTTTGACTGTTATCAGTATTCTCATACAAAAATTACCTTTGTACACAAAATCCACAGATCATCTTTGAATCAGTGAGCGGGAAGTTATGTTGTTGTGGGGGTGAGGAAGAGATTGGTTAAAATTTGTGTGAGGCGTTTGTTTATTTTAGCATAAAGTGGGATTATTGGATGATCCTATATTTAAAGCTAAGTATCAGAAATCGAAATATAAAGTCAGAGTATGGGAGAGTGAATTTCTAAAGAAAAATGGATGCAACCCTACTAAGGTAAACGCTGTTTTTGATGTCAGACGTTTCTGTACAGTTTAATTGGAGCATTTCGTTCGGGAAATATTGTTCTCTGTTATCATTTACCCAGTGTTCGTTGTCTTAATTTATATATACACTCAGTTGTTTTAAATTATACTAATAAAATTATCTCGATAAATTGCAATGTCCTTTTTTTTACGTTTGTTCTCTACAACCATTTCTTTCACTATATATATATGTTGTTGGTTCATGACGAAATTATTATTTGATCATTGCCACTAGTATTTGTGAAAATAATTTAGTTACAGTACCATAGGTTATTTTATAGAGAACATTACACCTCTCAAAGTACAGCTGAACTGAATATTTTTCCCTCCAAGAATTTTAGAAAACATATTCTATTTAAGCACTGAATTTGTTCTTAATATATAAACATTATGGGATGGATAAAACTTGGTAGTAGTTTACATCAAGATATATGTCATCACTAACTTGGTGCTCATGATAGCTGCTTATTTGAACTAAATTCCTTATGCTGTAACAGTCCTGAACATTCTGGTCCAGAGAACAGTTCAAACTAACCACTATCTCTGCTAATATTGCTACTACAAAATGAAACAATACAGACACACTTTAACACATTAAATTCATTTCGAGTAGTAGCAACATTTTTTAGGCAATAGCATAATCACTGGGACTCATCAAGGAATTGTAGTTTTTGTCTTAAAACTGTTGCACATGTTTGTTTGGTGATACTATTTAATATATGTTGCTCTTAGAGGTGTAAAATACATAGATACCTCCCAAACTTCACTTGAAAATTGCCGTAACGCTATACCGTGAGCGATTGGGAGAAGACGTATAGTGAAGTATAATGAC
Organism: Vandiemenella viatica; assembly: GCA_031002005.1. Lineage (NCBI taxonomy): Eukaryota > Metazoa > Arthropoda > Insecta > Orthoptera > Morabidae > Vandiemenella > Vandiemenella viatica. The sequence goes on from JARYHS010013630.1 coordinate 338,868,784, forward strand.
TATGCACATGGTCTTTGAATGATATTATTTGGGAATATGTTGCTATAAAAATATAAATATGGAAAAGATTACACACTAAAAAAAAGTTTGAACCATATGCGAACGTTGATTGCCTCATTTACGTACACATACGCGACGTCTAACGATAATCTCACAGCTATTACAACGTCAAGAAACATATCCGCTTGTTATGTCCAAGATATTAATGTTCTACGACATTTATCAAAGTAGGTTGCGGCAATATTAACGTAGCTTATGTTTAGGTTGAAAGTGCGGCGAATTGCTTGTTTCAGCATTAGGTTGAAGGAATTTAGTTTTTATAGTTGAAATGCAGCCTGTACCAAAATGACGTTTGGTTTTTGTTGTTAAGCAAAATTCGCTAGCAATTTGGATTTATTAAACATTTATCACGATTTTCAAGCAGAATCATTAGCAGCGCCTGTGGATAGGTTGGAATGCAGCCTGGACCAAAATGGACATAGACACTTCCATTTGTAGCTTAACAAACTATAAATTTTGTTTTTATGATAAAGTTGGTTTGGTTTTCATCGTTGTTGGTCATCGATGCATTTTGTTGCACGTAATATTATTATCGCTGGAAGTCGCATATCAAAACAAATGGCGTCCTCTCATCGCTTAGTGTGTACTGTTACAGCAGTTTTTTTTTTGTTTTGCTTGAAGTTTGTACATTATACACTATCTCAATGGGTGTAATAGAAACAAATTAATAAATAACATAGTCGAAGGAACGATAGCATTATCATTTTACATGGCTATATGCTTTCTCCCAGTCTCTCGCCGCCTTATGTTATGGCACTTTTCGAGTGAAGTTTGTGAGGATGGATATATTTTAAAGCTCGAAGAGCAACATATATTAAATAATATCACCCATCGAACGTGTGGAACAATTTTCAGACGAAAACTACAATTCCTTCATGAGTCCCAGTGCTTGCTCTATTACCATTTTTTATATCAGGATTCCTAATTAGTGTTGCGTAAATTGTCACAATTAAATTCATCATACACCTTCGGTATGAACTGCATTTGGACTAAAGCAGAAACAATAGTACAGCGACTGTATCTCGATATAAACTTGACTTGATAGACCCAAGTAGTTTAATACATCAAGGCAACTAGTTTTTTTAAATTAAAATTTAGAACAGCAGTTGAGGGACTGGAACAATTGTAATTGGTGAGGAATTAGATGTCTCAGGTGTTGACTGAGAAGGAAATAGTATTAGTGACATACGAAGGCTTTTCACGACATGTATAATTTTTTGCTAAATAGCAGTGATAACTGTATGGAGGGAATAAGTGATCATGTGGAAGTTATTGTTCTTATAGTTTATTGCAATGGTGCTAAGTCCCCTTTGGTAGTTTCTCTACCTACATAATTACCATTGTTTTTACAGATTTTCACCTTAAAATTCTTAACAATCTATTGTTTATTGTCTCCCTCAACTCTTCTACTTACAAATTAAAATTCGCCCTTAAATAACACTAGCTGACTCGGCAATGCTTCACTATTGCTGGATTCTAGTACACATACAGATTACAGAATATATTTGAAAGTTTGTATTTTTTTATTCAGTTAAAATTAGGTAGCCTATTTACATATACATTTTTATATCTATGCTTTGGGACACCTAAATTTCAGTTACAGTTTCATTCAATTTCAAGTTCCTTGGTTATACAATGTTTTTGATGACCCCATTCCGCATATGCACAAAAAATTCCATCGGTTTTCCTACAAGGGAGTGCACAATGTATAATTGTCATGAGGTAATTTTCCGAGTTTCAGTATCCAATAATTTTATTGCAAAATGTTATGAAGAAAGATCATTTTGTAATTTAACATGTTTCTCATTAATGAAAATTTATTAAAATATCTTCACTAATGTGATGCTTTTAAACACGCATTTAGTTCATCAGCTGATTTTGAACATGAAATAACAGGAAATGTCTGTCGAAAATCACCTGCTTCACTGAATAACCATTCATTTCCCCTTAAGTCCTGCAGTGTTCGACGTAATGCTTCAAAAGATTTTTTACGCTCTATTGTGCATTTATCCAGCATTATTATATTGCATCGCTGGAGTAGTTTACTCATTCCTGAAGTTTTTGAAATATTGCAGGTTGGTATTTGACTGTTTTGTAATTCAATGTCAATTAAAACGATGAATTTGATGTTCGGCAACCATTTGACAGAGTTGGCTCAATTTCAGATGATGCGATATTATATTGTGCATGTATGGTTGTTATTGAAATAAGAAAGGTTTTTCCTGTTCCACCAGGCTTATGCATACAACCAATTCATCTTGTGAGTGAGTGAGTGATAGTTTCTTTCTTTGGATCAGATGAGGATTTCAGTAGCTTTAAACCTTCCGATATTGCAGACCATCTTTCAAAAAGAAAAAACATCCGTAAATCGGTCCAGTAACTTTTTAGTCTAAGAAGACACATATACAAACATTGCCTTATAAATATATATATGTAGAGTAAGTTAACTCTTCGACTTAATTCTAGATTGTGATACCGCTACAGTAACTTTTTTGTTGGTACAGGGATCGTACCCATAGGTGGACACAGTTAATTGAAAAGTTAACTTGTTAATCGTTAATCCGCTACTTAAAAAGTTAACTTTGATAATCGTTAAAGCGTTACATTTTTGCAAATTTAACGCAAGTTAAAGTTAACGTCCGAAAAGTGGAACTGATGTTTGAGTATTGCAATATGTATTACTGCAAGCTGTACCAAGGGGCTTTGTACCTTTATGTCAATCAATAATACGTCTACCCAATGTCCTTCCGGAAATTAAGTTTTTTACTGGGGTTCACTTTTTAACCAGCTTCTCATACGTATCAGATTCTTCAACATGTAGTGGAATCATGTAGGCAATGAATAGGTTTTTAATACATCGGTCCACACCATCTTAGAATACGACAGTACTGGTAGCTATGATGCCAAATGTTTTATTGACGTAAACTTACTTTTATTAGCAGATGGAGATGAAAACAAAGCAATTATATTGCTATTTACATCAGAAGAACTTGAAAAAGGCTTTGAATTATTATTATTTTTTCCCACGAGTTATCCCTGCTTTTACTTTTTCTTCAAACTGTTCATATTTGGATACATTCATCCTCTTCAGATGTTATTGAAGATTATTAAGGCTAGACACATGAGAAAGTTTGCATTCATAAATCAACTGTTCTCAACATCTTGATTTAAATGCAACATAATCGCATAAATGTGGCCAAGGATTTTTTATATTCTCTTTGCTATTGTTGCTTTCACTAAAGAATTCAAGAGTTCAGTTTCCATAGTGTAATCATGTAATGAATGTCAGTTTAATTTATTTCACTAACGAACGCCAAACCAATACCAACTAAAAGGTGTTTCCTGGCAGTAAAAAAAAAAAAAAAAAAAAAAAAAAAAAATGGATTATAAAAATATCAAAATTAATCACTGATTGAATTAGGAACAAGTAGTGAGCGCTGGTTTGCAGATGTAAAATAGAAACACTCCAAAACTCTAGCATTCCTACTCACACCCGTGCCTAGCATAACAGTTGTATATGCATTACACTCGCACTTTGTGTTACCTAATTCGTTCACTGTCCGAACGGCCGAGTGAGGCATGGCGCGCAATTCAAACATACCAAATACATCAACTACCAATGTAACGAACTAAAGTTAATGGTAGTTCAATTTAATGGAAGGTAAGAAGACTGTTAATGATTTTTAGGTAAACTTAAATTTTTGCAATTTTGTTAACTGTGTTAGTTAACAATTAATGGATTAACAGTTTTCTGCCCAGCTGTGATCATAACAATGTGAACTGTTTCATTTTAGTCCTGACAGCTGTGGTTAGGTTAAAATGTGGTCTAGACCAAAAGAATAATTTCATAAAATCCATATTGATATTTCTTTGGTAGCGGCATTATATTCCGTTTGGTGGAAAATTTTTGTAGCAGTATTGCGATCTAGAATTAAACTGACTCTTCTTGACATTTATCTTCATTCCATGTCTATCCACCCAACTAGATATCCTTTCTAGAAACATTTGATCACAATCCTCGCTTAGTGTAATCATATTATACCTGTAACTGTAGGTTAACAACGAAATCATTCATTAGAATTGTGAACAATAATGGTCCCAATACACTATCCTATTGCAAAGTTTATATTATATTAAATCAGTGATGATAGTTAACAGAACTAAGAGAATTTGCTGTTATAGTCTATTTTCTCCTGAAACTTGTTCTGTGAGTTCTTAATATGGTCTTGATTGTATTTTTTTGGCAGTGTCTATGTTTTCTGTTAAAATGTATGTAAGTTCTTATGTGTTTTTGTATTGTGCAGGTACTGTAATACATTTTCCAATTGTTTTATATTGAGTGGTTTCCTGTATCTAAAAAAAAAAAAACATATCAGCTGCTAGTTTCCGTGTTTCCCGGATTTCTCTGCATCCTTGTACTGAATGCTTCCATCTTCTTCTAGGGCGGAACGTCACGAGATGTGTTTCAACATGCACTATAAAGCACAACTGATAATCTGTAAGTCTGAATGATCTTGGCTTGGGTCATTTGAGTGATTTGTTTCCTTCCCAGTAAGCTAACCCAAACATTAAGCTTTCAGCTGGTCTCGTCATTCATGTTGTTAGAAAACTTTAGTACCTCCCATACTGCAACCAAATGACAGCTGTGCTCTACTGATTGTCTGGACTATTCAAACTACCCAGATAACAGAATGTCAGTTGATTTAGTGGTTCATGTGAAACTCATCTTGGTCAAATTCCACTCTAGGAGAGGGCTGAAGCAGATGGGCCAAATGTTGCCATTCAATATCAAGTCCCGGCAATACCTGGGAAGCATGGAAACCATTTTTTCCCGGCTGTGGAAGTCTTAGATTTAGATTGTGAATATCAGCCAGTTTGTTGTATATGTCTTATTTTTTACACACACACACACACACACACACACACACACACACATATATATATATATATATAAAAAACTAAGGAAGGATAGGGAAATATGACCCAACACTTACCACAGATGAAGGCGGCTGGGACGACGAACAAAAAACAAACACAAGAGAAATGCAATATTTCGGCCTACAGCAGCCTTAAACGTGCAGAAGGTGAAGCACCAGGCGGCGTCACATGTGTACACATAGACGGCCTACTGGTGAATGGCGTCTCAGGCGCGGATAGTAGTTTAGATGGAAAGGGTGCATGTGACGCCGCCTGGTGCTTCACCTTCTGCACATTTAAGGCTGCTGTAGGCCGAAATATTCCACTTCTCTTGTGTTTGTTTTTTGTTCGTCGTCGCAGCCGCCTTCATCTGTGGTAAGTGTTGGGTCATATTTCCCTATCCTTCCTTAGTTTGATTGCCTTAAAGCTTTTTCCTGCTCACTGTTATTATATATATAAATATACTTCGTTCGTGATTGTAAAGAATTCATATTGACAGCTATAGACATCTAACCACCCTATTGCACGATGGGAGACTCGATACTATTACCACACACAAGTACCAGTCTTCTGCGCTATGTAGTTCCGGCAGCAAGTTAAAATTTACGGATACACACAAGTCTTTGGCTGAAACACGAAAATATTCATGATCGACCAATTTCAAACACCATATCTCACACACTCCCCCAGTTACCGAATTTCGGTCAACGTTGTGATCGATGGGAGACTCTGTGTTACTACTTACTACCACACACAAACGCCAGTGATCTGCGATTGATAGTTTTCACTTAAAAGTGATACACCGTGACACATGCGTCTTTGGCAGAGATATGAAATTGCCGCAGGTCGACCATTTTCATCCCCCACATCTTCCACACCCCCATAGCTACAGACATCTAACAACCATAGTGCACGACAACAGACACGATTCTACTACCACACATAAACACCAATGCTCTATGCTATGTAGTCGTGGTAGAAAAGTGAAATCTGCTGAGACACATGCCTTTCGTCGAAATACGAAAATATCCTTGGTCGGCCACTTACAACCACCATATCTACCACAGTACCACAGTTTCTGAAATTCGGCCGCTGTTGTGATCTAAAGGTACTCTGAGCTACTACTACACACAAACGCCAGTTATCTGTGATCTATAGTTTTCGCTGAAAAGTGATACACCATGACACTTTTGTCTTTGGCAGAAGTATGAAATTGCCACAGGTCGGCCACTTTCAACCCCCATTTCTCCCACACCCCCATAGCTACCGACATCTAACAACCATAGTGCATTACATGAGATACGATTCTACTACCTAACACAAACACCAATGCTCTATGCTATGTAGTTGTGGCAGAAAAGTGACATGCGGAGACAGTCGAAATACGAAAATATCCTTGGTCGGCCACTTACAACCACCATATCTACCACAGTACCACAGTTTCTAAAATTCGGCCGCTGTTGTGACCGAAAGGTGACTCTGTGCTACTACTACGCACAAACGCCAGTTATCTGTGATCTATAGTTTTCGCTGAAAAGTGATACACCATTACACTTTTGTCTTTGACAGATGTATGAAATTGCCACAGGTCGACCACTTTCAACCCCCTTTTCTCCCACACCCCCATAGCTACCGACATCTAACAACCATAGTGCACTACATGAGATATAATTCTACTACCAAACACAAACACCAATGCTCTATGCTATGTAGTTGTGGCAGAAAAGTGACATATGCTGAGACAGTCGAAATACGAAAATATCCTTGGTCGGCCACTTACAACTACCATATCTGCCACAGTACCACAGTTTTTGAAATTCGGCCGCTGTTGTGATCGAAAGGTGACTCTGTGCTACTACTACACACAAACGCCAGTTATCTGTGATCTGTAGTTTTCGCTGAAAAGTGATACACCATGACACTTTTGTCTTTGGCAGAAGTATGAAACTGCCACAGGTTGACCACTTTCAACCCCCATATCTCCCACATCCCCATAGCTACCGACATCTAACAACCATAGTGCTTGAGAGGAAAGACGATTCTACTACCACACACAATCACCAAAAGTCGTATGTTATGTAGTTGTGGCAGGAAAGAGAAGTATACGGAGATACGAATTTTTGGTCGAAATATGAAAACGCCCTGCACTGACCAACTTTAATCATTATATCTCCCACATCCCCACAGCTATCGACATTCGGCCAATGTTGTGCACGACAGGAAACTCCATGCTACTTCCACTCACAAACATCAGTGATCTGTGCTAGGTAGTGGTGGCTGAAAAGTGAAATATAGGAAAAAAACACTTCTATTTTTATATATATATGATATATAGATATATATATATATATTTAACAATATCCATCTGGTGTGTGGCTGTGTTAGCCGTAGGATCTTGTGTGAGGTCAGCCACATGAGTCTTATGTCTTTGAAACTGTGTTTTACCAGAAATGTCATTTTTTTGTTGTTGCTGCATGCCTCGTTCCTTACAGTTTGGTGAGTGTTGGCTATAATTTATCTTTCCATATAACAAAAAGGGAATCTGTACGTGATCCTCCATCTCTGAATCCTTTTGCTGAGCTGAAAAGGAAATATTTAGCATGTTTGTTACAATCTTTTTAGTTATTAAGTCTCAAGTGAACCAATGATTTGGACACCAACACAAAAAAAAAAAAAATCAAAGAGGACAATGTTAGTAGGTTTTCTATTGAGGTTCAAAAAAATGGTTTCAGATTATTTGGCCTTTTAGTATTTGAGCTATTGATTTTCAAAAAAAACAAAATGTGCGCACATTTGACATTGCTTTGAAATTTTTAAACAGCTGTATCTCAAAATATATTTGCCTTAGATTTCTTACATTGGTTTTATTCTCTTCTTCTATAAATGTTATCATTGCGTATCACTGCAAGATATAAATTTTCATAATTTTTAAATACTTAGTAAAAAAAATCTTAAAAACAATCCATCTAATTTTCAATGTCCATTTATACATCAAGCTGTAAAGAGCACATTCATTCTAGGATATTTCTGGTGTTTTTAACTGTTTTTAGATGTTTCTCTTCCTTACAAGAGTTACAACATTTGACAGAAAATTCAGTATAACGTTCCTTATTTTTTTGCGTGCCTAACTTATTCTTAAAGTAATTATTGACTCTATCATTGTTGAGAAATGTAAGGGAAATTTTATCCACAAATCCTTGTTTAAAAAAAGTTCAGGAAAAGAAGAGTCACAATTGAAAAATTGACTTCAATTAATGCATTTTGAAACCAACATGTTGAGAGTACAAAACAAGACATCATCACTGAGCAGTGCTTAGGAGACAATTGATCGATGTTCTAATGGTTGTGTAAACCACTTGTTTTCTTCTGTTCTCAATTGTGTAAAACAGACGTGTTGAAAGATTTCACCATCTCATCAATTGTATTCTGAATTCTATGATTTAAATAATCCTGTTGTTATTAATATAGAAAAGTGTCTCAATTGTATCGAAATGTAAATATTATTGTTGCAAATTATTATTATTGAATAAATCATTCCTTCCACATTTTAATTACTTTTGTGTCGTATCATAATTTATTTATATTATGGTATATATGTTTGGGCCAACTAGGACCACATTATGCCTTCGTTTAGCTTGAATTTACTTTGGATGTAGGCCTATATACATCCGTTTTACAGCTAATGTTGTTAGCCATAGAAGGGACTTACAGATTAGGTGGAATCCAAACCATGGAAGCGCTCTGGCATACTTCACATTACACAGCAACAAGTGAAGTTTGGCTTAAGAGCTTAGGAAAATCTCCACCGAGACAGGTATTCGAAGTGGAAACCTTTCGGTCTCCAGTCAGATGCCTTAACCACTGAGCCAGCAGGCTGCTCTTATCTATATTATTATTATTAATATTTCAGTAACAGTGGAGTGAAAGAACTGCCGTGATGCGATATTTATTTGGAAAGGAGAGATAAATTATACTCAACACTCAGCACGGCAGTAGCAACACAAAATAATATACAAACAATAAAAACACAATATTTCATGGTTAACTCTTTACCAAGTTGACAGAAACATGTGGCTGAGCTCTCGCAAGCTTCGCAGTTGACACAGCCACACACAGAATGAAATTGACCGTTGGAGGTTGTGGGGAGAGCAACAATAATATAATCGCAAATATTAATCTTAAGAAAGAAAATGTGATATTTAAAAGGAGAAATAATAATAACAGTTGAAAATAAATTTTGAAATAAGATCCCTATGTATATAAATCTATTATACTGGCCAGTGATGAGAATAACAGGATGAGGGTGGAATGTATAATCTAAAAGTGAGGCATGGGGGGTATGTAGTCTGTAGAATGTGGTGATAGGCCAATTCCCACCTGTGGAGTTCAGATTGCAAATTAGTATCTGGAAGTAATCTAATTGCTCTGTGAAGCAGTTATTGAAATCACGGTTTTTATGGTGTGCAAATGGAGTTCTAGGTTTTTGGAGTAAACTGTTTGTCTATGACCATTTATTCTGGTGGCCAATGAGTTCGAGGTTAAGCTGATGTAGGAACTTTGGCAATGGAGGCAGGTGAGCTGGTATATTAGTCGGGGTGTGGTACAAGTTTATGGTCTATGCCAGTAGAAGGGCTGCAGTAGGTTGTAATAGGCGGATGCTTATTGCACATTTTACAACTAAGCCTGTCACATGGGATAGATCTGAATGGTGGTTAAGGAGTATCAGATATTTGTGTAAAAGTATATTTTTTTTAGGTTAGGTGGTCTGCTGGAAGTGACAGTGGCGTGATGGGAAGGATCGTGAGAAGAATGTGGTGCATTTCAGTTAAGGAAATGAGAAAGTCGTAGCCAAAACAAAAGTACTGGTTTAACAATTCCAGGCCAGAGAAAAAACGGGATTCTGTTGGTTTTGGATTGTGTGTGTCGGTGTGGTGGACAGTTTTTGACTTTTGATACCTATTTTTGGACTATTTCTGGAGGATAATTGTGGTTTATGAGTGTGTGGGTCAGGTTGTCGGAGTAAAGGATTCGTGTTCAGATCAGATGTGTTTACCTCAGATAGCTGGGCTGTATTGGATCAAATTATTTGTGTGATATGGATGGCAGCTATCAAAATGGTTATATTGTTGTAGGTTAACGGGTTTGATGTACACAGAGAAGTCCACATTCAGGACAGTAATGTCAATCTGAGAGTCCACATCTAACCCTACCACTCCCACTTGCACCAAGCTGGGATGGCATTCCATTATCCTCAAATCTAATATGCTCACAAATTGTTTATGACCAATACGTTATTCCTTTGCTGACTTATGACTGTGAGACCTGGACACTAAAAAAATTTGTGAAGAGAAAACTTAGAACAGCACAACGAGCTATGAAAAGGTTAATGCTCGGTTTAACTAGAATATACAAGAGAGCAACCGACGTTAGATCAGTCACAGGGATAACAAACATCTTGGAGAAAATAGCCTCTTTGATGTGCCAGTGAGCTGGCCATGTTGTTCGGATGAAGGATGAAAAGTGACAAAAGCACTGTTAGAGTGGAGCCCCAGAAATCATCAGAGACCAAGAGGAAGGCCACCAGATCGATGGGACAAGGACCTAGACAGGTTTGTTAAGAGATAATTAGCAGAGGATTGCATAAGACCATTAAACACGAGAAGACTGTTCAAGCTGTATCTAAACTCAAATCTAAGAGGTCACATCCTTTTATTATTTTTACTGGCTGAAGTTACAAAGGAAATGGGATAAAAGATAGTTGAATGTATTTCTGGTGAGACTGTTATGAAAAACCAAATTTATCAGTACAGTCATTGTCACCATATCCAAGACTACTATGAGGGAACTGTATAGATTAAAAAAGTAGGAGGGGTTTGCCATTGGTAATATTAATATAGATGAATTAATTATAAATGGAAGTGATATTGTACCAGCCATAGAATTACAGGGTTAGCTTAAATAATTCATCGGGTTTCGAAATATTGTGTATTGAAAAGCATATCACCTACAAAGATGAATGATACATTAAAAGATGCATAAATTCACAAAATTTCTGGTACATAGGTACTATAAATGATCAATGTGCATACCCTTAGTCACTGGGTACACACCCTAACGGTAATCCAGTTCTGCCCATACTTTCAGCAGTATGTTTCTATCAATGTCCGTGACTGCAGCAGTGATCTATTCCTGTAATTCTTGTAGTGTTGTTGGTTTTGGAGGTACATAAACTTTGTCCTTCTCATAACTCCGAAAGAAGAAACCATATAGAATCAGATGTGGCAACCGGGGGGGAGGGGGCATCACTCGAACCAGCATGCTCTATCCAGCGATGTGGCAGATCTGTGTTGAGAAAGTCACAGACATTCGTACTCCAACTCTGTCCTGTTGTGGAGGAGTCAGTAGCCAGTTGTGGAAACAACCACAACTGCAACATATACAGGTACACGGATCCTGTCACCCTCTGTTCGATGAAAGATTAAGCTTTCTCTTTGATATGCCACAGAAGACATTCCTTTCTGCAAACCTCTTTCCAGCTTCACAAAGGTATGCGGCAGTTCAGTATCCCACACTCTCACATTATGATGATTCACCTTTCCAGACAGACGAAAAGTTGCCTCATTGCTAAAAACAAAGTTCTCTGTCAAGTCCTCATCATTTTCCATTGCTTCCAAAAATCGAAATGGCTGCAATAATCATCTGGGGGTCAGGTGTTGTATCATTTTCACTCGGTAAGTTTTGAAATGCAAATGCCAATGCAAAACATTCTACACTGTTTTCTGTGGAATGTCCAGTTTACTGCTGGCGCAAATAGTTGATTTTTGTGGAGTGTACGCATAGCTCTGTCTCACGGTTTCCTCTGAGAAATGTGGCCTCCCTGTACTGGTCCGTTTACACAGATAACCAGTGTCGTGAAACTGGCGAAACCAATGTAAAATGCTCTGGTGACCAGTTGCAGCTTTTCATATGAATACATACTGTACATTTCTAACTGAAAAACATTTCGCATATACTAACATACAAAATATCTTCTCCTGCTTTTCTGCCATCTTGTGCACTGCTGCCATCTAGTATATACATCAGACACTAAGCGGGCTTTCAAACTTGGTGAATTTATGTATGTTTTCAGGTATCATGCGTCGTCGTATCTCATATACTTTCAATACACGGTGTTTCGAAACCTGATGAATCATTTAGGCTAACTCCATATATTATTTAGGTTGAGTCATATCACAGGTATGGAAATCTGCTGTTCTAATTAATACTAATTAATATGTGAGGAAATATTTATAGATAGTAACTACAAGACTAATTTGCTTGGTATCAGGTACCTGGTTTAATGAGACAATTGATTCAAGAATAGGAAGGTGTAAATCACAGAATGAGCTTATTCACACAATTAGAAATGAGCACATTAAAAAATTAGAAATTCATGCAGAGGATATTACAAACGAACTAAGAAATCTAAAATAGCATGAAGGAGCTGATGTAGATAGTATTACTATGGATGTCTTAAAGATGGCGGGATATGACATCATACCTTATCTTAAAACATTATTTAGATTGAGCTTCATACTTGCTGTTTATCAGAGGACTGGAAAAGTGTGATATTAGTGCAGTCCATAAAGGAGGGGTGACAGTGTTGAAAATTACAGGCCATTTAGTTTGACATCAGCGGTATCTAAATTACTGGAGAGCATGTGAAGCATAAGAACTATTATCAGGATGGTAGCTTCATCATAATTACAATTTTTTATGCGGAGTTATATTGTTGAGCGTTGGTTTCATTTAACTCCAAAATTTGTCCAAAATCCTAAGAAGTGAAGATTTTTGTTTATGATTGTTCAACTCTTTCTTACAGAAGATGCACTATTGTCATCAATAGTCACCTGGATGATTATTTTATTTGATTGTTCTTGTATCTTTTGTAGCATGGCTTTTAGTTGGTAGAGTGACTGACTGTAGTCCAGTAAACTGTGATTACAAACCCATAAAGCTGACTATTTTTCTTTCAAACTGAACATTTCGAACAGCTCTGTAGACGAACTCTGCCAGCTACCTGCTGGTGAGTATTGAGGAGGATTAAGTATGTCTAGAGTGTGGCCTTGGTCATTGCTATTGCTGAAGGTCACAAATGGAAATATGGAGCTGTTCATATGCACATCCCATAAGTACTTGGCCTGTAGAGGCATCAGCTATTTTTTTTTTATTTTTTTTTGCATATGTACAAAATTTTTGCTCTGAGAATGGGAGGTGGAATTCTGAAATACAACTGGGATAAGTGCTGTTCTCTTCATTTACATTTGAGACTTCTTTTTTGCTTATTTAGCTACTAAATTGAAGTCAGATTGAACAGCTGTCATTTATGCTGCAGTTTTTTTTGGGACATCATCATCATTATCGTTGGGGACCATCTCTAGTTTCCCGGGTGTGGTTTACGAGTCTTGGTTGTTATAGATGATTGTTTTCCACCTTTTCCTGCCCAGAAAGGTTTCTCTGTCTGTGATGTACTCCCAATTTCGGGACATAGTCACAAATAATATCTATTCCCTTAGCCTTTATAGTTGTAAGTACGTTGTAGCTCAGTACAACTTCCATTCAAGTAGCATCTTTAGAAGAGGCAACCTTGTATACTAGCAGTGTAGCAGTAAATATTTTTATTTAATTTGAAGTGCTAAGGCCAAAGGTCAAAATAGTGTGTCTTTTGTCACTGCTGCCCTTTACCCTTTAATTTTGGTGATTTCTGGGTGTATTTTATCTTTTCTTTCCATATTAATTACTGAAACTACGTTTTGAAAATAGAATTCTATATAGTTGCAGTTTTTTGCTTTGTGTAGCATCATTTCTGTTTGGTGGAAGTTTCCTTTCATTCTCTCTCTGAAGTATCATTGTACCAGTAATAATGTTAAAAATATATTTGATTTGTTGCAGGCAGATATAAAACTTGCTCCAGATTATGTGAAAGATTCGTACAAGACATACTACAAACTTAAGACACTTGCACTAGAAGAATCATTGATAGACTCTTTCACTGATGATACAGACGACACAGTATCACAAGAGTGTGGAGAACCAATTAGTTTTAAAGGCACATTACCAGAAAGTGGGAAGCTGATGGAGACCCCGGAAAAGACTAAACATTCAAGATTTGTTCTGAAAGAAATTCAAAATGAGATAGAATGTACAGACAGTGAGATTTCTGACAAGAAGAAAATACATGTTGATGATGCTACATGTACCAAAAATGAATCTGCTTCTCTTGATAATAGTGATGGTGTTTGGGGCATACATCTAAATAAGTCCAAAGAGTTTCCTGTAAATAGAGAAAAACATGAGAAAGTTCCCTTGAAATGTCGTTCTTCATCCTCCATTTTATCAGAGAAACTGTTTGCTGGCTCCGAGTTTAAAAAGCGAAATCCAAGAAAATCTTTTTGTAAATTACTTAGCATGAAAAGATCTAATGATGATGTAGCAAATTTTGCTGAAAGTGAATCCCAGGATTTGATTCCAAAAATATCTTCAGCTATAGTTGAAGATGGTTCTTCTGCTGCAACAGCTTCATTTTTCATGGTTAAACCAGACATTCAGTCATTTGCTTATAAAATAGTTAAATCTACTATGCCAATTAATTGCCAGGCTACTAATATAATAGATAAAGCTCTCAAAGAGTCAAAAGGTGTAAAAAATTTGCAGGTATCTGATAGGAAACTTGACAAAGCTTGGTTGGACAGACATACTAGTTCCAGTTCTCTTGATAGTGGAATCTCAATTTCTAGTCCAATTTCTAATTCTTTAGATGAAAAAAGTGAAGACTTACCTGTGGCTCATAGTAATTTGTTCATGAATACAAAATTGGATATTTCCAGCAATCAATTTATTGATAGTGATGAAGATTTTATTTGTAATAGCGAATCAGAAAATGAAACAGATTCACAACAGAGAATAAAATTGGTATCCAAAAGAAAGCTTTCAGATTCCTCTTTTTGTGCAGAAGCGTCTTCTGTAGGTGAAGTGAGGCCATTGAAGAAACTTAGATTAGACAGTGTACCCTTCAAAGAAAATGGTGATCCATATCTTCGTACAGTTTTACCAGAATCTTCAAAAATTCCTGACACACAGTTTAAGTCAAGTAAACTTGGAGAAAATTTTTCTACTCATTCATCTGAAAGTATTGAACATAATTGTTGTGTGAAGAAAAAGGTCAAAACTGAGATAATACTGAAACCAAACAGTGTTGGAGAGGGAGAGACTCCAACAGAGATCAAAGATTTAGCAGGGTTTACTGACACTAATCATTTAATGAAGAATGAAGTACAAATTGATATTGAAGCAATTGCAGATGAAATTGTTGGAAAGGAAACCCATATACCAGCAGTAGCAAGAAAAACTCGAAAAAAGAGTAAGAAGGAAATATTTGAAAACAAAATTGTTTCTGGAACAGCTAATGAAAATTTTGTTAGAATTAATATAAAGAAGAAAGTTTATGTTCGAGGGAAAAAGACAATGACCTTTGCTAAGTATAAAAAGATGGAATGGAAGAAGAAAAAGAAGATGAAAGGAGATTATATAAGCTCAGGAAATACGAGCTTAACAACATGCTTCAAATGTGGTGATGTTGGTCATTTTTCGAGAAACTGTACAAGCTTGAAAGGTAAGATGGAAGTTGATTTTGTACTTCTAGCAGTATTACTGGTTTAAAAATTCGTTGTTTTTTTTCAGAGATGGAACTTGTAATTCAAGTTTGCTATATAAATGTTTAATGTAACACAGTTGTCAATGGTTTAGTTCACTCCTATTTCCACTTTAAACATGCCATCTTTCAATAGTAATGTTACAATTGTTTTCAGCTCAGCTGTCTGTACTAGTTTCTGAACAACCAAACAAAAACACACACACACACAAAAAGAAACATTTCAATTATCAGTTCTTAGCTTTATGGTGGAGGGTGAGTTCTGTAGGCCACTGCCTAAGTCATAGCAAGACACATGTGGGGGCAAGTTCAAACAGAGAACAGGGAATGGAAGTAGTGAGCTGATTAGAATACCTGAGCATTGTGGAATTTGAAAATATGTACTCAAAAAATGTCATGGTTGGACAAAAAGAGCGGAAAGCAAAATAAAATAACAAATATTGAAATATGTGACGATACTAAGGATAAAGAATCTGTTTTAAGGCAGTGTAAATATTAAAGGATATGGAAAAATAAACCCATTCTTACTAGAACTGAAGGCTGTAGGGCTCTGACAAATACCCAGTTGTACAATTTTTTTCCATACCTTATTCATGTAGAGAGGAATGAGCTATTTGGCAATGGAGATGCATGCACAACGTGGTTTCAAAGACCAGAATTCTGGAATTAAAGTTTGAATTATTATTATCACATCCTCCAGATTCACCAAATTTGCTTTCCAGTGAATTTTTTTTATTTCCAAACTTTAAAAAAGTAATAATAATAAAATGGTGCAGCAGAATTATTATTTTTTAATATTTTTCTAAGGACTAGTTGAAGGACCCTCTTAATTTTTGCCAATGTATGAGGTGTATTTTTTAAGCAAGAACCGGTTGGCAATAAACTTTTAACAACGAAAAATATTTTGGTAATTTATTCAACATGACATTCTACAACCTTTCAGCTACTTTTCCACATAGTTACCATTATTGTTCATGCACTTGTCATACCGTGAGATGAGTTTTTGTACGAGGGGGGACCCAAAAAAAACGGGAAATTTGTCATAACATCTTTATTTTTTAATATTTTTACACCAAATTTTGATCACCTTCAAAGTATTCTCCACTGACCACAATGCACTACTTGAAATAATCCTTCCATTGTTCAAAACAGTTTTTAAATTCACTTATCCGGATGTTCTTTATGCCGATTTTTGTTTTGCCTACTGCACAGTGGCAAAACACTTTCCTTTCATAACCCTTTTGAGTCTGGGAAACAAAAAGAAACCACAGGGGGCTAGATCCAGTGAGTAGGTGGGGTGGACAATTGATATCATGCCATTTTTGGTCAAAAACTGCTTTCCGGAGAGGGCGGTGTGGGCCGGAGAGTTGTTATGATGGAAAAACCAGTCGCCTCTGTGCCAAAGATCTGACCTTTTCTTCCAGATACTCACCCTCAATCTTTTAAAAATCTCCAAGTAGAACTCCTGGTTAACAGTTTGACCCGGGGGAATGAACTCAACGTGCATAACACCTCTGCAATCGAAGAAACAAATGATCATTTTCTTGATGTTTGGCTTCACTTGGCTAGATTTTTTTTGGGATGAGGAGAGCACATGTCTTCCACTGGCTTGATTGCTGCTTTGTTTCGAGGTTGTATCCATAGCACCACAATTCATAATCAGTAATCGCTTTCGAAAAAATTCTTTGAGCTGATTTTGAAGCTCAAGTCATGCATGAAGTCGACGCTCCCTTTGCTTGACATCTGTGAGAAGGCGAGGGACAAATTTCGCTGCAATCTTTCTCATGTGCAAATCTTCGGATAAAATACTCTGAATTGAGCTCCATGATATTCCAGACATCTCACAGAGTTGATCAGTGGTTCGGTGACGGTCTGCACAAACGAGGGCATTGATTTTGTCAACGTTTTCGTCTCCTCTTGTCATTGAGGGGCGTCCTGAACGGGGTTGGTCATCAATTGCCATTTCTCCATTTTTAAAATGTGAAAACCACTCATAGACTCTGGTTTTACTTAGGGCAACATCCCCGTAAGCAGTCTTCAGCATTGCAATAGTTTCCGCGGCCGATTTCCCCAACAGGAAACAAAATTTCACAGCCATGCATTACTCTCGACAATCTGCCATCAAGTTTTCGCCGAAATGTAAAAAGTTGTTTTAGTAAAAAAAACTATCATGGGCGAACTGATGCACCCACAGTGACACAACTTCGCACACTGACTCAGGTGGCATTACAGTAACAGACACCAGATTGAACAATGGGTTCCCCCACTTTCCCTCCCCGCCGCAACCCAATTCCCGTTAACTTTAGGGTCCCCCCTTGTATACCATCATCATAGAAGTCTGCCGCTTGAGTGGAAAACCATTGCTGAACCACAAGTTTCACTTCATCACCATTGTTGAAACGCTTGCCACCAAGAAACCTCTTAAGATCCAAAAAGAGATGGAAATCACTTGGCGCAAGGTCTGGACTTTAAAGGGGATGATCCAATTGCTTCCAGTGAAAAGAGTCGATCAAAGCTTGTGTTGCAGCTCAGTATGTGGTCTCGCATTGTCGTAAAGCAGCAAAACTCCATCAGACAGCAGGCCGCACCGTTTATTCTGAATCTCGCGGCGAAGTTTCTTCAAAGTTTGACAATATGCAGCTGCGTTTATTATTGTCCCTTGCTGCATGAACACTCCCAGCAAAACACCATGTCTGTTCCAAAACACACTTGCTATAATCTTCTGTGTTGAGATTGTCTGTTTGAATTTCACTTTCTTAGGAGATGCGGTGTGCCGCCACTCCATCGATTGCTGCTTCGATTCCAGGGTGAGATGGGACACCCAAGTCTTGTCTCCTGTGATGATGTGTTCCAAAAATCCATCACTTTCTTCTTGATATCGGGTCAAAAACCTTTTCGATTTGTGTTCCTTAGAGAGCATCTTTGGAACCCATCGGGAGCACAGCTTCCTGTAATCCAATTTCTCCGACACAATGTTGTAGAGGATGGGCCTTGAAACTTGTGGAAAATGCAAGGACAATGTGGAAATTGTGAAACTCCTGTTTTCACGAATTTTGTTGTCTACCGCACGCACAAGATCGTCGTTGATTACGGATGGCCATCCTGAAAGCGGTTCATTGTGCATATTCTCCCGACCTTCCTTGAATAATCTTACCCACTTACGAACGTTACCTTCATTCATTGCATTGGGGCCACACATGACATATCTGGCGATGAATTTCCGCTGGTGTCACATTTCTTGCTGACAAGAATCTGATGACTGACCTTATTTCACATGCGGCGGGATTCTGGATTGTCTTAAACACTTCCATCGCTCACCACAAAGTGTACACTCCGCTGACTTGGCAATAACTGCATCTACGCGTGCTCATAGGGTGCCAGAATAGTGTGCGCATGTGCTCAATTTCGTTCGTGTGAGATTTAAGAGGGTATCGCCGACCGGTTCATACTTAAAAAATAAGCCTCATAGTAGTAGTTGTTGTTATCAAATATCTTGTGAGCAAGAGTGATGTGGTGGGA
The DNA here is from genome assembly GCA_031002005.1 of Vandiemenella viatica. NCBI lineage: Eukaryota > Metazoa > Arthropoda > Insecta > Orthoptera > Morabidae > Vandiemenella > Vandiemenella viatica. Next base: position 338,887,970 of record JARYHS010013630.1, read on the forward strand.
ATCTTTTGGGAGGTGACTTATGAAGGAAAAGTGCCATGGCACTATGACCATCCCAATGAAGAATGCTGGTGTACAAGCATGTAATAGTTTAACCAGGATGGGCTTGGCGGAAAGAGGTGTAGGCACAGTAGTTAATGGAGGAGGAAGTGTTGTGAATCCTTGAGAGGGGAGGGTAGTTGACCAACTATTGTGTGTTGAGATGCAATTTGGGAGAGATCCGTAACCAGCAACCATGGAGCGTTGAGTATTACATGGCTGATGGATTTTGGAAAACAGGTACAAGGTAGGGGTATATGGATCTTTGGGAGTGTGAGTTGAGTCTGACAGTGGTGTGAATATTTCGAGGGGCACATTGAACTGTGTGATGCAATAGCTGAGTGACTATGCCCGTGTCCTATTGCCTTACGATGTCCCTTCTTCTTGCTTGCCGACGCCTAACTGTGGGCTGCTGGATTGTTTGAATTGGGAGCAGGTCCTACTATAGTGAATGTTACGTCCTTAAAAAATAAAATTTGTTAAATCAAAAGTGTTTATTCTCGAAGTGGAATGAGATCTATAATACAAGATTTTACAGACAATAGTATGCCAATGTATGTGCCATTAAACAATGAAAATAACTAATCACAGATGAAGGCAGGACGTCCAGATGAACATGAGAATACAAAACACAAACAGATGTGTTTTTGTGTTTGTCTACCCCTGCTGCCTTCATCTGTGGTAAGTTGTGGATTATTTTCCCTATCCTTCCTTATAGACAATAGTATGTTTCTGCAAATTAACAGTCTTCTTGAGAGATAGATTTTTCTAAGTCCTGCCGTCGAGTTAATTTAGAGCTTGCACACAATAATGAGAGTTGGTTAATCACCCGAGACAGAATGAGAGCAATATTACTCAACTTGGGGGGTGAGTATAACACTTGGGCATGGCATTTGGGAGAACACAAGATCAAATCCATGTCCGGCCATACTGATTTCGGTTTTACATCATTTTTCAAAATCACTTGACTTTTAGAATGCTTAGAGAGTGATCCCACTAATTTGTTCCCCAGCTTTTCAAGGTGCCCGTGGACATTGGCTGATAGAATATTTCAAAACTTGCGATAAACATAATCTGTCACCTTGCACACTAACTTGTGCTACGTATGGGCATGGCCTTGTTCTAACAAGGCTTAAGGAAACTGACTCAGAAAAAAAAGTAAATTGATAAATTGAAATTGCTTATACATTAAAATTGGGATTAAATTGATTTTGGTGTTATAGGACAACATAAAAATGATTGGGGTTGTCCATAAAATAAGGTTCTCAGTGATTTTTCACAACGAAAAACATGTTTATTTGCTTTGAATTATACATTTTTGGAAAGTTTAGACTTTTTCCTATTTTTTAACATAATTGCTGTTAAGGTTGATGCATTTTTGCATGCGGTGTACCATCTTCCTTATGCACAAGTTGTAGAACTCCCTCGCTGCGCCACGAAGGTAGCTTAACACGTCTTCTTTCAGCTCTTCTCCGGTTTTGAATTGAGTCCCACGCAGGTGTTTCTTCAATTCAGGGAAGAGATGGTAATCACTTGGAGCTATGTCTGGGCTTCAGGGCAGGTGTGTGACAATATCCCATCCAAATTGGTTGAGATGATCGTTTGTTACACAGGCAGTGTGCAGATGGTCATTGTCGTGATGGAAACACGTGAGCATACCTCTCCTCGTTTTGAATTGCACAGCGCAGGTTCTTCAATGTCGTACAGTAGTGGTCAGCATTGATTATTGTAGCAGCAGGCATAAATTAACACAACAATAACCCCTTCTTGTCCCATCACTTTGCCGGCAGACAGTGTTTGCTTGAACTTCCGCAGCTTCGGTGACTCTGGATATTTCCACTGACGGGATTGTTCCTTTATTTCCGGCATCATGTAGTGGACCCAGATCTCGTCCCCAGTAACAATTGAATCCAAGATTTCTTCGCCATTGGTTTCTAGCCTTGAAGAAATTCGCGGGCTGCTTCAATACATTGCCATTTATTGTCTTCCATAAGCATTCTTGGGACCCATTTTGCACAAACCTTAGCATATCCTAAATGGCCTGTCAAAATTTTGTCAATGGTAGTCTTGTTGACATCAGGGATCTCTCGCAGAGTTCCCGAACCGTTATCCTTCGATCTTTCAGCATTTCTTCTTCCACTTTGGCAATTGTTTTGTCCAAAACCGATGGCCGTCCGGAACGCTGTTCGTCATGGACATCTGTATGCCTGCCTTTGAATTCTCTGCACCATTTACACACCTGTTATATGCTCATACACTTTTCTCTGTAGACTTCACACAATTGCGAATGAATGTCCCCCGGCGCAGGGTTTTTTACACACTTGAAACGAATTACAGAGCGTGATTTGCACCTGGTGGGCGAAGCGAGTGGGACCTCCATCTCTAACCGCTGCTCAGCCAAGACAGAGCGTTGCAGACAGTTTGCTGGGGTGAGGATTGGGAGAGGGGGAACCAAGCTACACACCAGTGTTGCTGGAATACGATTGCAATGGTTTGGGAACCTTATTTTATGGACAACCCTCGTACATATTTTGGTTGTAGTTTACTCAGCAATAACAGATGGAACTTCTACTGAATTAATTATTTCAAAATTAGGGAACGAATGAAATTAAAATTAAATTAAGAATCCAAAAACTTTACGCTATAACATGTGATACAGGCTTCATTCCTGGTCTAGGTCTCATTCATCACAACAAATACGGAACTACTTTCATCCGTATGAAATAATAACTTAACTAACTTGGCTCTTATGAAAGTAGTTTAAATTGTTTGACACTAAACTCATTATGAATTATTCTGTAAAAAAATTGTTTGTTGTCATTCTGGACCTATCTGCATTTCTACATTACCACAACTTCTACCAATTTTGCTGTTCAAAATTCATAGCTGTTTAATGTAGATATTTCTTAGCTTACTGTAACAACATTATCGCTGTACAGAGAGTATAAGAACAATCTACATCAAATTAATTTTAATTAAGAAGAAGCAACTAATAAATTAATTAAACTAAGGAAAAAGGAAATGTCTTTAGGCAATATCAATTACAAGGAAAGGGAAAATGGCAAAGTTGAAGGCAGCGATAGGTGAAGAACATATATGACGTACACAAGAGTACTCAATATTTCGATTCAAGGATATGGAAAATGACTCATCACTCACCAGAGTTGAAGGCAGCGACGGTTGAAGAACATATATGATGAAATTGTGTATTCTTGTGTTCTTCATATATGTTCTTCACCCGTCGCTGCCTTCAACTTTGGCAACTAATAAATTAATATGTCGATTTTACGAAATACATACTATTCTTTTAGTTTGCAGACAGCACATTTACTCATGGATGCATACCTAAATAGAACTTCTATCAAATAACGCGCATAATCTCGAACATCTTTGGTCGCTGTTGGTTGAGCAGCAGAGGTGGGAAGTATGACTGATGTCGGAGTGTGTCAGAGATTGGTACATAGTGAGCAAGTATAGCGTTTATTATAAATAGGTTTATTAACACAGTACATTTAGTGCTGTTTCTGTGTCTTGGTTCTTGCATTACATTTTTCAACCATTACTAACTGACTGGGCAAAATTTTATTCCATGATGCATTAGGACTGGAAGGCTCTGGTTTAGTAACTGTTTTTGATGATACAGACTGTGCTGTGTTGTTTGTGACTTGTGCTACATGTTTTTTTATTCCAAAATTATTGTCTTAGTTAATTTTAGTGGACCACTAGTTCTTGATCTGTGAGTATAGCCTTTACAGTTACGTGAGAAAATCCCCTCAGGATCTAATATGGTGTGGACCAGAGAATTTTTTTCAGCTGACCTATCTTTTGGTATGGCTTACTCAGTATTACATAATTGGCTACTGTAATAGACTGCAGTTTTGATCATTTATTTAAATATACTTTATAGTTATTCTTTCTAAAGTCTGACAATATTCTTTTTAGCTTAAATGAAATGGTCCTGACTATGGGGTCATCGATATCTTTTGTTGTTTTCAATAGTAGAAAAGATGAACCATTTCTCAACCATATAGCACGTTTTCTCGGTGCTGATGTCTACTCTCGTGTTATAAGCCGAAACAACATAGTATAACAGATTGTGCCAGTTCAAATATTATTTGTTTACATTGCAGCTTAATATTCATTCTTTGATTCAATGAATCCTTTAGGCCCAGTTGGTGCGTTGTGGGTGCCAACTGGTTGGTTGTAATTTCTCCATACCTAATTGTTTGCAATTGTGTGTGAATAATGCTGGTATCATGTTTGATCCCGGATATATTGGTTTGACTTCTGGAATGCCAATTATAGAATCCAATCAACTACAAATACTGTGTTGTTTGTGACTTGTGCTACATGTTTTTTATTCCAAAAATATTGTCTTAGCTAATTTTAATGGACCACTAGTTCTTGATCTGTGAGTATAGCCTTTACAGTTACGTGAGAAAATCCCCTCAGGACCTAATATGGTGTAGACCAGAGAATGATTCCACTGTTTGATCTGCAATTGGAACCATTACCAAATATCTAGAAAAACATCAGTTATAACAGGTGCATAATAATTATGACCTGCTTCACATCTACAGTAGAACTCCAATTATCCGAAACAATTGGAACCGGACCCCATTCAGATAATCGAAAACTCGGATAATTGGATTTTTTCAAAAAAAAAGGGTCTGTTTTAATTGATTACTGTATGTATGTTGAAAATAGGAGAAAAAAAAACTATATTTAAAGGAAAAGATATTTAACTTATTGAATGAAAAGGCAACACTTCTACATACTAAGCGTAGTTAAAAGTGCTGTTCGTTAGTACAGTATGTACAGTACGTACCATAATGTAAATAAAGCCATTGCTTGCTGAACATCTCCGTCAAAGTAAGCTGTTTGACTATATTCATATGTTTTCTAGAAGCAAAGTCACTCATCCGTTTGACAGTGAGAAGTTTCATGTGGTATGTAGGCAAAACCATTATTTTTTTAATCACAGTATGTTTCCGTTTTAATTAAAAAAGCGATTCGGATAATCAGTGATTCGGATAATCGGAGTTCGGATAATTGTAGTTCTACTGTATATGGATTTGATGAATTCATTTTACCGTTTCTGGTAAGATAGTGATAGTAGGAGGAGCAGGCAGTAATATTGATAGTTATAGAGAGTTATTTAGAGTGACCCGAGAAAGATGATGAAGGATGCACAGCATATCAGGGTGAAACTCATGCAGGTTCTAAGTTACCATCACTAGCCACAGTTTAACCACTCTTTGAGGTGGATAAATGTTGAAACTTGGAAAAAATGCATTGGTTCTGCTTTCAAGGCTAGTTGTGGTTTACTAGGCAAGGCCTACACCTAAATAGAAGGGTAAACGGGGTACTTTCTGTGTTGTTAGCTAAAGCTGTAAGGGAGGCCACTTCCATTTATATGGGGTTGGGATTGTGGCTTTTTTAGGTGGGGTGCTGCTGGTGAGTGGGTAAAAATTAGTGATCAAAGGAATACTGATTGTAGATACATGATAGGAAAAATAACTAATGCTAAAGAAATAGACGGAGCTGTTGAAATAATAACAAATGAGGGTATAACTGGAAAGATAAAGGTTAATGCTGAAAATATTACAAAGCCAATTACATGAATGTAAGAAGTGTAATGAACAAAGTAATAGAATTTACGAACTTGATAGAGATACATGAACCACAAGTGATTATAGGGGGTTTGGTTAAAAGGAGGAGTACTATACAATGTTTTCCCTGATTTTTACAGTGTACCACATAAATATAGGTGCAATTTGGGGAGGGATATTTATATTAGTTAACAAAGATTATCAGGTCTCTAGTGTTCATAGGTCATGACCATGAGTTACTAGGCGTAGATTTCTGATGTGATAAAAAAGAAAAAAAATCGAGGTGTTGGCTGCTTACCATAGTAGAAAAATGAATGATTAAAGATGAGGTTCTCGAAAAGAAATTAAATTAATATTCACAATTGAGAGGTGGGCGTAAAATGGTAATTATTGGTGGGGATTTAAATTTACCAGATGTCAACTGGGTGGGAAATAAGATAAATAACACAATGGACAGAGATTTTCAAATGCCTTAGTAAGGAAAGGAGGTTTTACACAATAGGTAGAGCTGTTGGATATCTTTCTAATAAAGCCCGATGACAACCATGTGGGGGGGGGGGGGGGGGTATCATGTAACTGAATGAATGAGTGGTCACAGTGCAGTGCTGATGGATATAAGGGGATTCAGTAAACTAGTGGCCAAAGTTGAAGGGGGCAATAGGTACAATTATAAAAAGGCACAAATTTTATAATTTAAAAGATATTTCAGGGAAAGGTTCAGGAAATGGAAGGATGACACACGTAGAGTGAAAGCAAAAGTAGGAAGAGTTTAAGGAGATGATAAAAAAGGGTTAAGAAATATTTATTTCAAAACAGATAATGAAGGGCTGTATGGGACGTGCATACTACAATAGGGAGGTGAGGAGATTAAAGAGGTTAGTGAGATGTGTGAACACAACAAAATTAGAAGACAGGAAGACAGTAGGGAATATTCAAAACAACTAAACAAGCATTTGATAACAGCAAGGAGAGAAGCTAAAGATAGATTTATGATGAATATTATTGGTGCTGGGGGACCACTGAATGATGCGTCTAAAAGTTTCTATTACTGTGTTAGAAAACTTAGGAGAAGGGAAGGTATTGGGACAATTGTAAATAAGAATGGAGTTGAAGTTACTGTGGATTTGAAAATGACTGAGATATTGAGTGACTGGCCTAATGAGACCACTAGGGGCTATCATCCTGTGATGGGAGAGAATAAATCAGAGGAGAGAGTATATAAGTAGAAACGAGGAATCTACAAAATTTGAAATACATCCTTAGGAATTTGTGAAGAACTCACAAAGCATAAAGGTGCTGGTGTAGATAGTATTACTACAGATGTATTAAAGACTGTGGGAGACGATATTGTTCCTTACCTTGAAATTTTATTCAAAAAGAGTCTGGAGACTTGCAACTTACTAGAAGTCTAGAAAAGTTTGATAGTACTACTGTTTTATAAAGAAGGAATGACAAATAGGGTTGAAAATTACATGCTGATTAGTTTGACATTAGTGATAGGCAAAATGACGGAGATATAAAAATGCAACTATATCAGAAATATCTGTGAGGAAAGAAACTGGTTCGCAAATCGACAATATGGCTTTAGGCAAGGATTTTCATGTGAATCTCAGATGGTGGGAAATATGCAAGATATTTCGGACGAATTTGAAAATGGGGCTAAGTTGATAGTGTAGTACTAGACCTTCTAAAGCATTTGACAGAGTGAGCCATAAAATGCTTTTAAATAAATTGAAAACTATTGGAGTGGACGAAAAAGTGACTTGCTGGGTAGAGGAATTTTCAAAAGGTAGGAAGCAAAGCGTTAGAGTAGGAAATACATTATCAAGATATTAAAAAATAAATAATTTTTTTAAAAAAAGGGGATAATTGGCACTGGAGCATCTGCTCTGTCACAGTTAAATTAATAATAATAATAATAGTAATGAGAAGAAGAACAGTAGCATCATTTTCTGACTCTTCTGCGTCCTTGTCTCTTATTACACTTAACACAGCTACATACATAGTTCTGAATGTTATTTCTTTGTCTTGGTCTGTAATGTTGGTGGTAGTTCTATAGTTTTTAGTTTTCCAACCACAGATTCTGTGATAGAATAGAATTGTGGTTCATGCCTACTTCCCTTGCTGATTTCATAACAGTGTTTCTGTCCTCTGATTTTGTAACCCTGTGTAAAATACCTTCATGAAAGGGGGGAAAAACCTTATTTTTCGTCAATTGGCTATCCTTTTCTTATTCAATGTGCCACTTCACAAGTGAAGGCGACTTCTGACCTTTCTGCTCAGTCCTTCCGCATTCCTTTGTAATTCTATGATCTGTGTAGCATGCCATAATCATATTCACCTAATCTTAAGATCCACTGCATTAATGTACTGAAATGATATTTTAAATTTTCTATCAATTTCAACGCCACTAATAATTTCTTTTCCGTGACAGTGTAGTTAATTTCTGCATCAGGCAAAAGCAACTGGGTGTTTTTTTCCATCTGCAGCTTGAGAGAATACTGCAGCAATGGTTATGTTTGAAACTTTTGTGGATAAGTGGGAGAGTAGAAAAATCAAAACTGGATACATGGAACGATTTTCTTTTAAGGTATTCATTGTTTTATGAAAATCAGTTGACCTTTTGAACTTCACTCTCTTTCTAAGCAGATTGATTGAAGTTTTGACTTTCTTAGTAATTTTGTATAAATTTTCAATAGGGAGTATCCATAAACTGTAAACTATGTGGCTAAGTTGGGAGTGTGGGGGGGGGGGGGGGGGAGAGAGAGAGTGAGAATGGGGGTAGAAAGCTATACTGGGCTGAGTGGGGGAGGGCAAGCCACATAAATTTTCATTCATATTATTTGTCACAGTTAAAATAAGATACAGAATACAGAACAGCATGTTAATATTTATTTCCATCATATAATTATCTCCAAATGTAATTTACGATAGTCTGACTAAAGAAAACAGTACAAAATGTCTTCTGGAATCAATAGGGAAAAAAGTTGCATGCCATGTGGGAGGGGGAAGAGGGGTGTAGATGTAAAAGCCACCTTAGGTTAGGTGGGGTGAGGGCAGAGCCAGATTAAAACGGCGTAGGGCCTGTAACAAATGTGAAGAAGAGCAGGCCTGTCCAGGAAGAAGCCCTCTTGGTTTTTGCCATCTGGGGCAGTGGTAGAGAGAGAAAAAAAAAGGTCTCGCATCTAGCCTGAGAAGGAGGAGCGGGATAAGGCGCGAGGCCCGTAGCATTTATTACCTCTTAATACATGGCTAATCCGGTACTCAGGTTCAGAGGTGGCAATAATGGGGATTCTTAGTTTACAGACACTCCCCTAGTAATTAGTTTAGAAAAGATTGTAGGTCTTTAACACTAACACATTAAGGCACTTGAGATTCTTTCACTGCTAATAATACTGTACTTGAAATAAGATGACCTAGATATTCAAACTCTGCGACTGCTTAATTACATTTTTCTAATGATATAGTTACGTTATATTTTATAAATGAGCCAGTGTAGGAATTGGTTTTAGTGCTCTTAGAATTGAAATTAAGCAGAAGGTTTTTCTCCCCTATAAATACATTAAAGACTTTTTTCAGAATAGCCTCCTTAGCAATCTCAATCTGATGATGTCCTTTTTACAAAACTAGTTTAGTGAAGTTGGTGTGCAGCAATTTTAGAATTAGTTGGCAATGAAAAAATGTCTGGAATTGTTACTGCATTTAATAGTGTGCACAGAATCTAAATTTAGTTTCACCATTAGTGCAATTGCAAGAAGAGCAGCCCTTAGGCTCGTTGATGATATGATAATTCCAACTTTTAACTTCTGGTTAGTGAATTTATCAGTCGATGGTCTCTGATGGTATGGAACTTCTTAGGGCAAGGATATTCATGCGAATCTCAGTTGGTCGGATATATACAAGATATTTTGGATGAAAATGGACAAGGGAGGTAAAATTGATAGTGTAGCACTAGATCTTTCAAAGGCCTTTGACAGAGTGAGCCATAAAATGGTAGTAAATAAGGTAAAAATTATTGGAGTGGATGAGAAAGTGATTTGCTGGGTGGAAGTATTTCTAAAATGTAGAAAACAAAAAGTTAGGGTAGGAAATGCAGTATCAAAAGAAGTGGAAGTAAAAATGGGAGTACCACAGGATAGCGTATAGGGACTGTCGCTGTTCATTATTCTAATGAATAATTGTTTTGATGTTTTGCTATCAGAAATTAGATTGTTTACAGATGACATAATGCTATATATAAGGATCAAAATGGAAGAGGACTAACAGTTGCAGGGTGAATTGGATGAGATATCTAGTTGGGTTGGTAAACATGGGATGATGATACAGCCTGCTCTGAACCATCGAACAGTGCAGATCGCTTCCTTGTTTACACACATGCCGTTCCAAGTGGTGTGAGCAAGCTGCTGAATTTCATGTCAACACAGTGGTTAGTGTTTCTTCGATCTCATGTTACCGCTCCGGATCAACAACACAGCAGGTGGAACATAGTGGGTGAATAGAGTAAGAGGTGTAAGCCCAAGGACTTACAAAATGCAGGAGGACTCGGAGGGATGTACATCAGAGGAGACGACCGAAGCTATAGCCTCAGTCCAACAAGCACACTATGCGCCGATCGAAGTCAATCCTGTAAATATGCCACCCATTGTACCATCAGATACTGATAAGTCAACAGTTATCAAGAAATGCAAGCTATGTGCGTATGCCAACCTAGATCAGGCTTCTTGCATAACTACCAAATATGAAGGAACCCCAATTGGGGAAATTGGCCTAAACATGAATATCGATAGAGTTCCATTTGTACCTAATAACCCCATAATTGCCACAGGCCTTACAGGAAGTGAAGAGGCAGCCCAATCAGAAATGTCAGTAACAACTTATACTAGCAATAGCAGCCAAAAAGCCATAGTTAAGTGATTCAGGGATCGACCAATGGACAATTCAACAAATGTTCATGCAGCTACTCCATTGGGACAAGAGATATTCATGTATTCGGAACACCATTGTGATCCATTCATAGTCTATGCAGAACAGACGAATCCAGAAGACCACCCAAATAGAGGCGCCCTCGGACGTCTTCACCTCATGTCTGTTGGTAAATTTATTAGGAACTTTATCCCAGAAATGAAACGTTCGCTACTTAACATATCAGCTAAGGGGATGAATCATGTCCAGATCGAATTCAACAACTAACTATAAGGCAGCAAACAGCCTATCATCAGTCACCAATCACCCCCAGAATATAAAATTCTTTACACCCCGCTGTTGCACCATTAAAGAAGGGGTAATAAGAGGGGTAGATACAAGATTAACTGATGAGGAAATACTATATGTAATAGATTCCGATATCGAAGTAATAGCAGCCAGAAGACTAAAACGTAAGATCATAATCGACGGAAACTACCAGTGGATCCCGTGCCAAATGGTATGCATTACATTTAAAGGTCAGAGCCTTCCACCACAAGTTTTCGTTCACTACACTAGATACCAAGTCGAATCATACGTGCAAGGAGTCACTCAGTGTTATAAATGCTTGAGATATGGTCATGTCAACAAACACTGTCGCAGCAATGCTCGATGTGTCAAATGCGGAGACGCCCACGAAACATCTAGATGTAACAAAACCAACAACTTTCACTGCGCAGTATGTATAGGACACCATATAGCTACATCAAGCTCCTGCCTAGAGTATACGTAACAAAAGTGCATCAAGATCCTTTTTTTTTCTGTCATCAGTCTTTTGACTAGTTTGATGCAATCCACCATCCTTTCCTATCTTGTGCTAATATCTTCATCTCTACATATCCTCTACAACCCACGTCCTCAATTATCTGCTTCACATATTCTAATCTCTGTCTTCCTCTACAGTTATTACCTTCGACCGTTCCCTCCACCAGCTAATCCAGCATGTCTCAAAATATGACCTACCAGCCTGTCTCTTCGTTCTGTAAGCTGCTTCCACAAACTCCTTTCCTCACCCATCATTTACAAAACTCGTTCATTTCGTACTCTGTCTGTCCATTTTATATTCAGCAATCTTCTGTAGCACCACATTTCAAATGCTTCAATTTTCTTTCTTTCTGGTATTCCTAAAGTCCACGTTTCGCTACCATAAAGTGCTGTGCTCCACACATAGAGTTTTAAAAAGTTCTTTCTAATTCTGAGATCAATGTTTGAAACTAAAAGATTTTTCTTTTCCATCAAGGTTCTTTTTGCTAGAGCTATTCTGCTTTTAACGTTTCTGCCATCGGTTGTAATTTTGCTTCCCAAATAACAGAATTCGCTTACTTCTCCAATTGCATTCGATCCTATTTTTATATTTAATCTGCTAGTATTTGTATCATTTCTGCTATATTTCATCACTTTAGTCTTGCTTTGATTTATATTCAGACCAAAATCTTCCTTCAGTATATTGTTCATGCCAGTCAGTAATTTCTCAATATCCTCAACCCTTTCTGCTAACAAGACAATGTCATCAGCAAATCATAGGATACTGGTTCTTTCTCCCTGAACACTTACGCCACATGGAAATTTTTCTTTTACTTTCTTTATTGCTTCCTCTACATACAAGTTAAATATTAACGGGGATAGACTACAACCTTGTCTCTCACCCTTTTTAACTGATGCTTGTCTCTCATGATTCTCTACTTTTATTACAGCCACTTGATTCTTATATAGTTCATGAAGTATTCTTCTATCTTGATACTTTAGGCCCGACTTCTTTAAAATTTTGAACATCTTGTCCCACCTATCATTATCAAAAGCTTTTTCTAAATCAACGAATGCCATAAAAGTATCTTTATTTTTCATGATCCGCCCTTCAAGTATTAATCTTAAAGACAGAATTGCTTCCCTTGTACCGCGATTTTTCCTAAATCCAAACTGATCTTCACCTACTAAGTCTTCTACTACCCTTTCCATTTTTCTGTATATTATTCTGGTCAGTAATTTTGAAGCATGTGTTGTTAGACTAATGGGGAGATAATTCTCACACTTGTCGGTTTGTGCTTTCTTCGGAAGTGTGAACATGATATTTTTATTAAAATCAGTTGGAATTTCTACTGTTTCATACCTTTTTGATATCAGCTTGAATAATCTTTTGATTCCACCTAGGGATTTAAAAAGTTCTGCAGGGATCTCATCAATTCCAACTGCCTTATTTGCTTTCAAGTCATTCAGAGCTTTATTAAATTCTGTCCTCAAAACAGGATCTCCTAAGTCATCAATGTTGACAATGCCTTCCTTTTCTATTACGCTATTGTTCAAGTCGTCCCCATCATACAGTTTCTCAATGTATTCCTTCCATCGGTTAGCTCTATCGTCTGAGCTTAAAAGCGGTTTCCCATCGGCAGCTTTAATGTTCATGCCTCTTTTCTTCATTTCTCCACAATTTTGTTTGATGTTCCTATATGCTACATCTACTTTACTTATGACCATTTCCTTTTCTACTTCTTCACACTTTTCTTGTAGCCATTTTCCTTTTGATATTTTGCATTTCCTGTTTATTTGATTTCTAAATTGCCTGTATTGTTGTCTTCCTGCTTCATCCTGAGCATTTTTGTATCTTCTCCTCTAATCCATCAGTACCAAAATTTCTTTTGTGATCCAAGGTTTTCTGGCAGTTTGTTCCCTAAAGCCTAATGTTTCTTTACCAGCTTTCATTATTTTGGGCTTTAATGCATTCCATTCGTCCTCGGTTGAGTTCCTTTCAGAGTTACTTCTTAGACCCAGGTCTACCATTTCTGCAAATTTTTCTCTCGTTCTAGATTGTTTCAGTTTATTCACTTCCAGTCTGTTCTGCTTATGTTGCTTCCTTATTCGCTTGAATTTCAGCCTGCACTTCATTATTATCAAATTATGGTCAGAGTCTATGTCTGCTCCTGGGTACGCTTTACAGTCTAGCACTTGATTCCTGAATCTCTGTTTGACCATGATATAATCTAGCTGATATCTGACTCTATCCCCAGGACGTTTCCAGGTGTATATCATTCTTGCATGGTTCTTAAATAGTGTGTTTGTTACTACTAGCTTATATCTTTCACAAAATTCTAACAACCTACTTCCTCGCTCATTTCTTTCTCCTAGACCAAAACTTCCTACATTAGTCCCCTCTTTTCTTTCTCCCACTATCACATTCCAATCACCCATGATTATTACATTTTCCTTTCCCTTCACATATTGGATTAATTCTTCAATTTCGGTGTATATTTTTTCTATTTCTTCGTCATCTTCCTGTGACGTTGGCATGTACACTTGTACTAACGTGGTTGGAGTGGGATTAGTTTCTAACCTCATCAAAATAATCCTGTCACTAAACTGTTCATAATAACTCACCCGTTACCCTACTCTCTTATTCATTACAAATTCTACACCAATGACTCCATTGACAGCTTGTGTGCTAATTATCCTGTGTTCCCCAGACCAGAAATCCTGTGCATCCTTCCATTTAATCTCGCTAATCCCAACAACATCTAACTTAAGGTGTTCCATCTCCCTTTTTAGATTTTATAGCCTACCTGCCCTATTCAGAATTCTAAGATTCAACGATCCGACTCGTAGAATGTTTCGATCCATTCTGATGACTCCTCCCTGAGCAATCCCCACCCGGAGATCCAATTGGGGGACTATTTTACCTCCGGAATATTTTACCCAGGAAGAAGCCATCATGATATATGTCATTTGAGAGGATTACTTGTCCTCGGGATACCCTTTGGGTCTTTAATGCAGTGGTTTCCCGTTGCCTTTTGAATCGCCATGCCGTTGATCATTTCCGATTCATCAGCCTTTAGTGGCCGTTTCCAACCCAAAGGGCAAGAGGGTGCCCTAGACTACTCCCCGCTCTTCTGTTCTCCTTTCGAAGGCCGTTGGCAAGCAGTGGGTGACTCCTTATACCGGGAATCATTCAGTCGCCAGAGCCTCGTCCGTGCAAACAGGGTGCACCACGTGAAGGAGAGGTTGACATTTGGTTGGAAAAGGCTAGTATAGTCTCTCCGAAACCCTTACACCCCCAAGACCCTTATGGCCTACAATAACCTCACTTTAGAACAAGCCTCAGCACTAGAAAATCCAACCTCCTATGCTAAACAAGTTGCCAGCCCCTCCTTTACCCCAGACCCATCCAGATTCCCACCAATTCACACGCCTAAATCTGTAAGGTTAACAACCACTCCCACACGAACATGTGCAATAGCTAGGCCTGTTCCTACTCTGCAAGAACGACTCAATAAACAAACCAGTGCTGAGCCTTAATCCAAGCAGCAGTCGGCCAGAAATCAACATATAAAGATTCCATCAGAATTGTACTTTGATCACGGATCTTCCACATCTGCCCCAATAAGCTACAACCCTCACACGCCCCTGAGCTTTGAAAGGGAAGACCCTGTCATAGACAAAGTGGTCTCCATTGTCTCCTCGTTGTTGAAGACGGTCAGTTCAGACGTTATGCCAAATATTAGAGAGTTTATCAGAAAATCCTTAGTGCACAATGATTATGGGGAAGTGGAATAACTTCATGCAGTGGAACATTCAATCAATCCAATCTAATTAAGAAAAACTATTTATTATACCACCTCCAAGAAAATTCCATTGCAGTTGCGGGACTAATCGAAACATGGTTGAAACCGGACTACCAATTCTTTTGTACAGGATACAATGTGATTTACCGAGCTTGGAGGTATAACGGTTAGCGTTCTGGCCTCGCATTCGGGAGGAAGGCGGTTCAAATCCTCGTCTGGGCAACCAGGTTTGGTGTTTCCATGGTTTCCCAAATCAATCCAGGCAAATGCCGGGATGCTTCCTTCAAAAGGCCATGGCCGAATTCCTTCCCATTCCTGGCCCCCCATCCTTTCCCGTCTCTAAAGACCTCACTGTTAAGAGACGTTAAGCAGTAAAAAAAAAAAAGAAATACCATGTGATTCAGTCGTATTGAGTAGTTGGATACGGAGGCGTGGTGATCGAAAGCAGAATACAGTACGAAGGGTTCGTCTCGACAAGGAGGGAATTTGACAGCAGGAACCACAAAAAAATAGCAGTTGCCTCAATCTATAGATCCACTCATACTCCAGTCTCTAAAAAAGAAATTCGTCAGGTAATAAAGCAATTAACTCCCCAAGTGCTAATCATGGCGGATCTTAACGCCCACCACCAACAGTGGGAAAGTGAATCCAACTGTGCAGTATGTAAAGTAGTAGTAGATATACTGGAAGAAATGAATTTGGTACTACTTAATGATGGATCAGAAATGAGGTACCATAGTGCCACAGAACGTATATCGGCAATTAACATCTCGCTCATCACCCCGGGTTTGGCTGTCGACATAGAATGGAAGACCCTCACAGAGCCATTGGGATTCAACCATTTTCCCGTCATTATGAATCCACCTAATCAAATATTCGAGGCCACTTCTCAGTCTCCCACTTGCCGGTGGAACACAAGGAGAGCCAACTGGCCACTATACAAGAGACCATATCAGATAAATTAGAAAAATTTATCATGTCAGATGATCCCAAAAATGACTACCTCACCTTCGCCCCAATCATGGAGCAAGAGGCCCAGTCATCCATTCCCAGAATAAACAGAGAAGGACGCCACATAGACCCTCCCCGAAATGGTGGGATAAGGAATATACTTAAGCTATAAAAGACAGGAAGAAGGCTTTAGTGTAATATAATAGACAAGCTATGGATGAACAATTAAATTAGATACAAGCATCCACAAAACTTCTTCTCAAGAAGAAAAGAGAACACTGGCAAAATTTTTGCAACTCTCTGAACAAGGATGTACCAACAAAACTATCATGGGGACAGGTTAAAGGGATTCAACGCAAGACAACTGAAGTGAACAGACAAATCTTCACAGAGACTGCCACAGTACTCCTCTGCTCCTTGGCCCCAGACTGGTGCTCAGAAAAACAGGTCAACATTAAGAACCCACAAGTTGACCACCCCGTGCTTCAACCATTCACCATAGAGGAACTGGAAAATGCACTTAAAAAATCTAACAACACAGCACCAGGAATGGATCAAATACAATATTCAATGATTGATAACCTTCTGAGATGCGGCAAAGACACCTTCCTCAAAATTATGTGTAGGGTGTGGATGGAGAGAGTTCACATTCCCCCGCCAAAAGCAGTAAGGGTGGTCCCAATCCATAAACCACATAAAAATCCCAGTGACAGCAGATCATACCGGCCAATACCACTTCTGTCATGCATCTTGAAAACGTTAGAATGGATCATTAAACTTAGACTGGAGTGGTATGTGGAGCATCACTACCTCCTACCGGACATCATGCTTGGTTTCAGAAAGGGGAAAGGCACAAATGAAATTGTAGCACAATTAGTAGCAGATATTCAAATCAACAATGGAAAGAACTTTTACCTAACAGCTCTCTTTGCCGATCTATTCAAAGCCTACGACAACGTCATACTCCCTATACTGGCGGAGAAACTTGGACGGTTGTCTCTCCCAAGAACTTTTGTGGCAAATTTAATAGTCCTGCTGGAAAATAGTGAGTTGTTCATTATTGGAGGAGAAGTAGTCGGACCTAGGTTGAAAGGTAAAAGACTTCCTCAGGGATCTATACTATCCCCTCTTCTCTTCAATATTTATGTCAATGACCTGCACTCAAATATAACTCGGGAAAGTAAAGTTGTTACAATATGTGGATGACATTTGCATTTACATTAGTCAGCGAACATTACAAGCCTGTAAGACAGTTTTAAGCATCACAGTGAGTAAAATGAAGGCTTGGGCGACACGCAATGGTTTAGTCCTCTCTACAGAAATGTCTTTAGTCGGCATATTTACAAGACATAGAGTACCGAAAATATCAGACATCTCATTGGGACCCCACTCTTTCCCAGTCAAGAAAACAGTCTCTTACCTGGGCTTTAAAATGGATTTGAACCTTAGATGGTCCAATCATATATTACACTTCCTAAAAAAACAAAGCAGCCACGAACTTAATTAGAGCCATTACTGGAAAAACATGGAACTATATCGAACACTCGTAAGACCACATTATGATTACGGTTGTATGTGTTTCGGAACCACGTCGAAAGAATTATTGAAGAGATTAGATAAATCACAATACAGAACTGTTGGACTGTGTTCTGGGGCTATGCCCTCTACGCCTGTGATGCCCTGTTGGTGGAATGTCTCGAACCCCCATTACACATTTGGAAAACATTCCTTTCCAGAAAATTTATACTGGAGCAGTTAGAACTAGAAGAGACCCCACTGTTGGATAAATTAAGAATATCATCGGCACAGTGCTCAGATCACGCCTACTGGAAGAAAAAAACTGGACCATCTCTAGTTAGTTCGTATGAGGGCTTAAACATATATTCCACGATAATATATCGAACTCAGTCATTACCTACTGAAGAAGCCACGGTTTTCACTGCTGAACTTTTTGCAATGGCCAAAGCCTTAGAATATGGCACAAAAATTCAAGAATAGCAATAATAATAGACTCCCTATCCACCATTAAGAAATTAAATAACATCTCCAAAGACAATGACAGATGTTGGATGGCCTATTAGATACTTCGAACAGTTTCCAAACTAAGAGAGAAAGGCACAGAGGCTACATTCATTTGGTCCAAAGGACACGCTGGTATTAAAGGAACAGACTAGCTAAAGAAGCTGCACTTAACAGAAACAAATTTAACCACGTTCCGGCGTCGGATATAAAAATCCAATGATTCGATATGGAGTCAAGAAAGCATGGGCCAAGGAATGGGAGACAAGTAACCTCTATAAAGGGCACCATTATATACTAATTCATCCCTCCATTCCAAGAGTACACTGGTACTCCAATCGGATAGTTCCCAAAAGATTCTCAACATTTATAGCAAGGCTCAAGTTCAACCATGGGCAGCTCAGTAAACATCTGTTCAAAATCAACAATATGAATGTGTTGGAAACAGCTTGGAAGATGTCAACCACCTTTTTTTGCGAGCAAGCTCCATTGGAATGAATCCACACAACTGATATCGGATTTATAAAGACATGGGGCCAAGCTCCCCACAAAGATACAACACCTTCTTCACAAAGAGAAACTGGAAATTTATATAAGTCTTTGTAGATTTGCCAATGAAAATCATATAGGCATATGAATCTAGTAAGAAATATCTGTATTTTGAGGGTTGTACTTCTAACTTTGTAACATAATATCTAAAACATTTGTATCCTTTCTTGGCTGTATGGACTCCGTCCATTTGCCAATAAATAATAATAATGGGATGATGATAAATGCAAAGAAGAGGCAGCTTATTAGATACACAGATGAAAAACTGAAGGTTGATTATGATTATAAGGTGGAGAAAGAATTGATTGCAGAAGACTTGAAATGTTAATATATTGGGATTGCATTTGATAACAAGCTTAACTGGGCGGGACACATATTTATCTAAGAATTAAAAGTAATGCATTGAAGGGAAAAGGTGGCAATGACCACTAGCTGACACTTGATTTCAGGCACAAGGGTGTATGGAGATTCTCTTTTTTAGGTAAGGATGTCAGCGATTAAAATAAGTTACGGAGAAAAATAATGAATAATTTACCAAAAATGTTGAAAGAATTTAAAGTTGAAGTTTGTAAAGAGCAAATGTAGGTGGGTGCAGGAAAGGTGGACATTGGGAGTGTAGGGAAATTGCCACCATAGTGTGTGCTCCATTGTAATTAAATTAAATATATAACTCTAGACTTTGTTATAGACAGTTGTAGGACCCTATTAATATCATATGTTTTAAAAAACATGTACAATATCTGGTACAAATAAACTCTTAAGTTCTTGTAACTTAATTTAGTCCACAACCCGAAGGTTGGTTGGATCCTCCCGAAGGAGGCATACTAAGCCATTGAGTCAGAGGTAGGACGGCCAGTTCCTTTCCTCTGGGACCTACAGTTTAACGTGGAATCCAAACCACGGAAAGTTCTTGTAACAAACCTTCAATTTTTGCTCCTGTTGCGGAGAAAGTGTCTTAATGCATTTTTTAAACATATATCTGGCTCTACCTGAGCTACATAAACTTCTTGATCCCTTATTTTGCTGTCAGCCGCATCTTCAACATTAAAAATACCGTCAACTATTTCTGTATTCCTTAAAACTTCAATGTAGTTTTGGAAACCATTCGGAATATTGATATTATCATCTTAAAAATTTATTTTCTTTTTTAATGTACAATTACTTTTTTTTTTATATAGCATTGATTTGAATTTAACCACTCAGACTCAGATAGGGATGCCATTAAAATTATAGTGGTTACCACATGCAAAACTATTTTTAGTATGATTTTTTTTTTGTTTATCTAAAAAAAATTTCTGAAACTATTGAATTGACTTTTAAATTTACTTAGCTGCCAAAGGTTGATTCATGACACTCTGCCACATATACAACTCTATGATAGCTAGATAAGAAATGTATGCCCAGGATTTGGTTGTAGTAAGAACTTACTGTAGATACCAAATCTTTCAACTGCACTCTTAATTTTCGATAAAATATTCACATAAATTGCCCCCTGGTTACTGTCTTCCCAACCGGTGCCTTTATTGCTTACTTTGCAATGTGCCCTAAAATTAGTGCCTTTATCATTATCTTCATTGGCATTTTTCTCACAACATATTCCATTGAATCTACCCTTATCAATTCTGCTTTAAAAACTCTCATTACTATTATTTCTTTGATTAAGACTTCTTAAATACACTTCAGTAGATACAAGAAGGTTGAATCTATCACCATTAATAGATATGTATATATATCTGCTAATTTTTCAACAACTTTCCCTGGCTGTGTTCTGAGATCTTCTAATTCTTCGTTGTAAAAACAACCTGTTGTTTTCCCCCTTTAAATCAGTGGGACTGATGGATTCTTTGAAATAGCAGCAGGTTGCTTCATGAACTAATAAAATTAGTGCTGCCCTTGGCCCTTCATATATCTCACAGTTTTTGTAACAATCATCATAGATCATGAGGCAAAATGACTCTTCCGTTAGTTGATGACTCTTCCATTAGTTGATGACTCTTCCGTTAGTTGATGACTCTTCCTTTAGTTGCTGACTTTCCGTTAGTTAATGACTCTTCCATTAGTTTAATTTTCAACAATTTTTGTTTGTTTCATGGATCTGGGAAAAAAAAAAAAAAACATGGATTTGAATTTTCACTGTCCCTTGCTTGCAGATCTTCTCTCTTGTCTTCTTCTCTAACACCTATCTTGAGACTGATGGATTCTTTGAAATGGCAGCAGGTTCTGCTGCAGTGAATGTTTGATTCATGAACTAATAAAATTTCTTACTGTGGTAATCTCTGATTATTCTTCAAAAGCTTTTACAGTCTTTCTGAGGGGCAAGATTTTTACTGTCCCCTCCAAGATTTAATTGGCTAGTTGACTGAATAGGAAAAAAGGAAAAATAGGTTAATACTTTACTTTATTATCTATTTTACCAAAAAAATGTATTATTTTTTAAAAATCAAACATTTACATTATGTATTTGCACTTCTAAAAATGAATTTAAATTTACCTTGAAAACGCTAAAGACTGTCATGGCGTCTTGAATGATGTCACACCACGCGAAAAAAAACAGCCGTATGTGTATATAGCAGGTGTCAGTTCTCTTTCAATAAAAATGAATTCCTCATCTTATAAGTACTGTGTAGTGCCCCAGTGTAAAACCACAACAATAGAAATGCCAAGCAAGTGATTTATATATGTTCCAAACAATGAACAAATACGGAAACAGTAGTTAAAACTTGAGGGAGGATGCTCATAGTTTATCTGCAGATTCAAGAATCTATTTTTGTGAAGATCATTTTAATGTGTTTGTGCACAAAATATTTCTAAATCTAAAACAAAACTGATTAATTTTGTAGAACAACTACTTTTCAAATATTGATAAAATAATAAGGTATGAGTTGTGATTGTTTTGGTTTTATGATTTAAATTCTTTCTTTAGTTTTACGTTTAATAAACACACACTGGCAGCACTGTTATTACCATGGTGCCTTAATCTGATGATAGATTCTTATGCAACTCGATGAAACAAATCGAAAATAAAGATTTTTTTTTTATTATCTCTCATGGTTCTCGAGATATCTTAACTGAAAGGAGATGTTGTTAGGCTGATATGAAGCTTAGAGTAGACTGGAAATTGGCAGTGCCATAGCTTTAAAATTTGCCATACCTGTTTTTGAGAATATACTTATCTAGAAAAAGTGTATATAAGAGCAAAAAGAAACATACCTAAGACGTGATGCAAATGAAAAGTTACGATACAGGCACAACACAGAATGAATAGTACCCAAGAACAACCATATCCAATGACATTATTCACGCAAAAGATAGTATATCGAAGCGAAGAACGAAATCTTTTACTATTTCGCTTAGGTCTTCCTTCTGGTTTAGCTATTTAGCACTTGCGTACACTTCTCAAATGTAACCTCATACCAGTATCAATTAATTTACAAATCGTATGTCTAAGCAATAGGTTATTGTTTACAAAACTGAAGTAATGCTATTTAAGCTTATAATATATAATTTACACTTGCATCGAAGTTTTAACATTGCAGAATTCCGATGAGCAAAAGTCAATGTTTGACGCGAAAAAACTGCCAAGGGTTAGGGCGTCAATTTTAGGCAAATTGCTACTGTTTGCTATGCTAAATCCTGGTTCCATAGCGAATTACACTTGTCTTTCAGCTTATAACTGAGAACAACTGTATTTATGTGACAAAAGTTTGGACAGATGAATAATTTACCAAGTAACCTGTTTTGTTCCACGAAAATATCAATAACAAATTTGGGTGGCGTGACATAATGCTTTCTCATTGGCGTTCACGGTCACGTGACTGAATCCCTGATTTTGTCAAATTTATTTTCTAAAAGTAATAATAATCTTTATCTTTTATAATAAATAATTTAGTTTTTTGCTATCTCCTTAGCATGATTAATCATTAAAAACTGCTCTGCGTCCGATGTATTCTTAGTGAACACAACAAACCTATTCAGAGCTGGCACAGGGCGGTGAGAGTTACAAGCTGATTGATCACCTGTGGCAGAATTAGAGTAATCATAACTGATTTGTAAAGTTATGCTGACAGGATGAACTCAGTGCTTTTCAAGGAGGCCAGGTATATGAGCTGATTGATGATTTTGAAGCTTTCAATAAACAGAACCTGCTTCCTCCCAAGTGTGTCTGGCGTGATGCTTGCATGATATATTTCTGTTACATAGAGGCATAGACTTTTTCATACAAAATTTAATGGAAACCACTGTGAAAAAAATTGGTTAACCCGAATAATTAAATTTGTGTATTACAATCATGGGAATTTCTTTTGTCTTTTTGTTGACATCAGGTATGGGATCATAGATAAGGGGCAGTAGGTGTTCTTGTCTGATAACTCACAAAGGGTTTCAGCCACATAGTCACTAGGATTCATACCCACTGTGGTTGGACACTTGTCTGTTAGAAGGATGATCAAGTTTCGATTGGTTCTTTCCTGAAAAAGATTTCAACCACACTGTTATTGGCCGGGATCTCGGGAAACTGGGTGAAGATAAACACGTGGATAAGAAACCCTGAAAAATATACAGTTTTAGCCTCTATATCATTCGGAATTATGATTCTAATCTGGATAAAAAGTATCCTGTATTACTGCTGTAACATAAGCTACTATGTGCAATTTCATTCACTTCTGTCCATTAGTTGTTACGTGAGGCTTTAACCGAAATTCCAAATTTTCTGGTTTTTCCGCCTCTGTCATTAGGAATATAAATAAATTTTGTGTAGACAATTTTTATACAATTTTATTATATATTAGCTATGCGTGCGATTTTGTCCACGTGGAATTTGGTATTTGTGCCATCAAGGCACTGATAAATTAGAAAGTAAAAGAGGAGAAGTGCCCCTGTTTTTTCTTCTTCATTTTTCTTGCATGTCCTTTTTCATATTATTTTCAGTTGTATGTAAATGTTTTAGATGTGTTTGTGCACTTTGTGCATGTTCTTTCTACCATCCCTTGAAACTGCCATTGCTCTCCATCCTATAATTGTGGATGATCCACAGGCACACTTCCCTATTGTACACACTGTTGTGTAAACAGTATTTGAAATGGTGAGGTTTTAGAATTACCATGTTATTTACTGTAGGAACTTATTAGTATGTACATAAACTCTCAATGTGCGACATTTAATCCAAAGTAATACACTTATTTTTTTACACGAATTTTATGATGTTTTCTTAGACAGCTGTAAATTATTGGGGTAAAAAGTATCCTATATGTTAATTCATTGTACAAGCTATTGCTATGTGTAATGTTGTTGAAATTTGTATTTTGATTTTATGCTTGATCTGTGCTCAGACAGGCAGAAATTCCAAAATTTTCAGATTTGGCCTCTGTATCATCAGGAATTAAGTTTCTGATCAAGATAAAAAGTATCTTGTATTTTAAGTGATGCCATAAGCTGTCACCATTCATTCATTAATGTTTGCCTGATACTTGCACAAACTGAAATTTGACCTCCCTCTTATAGGGACCTATGTTATGAATCTGGATAAAAAGTATCTCATATATAGACACATGGAACAAGCTATCACTCATTAGTTTTTGCATGACAGGTAGATTAAAATATCAAAATTTATGGTTTTGTGCTCTATTTCCTATATTTTGGCTGGTGACATGAGCTATGCATTTTCATTAAAAAAATTTGTGTGAGGCGCTGACAGTCAGACAGACAGTCAGAAAGGAAATAAATAAATAAACAAACAAATTCCAAATTTTATGATTTTAGTACCAATCGTCAGTATGTTCTTTGTAATTCCTTTTTTCGAATTAAATTTCATGTGGAAACTTTGCTTCAATTTTACTAAATATAATAGTATCTAAAGATACAGATAACATGGTTAACACACTTGGTGACTTGAACTTAATCATTTCTATCCGTCCTTCTGAAAACAATAGTTTTTTGTTCTTTCTACTTCAGCTATTTTATGATTTTGCAATAAGTTTGTAATCACTTTCACATGTGATATAAGTGAACTACAATGTAAAAAAGTCATTAACAAATATAATTAATTTTTAACAAATTTTGCAGTAAATCTTATTGCTTTGCTTTAAATGATAGTTAACTTGTTTCAGGCGATAAACTTTTAAAACTGGATGAAGACGATACAGATGACAGCCCATTTCCTACTCTGGATGAAGTTACAGCTATGGCTTCAGAATCTGTTCATTTTGGAAACAGGAATGGAGTATATCATTTTTCACAGGTTTGGTTTGCTGCCTAAAGCACTGACATTTATTCTTTCTTCTAATTTAATTTTTAACTATTCAAATATTATAATTACTTTATATATTAAATGTTTCCTAGTATTAATAGGTTTGTTTTTCAAACTTGGAGCACGTAAAATAGGAAAAAAAGTTTGGTAATGTTAAACTAAAATTTATAATAGAATCACAAATATTAATTTAGGACTAAATGTTGAACTTGCTATTGTTTCTCTAAACATGTCTGATAATATACTATAAAATAAAAATATCAAATAATGCATTTAACAATAGGACAATAAACAATACTATTATACATAAATGACGTGAGCAAGAATAGAGAAATTAAACTCATCATTTTACAAAGCAGTAACATTATGTCTGATGCTCTCTTACTAATTTGGGAAAAAGTATGAGATGTACAGTGACCTAAATCAGGCCTTGATGATTGCTAGTGGATACTAGACTCCAGAAATTTTATCTACAAGGGTAAGTCAATTATTATCTGCAATTTAGTTATATCTTTGTTTATATTACTATTACTCTTGTGATGTGTAGCTGATGCATATTTGGTTTGATTGGTGTTACGTGTATGACACTTTGATGCTGCTAGGTTAGTTCCATTATCGCCGCCCTGACGTTAACTATGGCTACTCAGCTTTCTGTTTGTACCAAAGTAGAGCAACGTTCAGTGATCCTTTTTCTGTGGTCAGAAGGTGTGTCGGGCCGAAATTCATTGAAGACTTTCGATACAGTATGGGAACAGTGTTTTACCACTACGGAGTATCTACGTATGGATTGAAAAATTTAAAAATGGTCGCACAAGTGTTATGCACGATGAAGGTGCGGGACGACCATTTACCGCCAAAAATGAGGAAAACATTGAGCATGCACATGACACGGTTCTGTTAGATAGACCAGCCTCTATTGATGAATTGGTTCATCGTCTGCAAATTAGTCATGGTTCTACCTATGAAATTATCCACAACATAAAATCTGTGCAAGATGGGTCCCAAAACAACTCACACACTTGCATAAACAGTTGCTTGAACATCTGCCAAAACTATTTGGATCGCTATGGTAACGAACGTGACATCTTATTAGACAGAATCATCACTGGTGATGAAATATGGATCCATCATTATGAGCCGGAGAGTAAACGGCAGAGTATGGAATGGAAACATTCAAATTCGTCCTCGAAGGAAACGTTCAAAACCCAACCATCTGCAGCAAAACTGATGCTTACAGTTTTTCGGGACTCACAAGGCTCAGTACTGGAACATTATCAGGAAAGGGACACAGCAATAAACATTACGATGAGATGCTTACTGACAAACTGAAGCCTGCAATTTTCAAGTAAGTGCCGAGGTCTGCTGTCGAAAGTTGTTGTGTTGTCGCACAACAATTCCCATCCACATACTGCTGCCCACACTGCTTAAATGCTCCAGAAACTCAAATTTGAAGTTCTGGACCATTCTCCGTATATTCCTGATCTTGCCTCTTCTGACTACCACTTGTTTGGTCCACTCAAAGAGGCATTAAGGGACCGTCGATTTACCTCGGACGAAACAGTGAAAGAAGCGGTGCATTCCTGGCTCACAGTTTACCTGAAAAGTTTCTATTATGAGGGCATCAGGAAGCTTGTTCAGTGATGGACCATGTGCGTTGAAATTCAAGGGGACTAGTTTGAAAAATGATGTAGATGTAAGTTTTCTATTTGTATTGCAATAAAATTTATAACTACATTGTGGATAATAATTGACTTACCCTCGTGTTTAGTGAATAGGTTATTGTAGGAGCAGTGCTGTCCTATTCTCATATCCTGGGAATGCAAGAGCTTTGCTTGGTCATTGAAGTATTTATGACTTGTAAATACACTAGAGTCCCGCTAATCCGAACTAATTGGGACCGGGCCTTGTTCGGATTACCGATTTATTCGGATTAACTGGAATTACAGTGACCAGTTTCTAGAATGAAGTATACCAAGCATATAAGCAGGTACACCATGGTAGCAATTGGGAACAAGTGGCAGAATGTGACAAAGGAGAGCTGGTGCCACACAGTGACGCTATTTGGAGCAACAGGCCACTGCTACATCTGCTGATGTAATGTTTATAAGACGATGGCACAACTTTGCGTCATATAATAGACTGTCTTCATTACGCCAAAAAACAATGAGTTTTTTTCTTCTAAAAAGTAGGAATAAAATGGGCACTTGTAAGCATTGTAACTTTTAACATAAGTTTGACAGTTTTCTTTCACTGTTATGCTTTTTAAAATTAATGTTTTCTTGTTAATTTTTCTAATACGTGTCTACTGTACTGGGTAAATTAAAATTGTGTGTATGTACAGCAGTTAACTGCGCAATTAAATATAGTATGAACTATTTTCATGAACTGTGTATTAATTCTTTTGCCATTTTCATATTTAGACTAATCTTTTGCCAAGTTCAGATTAAATGAACGTCCGGATTACTGGGGTTCGTTTTAGCGGGACTCTGGTGTACTTGTGCTTGTAGCGTATACTCACTTATAGCCTTATACAATACGAGAATGATACTTAATTTTTAAATATTCTGCCTGCGAAAATTGACATTGAGAAAACTGATGTAGACGATGTCTGACTAATTTCGATAGGTTCTAAAGATGTTGTGCTTATGGGAGCACAGATACTTCATGTATAAAGTGATAATTAATTTATTAATAGTTTATCACAGAAAGAATATAAAGGTACATGGTTTATTGAACATGATAAAGTATTAATCATGAACTTACATCTTCACAGAAATAGATTGAAGATTTTTCATACAAATAAGCTGGGTACCGGCATTCAAGTTTTATACACTTTTTTTTGTGTGCAAATATTCATTTTTTGGTGACATAGTCTGGTGTTTCACCCCTGGCAAGAATAAGGTTAGCTGCCGAAATATTGCATTTCTTGTGTTTGTCTATTTTTTATGTTCATCATTCCCAGCCGCCTGCATTTGTGGTAAGTGTTTGGTAGTATTTCCGTATCCTTCCTTATTTATATAGATGAGGTCATGTTATACAAACTTCTGAGCTTTTGAACCACATAGTACTGCACATCAGATCTAGAGAAAACCATATTATGTGATGCGACTTTGCATGATGTCAATTCATCAGATCTAATGAGCTGCATGCCAATTTTTAAAAAATGCAAATATTAATATTGAATATTTTTATTGTAATATATTTTTTTTATGACTGTATAAGGCAGGGCAAGTGGTCCATCCAGCCCTGCTGTGGCTATGCCCATTGCTGTATTATTTTTGATGGAACATGTAGCTTTTATGAAAGTATTGAATCTGATTGATAGACTGGTTTGGTATAAACCGAAGACAGTAATAGGGAATAGCAGATGATTTGATTGGAAATACTGGATGTATCTAATCACGAATGTAGTATAATGCTATTGACACCTAGATGCATTAGAAAGTAAAAAAAATCTGATGTAAAATTAATACAGACTGGCACTCTTTATTTTCATTGGTGACTAAGGAATCACATGGGAGGTGCTTAATGAAAATGTAGATTGCACGTTATGGGTACTGGTGAAGAATTTTGATCTTGTTTAGTAACATTCCACGACTATTAATATCAATTTAAGCATGCTTTATTTTTTATCATTACTGTGAAATATTGATTTTGACTGTGGGTAGATGGTTTTATACTTCAGAACAATTCACAAAATTGTGGGTGGCAGATGGTGCTTTGAACCAAAGTTAATATTTACTCCGTGCACACCAATTTCGAATAGCACAAGGGAAGAAAATACATATCAAATATACCCAAAACTCACTAAAGTTTAAGAGATGAGGGAAGCAGCAACACAAAACAACACAGTAACAAAGAAAATACAATATTTCGAGTAAAACCCTTTTTCAAGTTAACAGATGTAAGTGGCTGGACCTGCACAAGATTTGCGTTCGACACGTGTTGTTTTTGTGTTGCTGCTGCCATCCTCTCTTCAACTTTGATGAGTGTTGGGTATATTCCATCTGTCCTTTCCATATAAATATTGCTTCATGGCATTTCTTTCCTTTCATTGTTACCTACAAGGGAAGAAAGGTTTCATGTAAGCATCAGTGCAGCATTCCCCCCCCCCCCCCCCCAAAATCATATCACTCCTGTCATTGCTGCCCGAATAGGTTGGTGTTCAAAGAGTTTCATTGCACTTGTAAATAATAATACCTGTATTTGCTGGTAACCCAAATTGATCAAAATTACAGAAAGCTAGTATCCTACTATGTTAACTTGTTCACAGCTTATGGTTCTGTACCCAGAAAACTGCAGACTACTCTCAATACAAGGGGTAGCCAAAGGAAACTGAACTATTCTTTTTATTTCATGTATTTAATTTTTTTTGGAGAAAATATGATCAATCCTCTTCAAAGTACTCTCCATTGGAACTGATGCACTTGTCCAATCTTGTTCAGTTGTAGAAAACATTTGTATATGCTCCTCTTCAGAGATGCCTGACAGTATCTTCATCTCATCTACGTTGGAAAAACGTTTTCCTTTCATGTTTCTCTTCATTCATGGGGATACAAATTTGCATAGGGTAAGGTGAATGGGAGGGGGGGGGGGAGACAAAGGGGTCATGGCATTTTTGATTTTGACAAAAAAATCAACACAGAGAGAGGGTTGTGTGGGCAGGGACACCCAACTGCCACAAATCAGACCTATTGCATCGCAAACTGTTGGGCAATTTTGTCAAAACATTCAGGTAAAAGGTCTGGTTAACTCACAGAATCTTTGCAACAAACTCTGAATGGAAAATTTCTCACACATCAAAGAAACAAATCAGCATTGTCTTGATGTTTAATTTCACTTTTCTTGCTTTTTTTTTTTTTTTTTTTGGGAACAGGTCGGAATCTGCCATTGATTCAATTTTTGCTTCGTTTCAGACTCATTAACCATAGCACCAGGATTCATTACCTGTGATGATATTGAAGAAATAGTTTGTGTTATTTTGGAGCTCTTCCTTCAATGCACAGCATGTTTCAGGTGACCTTGTATTTGCTGTGCAGTTAGCAGTTAGGCACGAATTTGGGAGCTACCCTTCTTATACCGAAGTCTCCACATCAAATGCACTAAAGTGAACTCCAAGTCACTCGGACAGCTCCACAACTTCTTCAACTGTATATCATCAATCTTTTAGGTTGATTTCATGAATTGTTGTGTCATTTTCATTCACTCGGGCTGTTGAAGACCACCCAGAACATGGTTGGTTGTCAATTTATATTTAACCTCTTTTGAAATGGTAAACAATTCTAACACTTGAGTTTTCTCCATAGCATCGTTTTTACCAACCATTTTCAACATTTCGAGAGTTTCTGTGCCAGTTTTTTCAAGTAGGAATCAAAACTTCTCAGTCAAACGCTGTCCATGGGAATCAGCCATTGTAAAAATGACAGGCACACAAAAAACAGTCATAAAAAATTAGCACCAACCAACTACAGTCTTCTCTCATTATGACAAATGGTATACTGACTTAGGAACGGAAGAACTAATAGTTGCAAAAACCAGTACTACAAAAGCTCCGCCTTCTACATCATCAGTTGGGTTTGTTTTGCGTACCACCTCATTTACTCAAATAATTAAACAACTGCCTTCCCACTTAGTTTTTTAAAGACATAATTAAATTTTCTGGTTGTATCTTCACCGTGTTTGTGAAGAATTTACATATTCCAAATCTTAATCTGTTTTTAAGTTTCTTCATGATTTACAATGAAACTTCTTAAGAAATTGTGATAATTAACTGCCTCTGATGATATTCTGTACATAAAAATTTTGACAGGCACAACCAGAAACTCTATTCTCTTTTGCGTCTGTAGCAAGTAGTTGCAGTTATACTTGTACTATTTTACTGAGGGTTATAATCATAAAATCTTGATAATTTCTTTTTGCTGTGCAAATATTGATCTCTGATTTTTTCCCCTAGGAAATAATAACCAGGAGTGCAAATCCAAATGGTACTCTACCAGAAAATGTTATTGAAGAATTGAATTTATTTGATCCTCTGAATGTACAAGTAGTAAATCCAATCTATTCTTTAAAAGAAGATGGAACTTTGATTGGTAATGTTATAATTTTTTGTCAACAATGAATTAATTTTGTATGTATTTTTCCTCCTATTGAAATTTTGTTTCTTCAGTAAGTTTTATTTTATAAAGTCCAGTTAAACATCAAAATATTTAATTTAATGAGGCCTAATCATTTGGCATATTAATTTGCTAATTAGTTTCTTTTATCACACACACAAATTATTGCCTTCTATAAATTTAATTTTTGATGGTGTGCTGTTTATCTAGTTTTCTTTTAAAAAGCACATTTAGAAGCAGTTTATTAGGGTTGGCTGTTGTTTATGAACTACTAAGTTTTGACAGCTGTGAATGAACCATAACATGGTCCGATGAAATGATTAGTTAAATTTTCAATTGTAAGCAGAACAGCAAAATGTGCTGTGATTAGGTGTCAGAGGGGCCTCTGTCAGGCTTCTATTCAATTTGTGGATGTTATTATCTATCTTGTAAGTCAGTTGTGCAAACTGCTTGAAATGTGTGTCTGTCCAAGTGTGGTTACTTTGTGAAATGCTACACGTCACCATAACTGTGTTTCCTAATGGCTCTTAAACTCTTGCTCAGTTTTCATTATGTTCTTCATTAGATAGTACACTTCCAGTATGTTGCTACAATGATAGCATTATCAGTTGAAATGTGCATGTTCTCAGGAGTACACAACTTGCTCAGATCAGGAAATGTTCATCATTATTAATCAATTTCTGCTGACATAACATCATCCAAAAAAAATTCTCTCTGTTGTTGTGTATCTGCACTATCTCTTTTTATTTAAATTTCATTTCCTTCCAAGGATACAACTTAGGTTCATTTGCAAAAGAAGACAAACGCACTGGAAGATCTCAGAAATTTACTCTTCATTAAAATTTTAGCTATGCTGTCATTTAACAACACCCAATTTTATAATGGTACATCTTGAGCAGCTTTTTATATTAACACAATTTTATAATTGATACTCTGAGTTCTTAAGTGTATTATTTCTCTCCTTTACAGATACTCCTCGTGAAGTTTATGAAGTGCTACAGCTGTTTGGTCACGAAAGTTTTAGACCAGGTCAAGAAGAAGCCATCATGCGTATTTTGTCTGGTCTGTCAACGCTATTGACAATAGCAACAGGTTCTGGAAAGAGTTTATGCTATCAGATTCCGGCATTCATGTTTGCTCAACGTAGTCGCTGCATAACACTAGTCATTTCTCCCCTTGTTTCACTTATGGAAGACCAGGTAAATATTTGTTGGTTCATTGTTATGTTCAATGACTATCTTATATTTGTAATTGAGGTGTATGTTATGAATAACATTATTAATAAAATTATAATTTTTCCTAGTCTAGGAAATAAAAATGTAAAACATCTGCCATATTAACATTTTGCTGTAAGCTTATTTTCAATAAGTTTTATAACATATTATTTAATGGATGATTTAGGCAATTAGATTATTACTTCACGTAGAGTTTTAATGTATAAAACAAGATTTTGAAATGGCAAAATTAAAACCAAGCTTACTGATATAACAGTCTGGTGGTGAACTAAACTTTTTCACTGCAGAATTATTAATGTTCAGTAAGTGGGTTCCAACTGTGATGACCTGTTTTTCTGCATTTCGTTTATCATTGAGTGAATGGTAGGTAGGTGCAGATGGTGAAGGTGGTGGGTAGAGTGGAGAGGCACTCAGAAAGTGTTAAGGAGGTGAGACAAAAGCCAGTTTTACAAGAACAGACTTGCTGCTAGAATTAGTGGCATGCAGTCCACTTAACATTTCCCAGAAAAAAAGTGTGAATCTGCACTTAGAAAATTCAAAGCAAAGGGATGTCCGATGTGTAAATATGAGACATGTTTTTATAAGTAAGTACTGTATTTATATTAAAAAAGGGTGCATTTTTTAAAACAATTTAATTGTTAAAGTAAAAGCTTATACCTTAATCTACTTTGCAACATAATTTTCACCATTATTGAAGCACTTGTCATAGCAAACAACCAACATCGGATTCCATTATCATACAAATCTGCTGCTTGAATTGGCGATGACTGCTGTACAATCGTTTTGACATCAGTAGTATAAATGTTCATAAAGAATTTCATATAAAAACTCTTCATGAAACTTGAGGAAACTTATTGTATAAGGACAAAATTGTAAAGCATATGCTTTCTTGAACTTTTGCAAGAACTTTCTGCAGCAAGTCCTCAGTGATGATTGATGCTCACCCAATTGCACTTCATCATGAAAACTATTACGGCCAGCTTTAAACACTGTAACCCAGCACATTTCAATGTGAGGACAGTTAAATTATCAAAAATAATGTTGTAGAGTGCCACATTATGTGGGCCTAATTTTTTACCTATGTGTATATTATTAACATCTGAGACTGTACCATTATAATTTAATAAATCAAAAGCATGTTTTGAATCCCTTTGGAAACACAGATATGAAACTGGAAGTGAAATATTAAAAACTGAACAAACTTTTAATATTTAGTAACCAAAAGAACAATGATGTAACTATAGGTTGAATGTTAAAATATACTAGGGTTTTAACAGAGGTCATCTTTGCGGAAGCAGATGCAGATGTTCAGTGCTTGACATCTGCAGATGTGGATGTTTTGTGGAAGCAGAGGTGTAAAAGTAAATTTATAATTATTTAAATTTTAATATTTTATCAAATATAAATTTAAAATAAAAAGTATATTTTTTATGCCAAATTCTACATTTTTTCATAATAAAGTCTTATTTCCATATAATACTGCCTTACTGATTTATTTTTTGTCTCATCTTTCAACAACAAAAAACTTTGGTTGCTTTCACAAGCAAATTAAATTATTTACATTACTACACAAGTGCCTAAAAAAAATCTTTGTCGTATGAAGTTTGCAGCGTCAAGCACAAGCGCAGGCAACTGCAATTCTCCATGCCCGCCATTATAGTGGCTCATTCACAGTCCAACTTGTAGGACCTACGACGATCTGATTTTCCAATGAAGGATTCTTGATGGGCTGTGAAAGGTGTTACAGGACTACATGCAGGACGTGCTGAATGTTGTTGGACAACCGACACAGGTCCTTGCCGTCCAACAAATTGTGACGTTGGATCATGATTGGAGAAAATATCTTAAGAGTGTGCGATAAGGGCACTAGTGTGTGGCAAGAAAGTACAAGTGGAAAAGGATTGCTTGGAGCATTTTTGGACTGCTTGAAGTTGCGTGAATGGGTGAGCGCATCCTTCAATTGTTTTACATGGATGTCCAATAAGTTGGACTATGAATAAGCCGCTTTACTTTATATGCAAGTTCAAAGTTGTAAATTCATCACTTTGGTCATAACACCGTTTAGTTCGACGATGGGAAGACTCTCGTATAAAGAGAAAAGAATAATATATATTGCAATATAAACATAACATCCTGTAGACATCCTCGTTAAAAATTGTGGATGCCGAAGCGGAGGTGGTATTTCACAAGAAAGTTCCGCACTTCCGGATGCAGATATCTGTTTCATCCCTGCACTATACCACTGACCAACATGCACAAAATAAAATAAAAGACAGTACACCGTACACCTTTTCATTTTGTTTACTTAACTACTCGGATGCTACCAACTGTACCACTTACCAAGTTTATTGATAACACAGTCTTCTGGTGAACTAAACTCTTTCACTGCACAATTATAAATGTTCACTAAGAGTTTTCCAAGTGTGATGACCTGTTTTTCTGCATTTCGTTGCTCATTGAGTGAATGGTAGGTAGGTACAAATGGTGAAGGTGGTGGGCGGAGTGGAGAGGTACCCTGAAAGTTTTAATCAAGTGGTCCCTCATACCTACAAGATCCTCAGAAAATAGTAATTTACTTAATCTTTAGATGAACGGGTTTCTTTCTGTTGCCAACTGGGATTGAAGAATTTAAATCTTGTCAATTTCGCTGTTATTAGAGGTGAGACAAGAGAGGGGGTAAGGAATGCGAATGAATCTGGCCATGGTCATTTGAAGGAACCAACCCGACATTTGCCTGGAGTGATTTGGGAAACCAAGGAAAACCCGAATCTGGATGGCTGGACCAGGATTCGAACCGATATTCTTCGGAATGTAAGAGCACTATTTAAGGAACAATGCTGTCCTATTGTCATCCTGGAAATGCAATATTTTTGCCTGCTCATTGAAATATTCATGCCTTTTTAAAATGTTGTTATTATAGTTTATAGTCACCCATTGCTAATTGTTACACACTTATAGGTTAGGCAAGATTGAAGTCATTGATCATTTTGTCACATCTAATCACTATGTCTAGAAAGAAGTGATGAGCATGTCTTCTTTTTCTTACTATCCATTGGTAGGCCTGGTGGCCTGTTATGGTCTCAATCCATCTTCTTGCTGGTCTTCCTACATCTATCCTGCCTCTGTGTTGGTATTTGAGGATAAACTATAAGAAATAATTATTAATAGTAACTAATATCAACATTTCAGTAACATTAATGACTAACCAGTAAAATTAGAAATTTTTGTAAAAGGAATTATTTGTTAAAGGATATGGAATAAAAATAGTTTGCAAGACAAAGACTGAGTGAAGATAGAGTGAGGGGATACGGAATGTTTTCTTAATAAATTTTTAAATTGCTGTGTTAGCAAAATTGAGGGAACTCCTTTCTGGAAATGCATCAGATTTTTTTTCTTTCTTTTCCATGATCAAGCCCTGTCATTCTATGCCATATTACAATACTATAGTTAACTAGCTTGCTTACTTTAAAATTTGTATAAAAAGTTTCAGCTTCTCTCTGGAAACTAGATGAGGATTCCTGCGGCTCCGATACACGAAAAAAGCACATATACACACAGAGTAATAATTTTTGAGCCTGTCGCCCTTCTTCAGTTCTAGTGAGATGGCTGCATGTTGGAGGCAAGCAGCCAACTGAGTCAGTCCACCAGGTTGGTAGCTCATGGTGGGGGTGGAAAAAAACAACATGGCGGGTAGTGAGGGTGGGGGTAAGAAGGCATAAGCTAGAAAATACTAATAAATGGATAGTAAACTTGTCCATAGGGACCCATCGAGGAAGAGCGGTAGGCGACAGCTGGTGGTCGTAATTGCCCATAAAGTAATGGATGTATGTGCAAAAAAGTGAAAAGTATGTGAAATTGCAATCAAAAATATATATATTTAAAAAAAATTGGAAATTTAAAGCTAAATGAAATTCGAACTTACAAACTAAAAAAAGATAGGCTGTGGTGAGCGATGGTTCTGTGGGAAATGGTAGGAGGTGAGGGGGATGGTTGGGAGGAAAATTGGTGCTATCTTAAATTTAGTCCTGGTGGTTGTCTGGTGCCCAGTTGGTACTGATAAGCCAGTTCCCATCTTCTGAGTTCCGAAATGCTGCTTTTGTCTGAGAGGACTCTGATGGCACGGACTGCAAAACATGTGTTAAGATTGTTGGTGCCGTGAGTGGTGGCATGATAAGATACGGGGTGGTCTGGGTTGTGGGTGAATACTGATTGTCTGTGTCCATTAATTCTGATGGCCAGTGGATTTGTTGTCAGACCAATGTACGAGGCTGGGAAATGGTTGCAGGTTAGTTGATATATAAGGTGGGAGGATACATATGTGACAAGTCCTGTGATGGGGAAGCTTTCCCCAGTTACTGGGTTGGTAAAGGTGGTGGAAGGTGGGTGCATACTGCATATTTCAGCGAGATCTGTTGCAAGGAAATGAACCTTGGGGCTGTCTTGCAAGCTATGGGGCCCTTGTGTTTATGGACCAAGAATTGGTCAAGGTTTGGAGGTCTGCTGAAGCAGGTTCTGGGTGGGTGAGGGAGGATTTTTAGAAGGAGGTTTCTCGTGTCATAGCAGGCTCGAAGGAAATCGTAACCTTGCCACAGGACTCCGTTGACAGATTCCAAACCTGGGAAATAACGGGTGATCAAAATGGGGCTATGGTTCGTTTTAGAGGGTTGTGGGCTGTTGATAGGTTGAGTGGGTTGTGATGTGGTCCATGAAACTTGTTTGTGAACTAAGTCTGGTGGGTAATTTCAGGAAATCAGGCTATCGGAGATGTTGCTGGCATAATGTTGGAGGGCCTGTTCATTAGAACATATGTGACTTCCCCAAATGCCAAGGTTATAGGGGAGGGAGCATTTGATGTGGTGAGGGTGATAGCTATCGTAATGAAGGTACTGTTGTAGGTTGGTGGGTTTGATATGGACAGATGAGTTGATGTAGCCATTCGTGACGGATAGGTCAACATCCAGGAAAGTGGCATTTGTCTGTAAGTCCATGTGATTTTCAGAGTGCTGGCGGTATTGAGTTTACTGAGCAAACTGAGTAGATTGTCTTCCACTTGGATCCAGATTATGAAAATGTCATCAATGAATCTGTCTCACAAAAGGGGTTTCAGATGGGATCCAGCTAAGAATTACTGCTCCAAGCGGCCTAAGTAGAGGTTCGCGTATGAGGGAGCCATATGGGTGCCCATGGTAGTGCTGCTGGCTTGGTGGTAAATTTTTCCATCGAATGAAAAAAAGTAGTTGTTCAGTATTATCTTGGCCAGGGTGATCAAGAAGGGTCTGTTGGGGAGGCTGGCTATGGGGCGACGCTGGTCTAGAAAGTGTTCCATGGTGCTGCGTCCATGACAGTGGGGAATATTTGTATATAGGGAGGTCACTTCAACCGTCACTAGGAAAGAGTCGGGGGAATAGTTGTGTGTACCGTGGCCAGTCGGGAGAGGAAGCTGGCTGACAATGGGCTGTAGATGCTGATCTACCAGGGCAGAGATGCGCTCAGTTGGTGAGCCATATGCATAAACTATGGGATGTTCTGGGTTGGCAGGCTTATGAATTTGAGCAAGTAGGTATAGGGAAGGTGTGTGCAGCTTTTTTGGAGTGAAACAGAATGGGGAGAGAGGCCTTGGAGTGGTTCACTAAACTGTACATAGTCTTTTATTGTATCACTGACTGTAGGTGTGGGATCATGGTTGAAAGGACGATAAGTGTTGGTGTCAGACAGCTGATGCAGTGCTTCACTCACGCAATCACAACGGTTCATGACCACCATAGTTGACCCCTCTCTGCCAGTAGAATGGTCAAGTCTGGATCAGAGGAGAGTTCCCTGATGGTCCAGGTTTCTGACAGGGTCAGGTTGGTGCCTCTGGGTAATGATTTAGCGAAACTAGGAGAAGCCAAACTGGTGGAAACCAGATCTTGAAACAATTGGAGAGAATGGTTTTGTGGGAGAGGTGGTGGATCAAGAATGGAGGGTGGTTGGAACCTTTGGAGACTGGGCTCCAGGTCATTCCGAGTGTCCAGATTGTTGCTCTTCAAGGCAAAGTTGTACCTCCAGCGGAGTGTATGGCAGAAGGCTAAGGAGTCATGTACTAGGGTGGTCTGATCAAATTTGGGAGTGGGTGAGAAAGTGAGACCCTTGGAGAGTACTGAGAGTTGTGGTTTTGAGAGTGGAGAAGAAGACATATATAGGTAACAAAGGAAAGAAGGAACTGCCGCGAAGCAATATTTATATGGAAAGGATTGATAAAATACACCAAACACTCACCTAAATAGAAATTAATTTTAAAAAAATTGGAAATATAAAATTAAGCTAAATTTTAAGTTGCAAACAACAAAAAGATAGGCTCTGGTGATATATATGTATATAACTAAGGAAGGAGGGGGAGATATGATCCAACACTTACTACAGTTGAAGGCGGATGGGAATTACAAAAAAAACGCACAATATTTCGGCATACAACCCTATTCTTGCAGAAGTGAGACACCAGGTGGAGCCAGATGTGCACACGACAACGGCTGTCTGGTGAATATACACAGACGGAAAAAAAAATCCCAACACCAAGAAAAAATTATTGTAGAGTAATGAAATTTGGACAATGCATTTGTCAAGTTAACATGTTTAATTGATTAAATTTTCAAGATCACAGGTTAATTTAAGCTCAAGAAAATGCATTTCAAATGTGAAATACTGTTAAATTAATAGCCGGTGTAACCTCCAGAATTTTGAATGCAAGCCTGCAAACGTGAATGCATTGTGTCATACAGGTTTCGAATGTCACTTTGTGGTATGGAGTTCCATGCTTGTTGTACTTGTGCTGTCAATACTGGGACGGTCAGTGCTGGCTGTGGATGATGCTGGAGTTGTCGTCCAATGATATCCCATACGTGTTCAATTGGAGACAGATCTGGTGATCTCGCAGGCCAAGGTAACATGTCGACACTCTGTAGAGCACGTTGCGAGACAACAGCGGTATGAGGGCGAGCGTTATCCTGTTGAAAAACTCCCCCTTGAATGCTGTTCATGAATGGCAGCACTACAGGTTGAATTACCAGACTGACGTACAAATTTGCAGTCAGTGTGTTTGGTATAACCACAAGAGTGCTCCTGCTGTCATAGGAAATTGCTCCCCAGACCATGACTCCAGCCCTGTAGCGTGCATTCCACTGACTACAAGCCATCGCCGTTTGCGACTCCAGTGGTGTCAAGCCAGAGCTCATTGGAGGACGGAGTGGAGATCTGTTGTGTTTTCTGATGAAAGCAGGTTCTGCCTTGGTGCCAGTGATGGCCGAGTGTTGGTCAGGAGGAGGCCAGGGGAACGCCTGCAACCAAACTGTCTGCGGCCTAGACACACTGGACCTACACCTGGAGTCATGGTCTGGGGAGCAATTTCCTATGACAGCAGGAGCACTCTTGTGGTTATACCAAACACACTGACTGCAAATTTGTACGTCAGTCTGGTAATTCAACCTGTAATGCTGCCATTCATGAACAGCATTCAAGGGGGAGTTTTTCAACAGGATAACGCTCGCCCTCATACCGCTGTTGTCTCGCAACGTGCTCTACAGAGTGTCGACATGTTACCTTGGCCTGCGAGATCACCAGATCTGTCTCCAATTGAACACGTATGGGATATCATTGGACGACAACTCCAGCATCATCCACAGCCAGCACTGACCGTCCCAGTATTGACAGCACAAGTACAACAAGCATGGAACTCCATACCACAAAGTGACATTCGAAACCTGTATGACACAATGCATTCACGTTTGCAGGCTTGCATTCAAAATTCTGGAGGTTATACCGGCTATTAATTTAACAGTATTTCACATTTGAAATGCATTTTCTTGAGCTTAAATTAACCTGTGATCTTGAAAATTTAATCAATTAAACATGTTAACTTGACAAATGCATTGTCCAAATTTCATTACTCTACAATAATTTTTTCTTGGTGTTGGGATTTTTTTTTCCGTCTGTGTATATAGTTATGTGTAAAGGAAAGATAAATTATACCCATCACACATCAAAGTTGAAGGAAGGAGGGCAGCAGTAACATGAAATAATATACAAAAACAAAATATTTCGGTGCTAACTCTTTATAACATGGGAAAAAAAGAAGAAAAAAAAAAACATGTGGCTGAGCTCGCTCAAGCCTCGCGGTCCACACAGCCACATGCAGGATGATAAAGACCTGATAAAGGTTAACCCCAAAATATTGTGTTTTTGTGTGTTTGTATATTATTTTGTGTTGATGCTGCCCTTCTCCCATCAACTTCAGTGAGTGTTGGTTATAATTTATCTTTCCTTTCCACATAAATATCACCTCATGGCAGTTCTTGCACTACATTGTTACGTGTATATCGAAGGGTAGGGAAATATGACCCAACACTTGCCACAGGTGAAGGCGGCTGGGACGACGAACAACAACTCACACACACACACACACACACATACACAAAAACCAAACACAAGAGAAGTGCAATATTTCAGCATATAGCCTTATTCTTGCAGAAGTGATACACCAGGCAGAGTCAGATGTGTACACAGCGACCACACCGTCTGGTGAATCTAAGATATATATGTACAAAGAAATGATAGCGAAATGAACCATCACTTACCTTAGATGATGGTTTCATAGGGTGAACACATAAAAAAGCACAACAATAGGAAAACAAATAATATTTCGGGACTTGGCTCTTTGCCAACAGCAGAACATTATGGAGGGAGGGTGGTGTAGAAGACCTCTTATGTTTTCACCCCATGAAACCATCATCTAAGGTAAGTGGTGGTTCATTTCGCTATCCTTTTTTTGTAGATCCATTCGTTACTTAGCTGCTATTATTTCCTCTCTCTCTCTCTCTCTCTCTCTCTCTATATATATATATATATATATATATATATATAGGAATCAAATTAGGATAGGGAAATGAGCCACCATTTACCTTTAGATGATGGATGTGGGGCGCGAACACACAGAAAAGACACAAACACAAATAATAAAGAAATTTTCGGGAAAAAAAACCCCTTCGTCAACAAGAGAACATTATGAGAGGTGGGTGCAGCTGGAGATTGCCTCACAGAAAGACCGCCGGTCGAGAAAATGGTGGGGGTAAATTCAAACATCGGAAAAGTAGAGGGGCAGTGAATCAGAGCTCATACCCGAGCAAAAATAAATATCCAAACTAATTTCTGGTCGGTGTGAAGATCAAAATATAATTAGAACTAAATATACATTGGAAAAAAATTATATTAAATATTGTACAAATAAAAAAAATAATAATATTTATAAAGTAAACATCACCTCAGGTTAGTGGTGGTTCAATATAGGTAATGGAAAGGAGAGGAATAAAAAAAGGTTAAACATATGTACTGCTAATAATGACCGGGTATTATCTTAAGTTGAGACCAGGTGGTTGCCTTGTGCCAAGTTTATACTGGTAGGCAAGTTCCCACCTTCTGAGTTCAGAGAAACTGCTGCTATTAGGGAGAACTCTGATGGCACGGACTGTGTAACAAGAGTTGAAATTATTCAAGTCGTGGGTTATGGCACGGGCAGCAACTGGGTGCTTTGGGTTCTGTGTGAACACCGTCTGACGGTGGCCATTCATTCTTATGCAGAGTGCATTTGTGGTCAAACCTATATATAAAGCCAGGCAGTGGTTGCATGTTAACTGGTATATTACATGGGTGGTTTCACAGGTGGCGTGTCCTATGATAGGGAAGCTTTCCCCTGTGACCGGGTTGATGAAAGTGGTGGAAGCATGGTGTATGTCACACATCTTGCAGCGTGGTCTATTACATGGGAAAGAGCCTTGGGGTTGACTATCAGGAAGAGGAAGATTGTGTTTGTGGACTAGAAGTTCTCTGAGGTTATGTGGTCTGCTGAAACAAGTTCTAGGAGGGGCAGGGAGGATTTCAGCCCATCTTCAGTGGTAGTGAGATGGCTGCAGGTTGGAGCCTGGCAGCCAACTGAGTAAGCCCACAAGGCTGGTAGCTCATGATGGGCGAAAACAACATGGCGGGAATTGAGGGTGGGGATAGAAAGACATAAACTAGAAAATATTAATAAATACATAATAAACCTGTCCATAGGGATATATATATATATATAAAAAATAAGATAACAATGAAAAAAAGACGCTAAGTAGCGGAAAGGAATCAAATTAGGATAGGGAAATGAGCCACCACTTACCTTTAGATGATGGATGTGGGGCGCGAACACACAGAAAAGACACAAACACAAATAATAAAGTAATTTTCGGGAAAAAAACCCTTCTTCAACAAGAGAACATTATGAGAGGTGGGTGCACCCGGAGACTGCCATATATATCTCAAATTAGGATAGGGAAATGAGCCACCACTTACCTTTAGATGATGGATGTGGGGCGCGAACACACAGAAAAGACACAAACACAACTAATAAAGAAATTTTCGGGATAAAAACCCTTCGTCAACAAGAGAACTTAGCCTTTTTTTCATTGTTATTATATATATATATGAAAAAAAGGGAAAATACACCCAACACTCACCAAAGGTGAAGGGAGGAGTGTAGCAGCTAAACAAAACAACACACAAACAAAGAAAAAACAATATTTCTGGTGAAAATCCCTTTTCAAGTTAACAGAGAGGTGGCTGGTCTTGAGCAAGACTTGTGTTCATCGCAGCCACACAGAACGCAATAGACTGTCGGAGGTGGTGGGGGCAGCAACGATAATATAACCGCGACTGTAAGAAAGATTAAAATGGTTGAAAAAATAATAATAGTAATAAAAATAAATAAATAAATAAAAATGTAATTGAAAATTTTTGAAAAATATATGAATCTATTGTGATGGGTGGATAGGGGTGAGGATGGAAGATATTAATGGAAATTAAGGCGTGGGGATGTCTAGTCTGCAGGATGTGTTGATATGCCAATTCCACCTGCTGAGTTCAGTTTGGGAGATAAGTGTGTGGAAGTACTCTAATGGCTCCGACTGTGAAGAACTTATTAAGGTCGCGGGTGTTGTGAGTACTGGCATGGTGAGCAACAGGGAGGTTCAGGTTTTGGGCGTAAACTGTTTGTCTGTGTCCATTCATTCTGATGCATAATGAGTTTGAGGTCAGGCCAATGTGGGAACTTGGACAGTGGAGGCAGATGAGATGGTATATGCACCTCCTTGCATTCCATGGTTGCATTCATTATTTATATAACATCCTTAATCATTGCAACCATTTGTTAACAAAACAAGCACAAAAACATTTTTCAAAGCTCTCTTCCCTCTGCAAGAGCTATTTTGTTTTGGGCCTTCTTCTCCCCAACCCACATTACAGGCAACACATTACCCCTACACCACTTATTGCCACAACACCATCTATTTCTCATATTCTCAACTGGTACCTCTGCCACCCACTTCCATCACCCCCACCCCTACCCATTCCCCACCACTGGAGAAATCAAAAATCCCTATTGTGAATCCCTCTCCGAACCTGAACTATCAGTTCTT
The DNA here is from genome assembly GCA_031002005.1 of Vandiemenella viatica. Lineage (NCBI taxonomy): Eukaryota > Metazoa > Arthropoda > Insecta > Orthoptera > Morabidae > Vandiemenella > Vandiemenella viatica. The sequence goes on from JARYHS010013630.1 coordinate 338,931,718, forward strand.
TCAAAGGGTCTTACTTTCTCTCCCACCCCTCGGATTACTCTTATTAAGGACTCCCTTTCATTCTGCCGCACGCTCATTTGGCGGTATTATTTCAATACTACAGGCAGAGGAGACAGCGGATGTGATAACCTGGAACCCAGCCTCCAACAATTTCAACCTCTATCCCAGCTGGATCCACCTCCCCTCCCTCAAAACCATCCCCTACTCCTATTCTAGGAATTCCTCATGTCAACCCTCTCATCGCCTTCCTTCCTAAATTCAATCCCCCACTCCAACAACCTGACCCATACTGAAATGCGGGCAATGAGTGAACTTTTCAAAAAAATAAAAACATCATAATCCTCCCATCTGACAAGGGCTCGACCACTGTGATCATGGATCGAAGCGACTACACAGCTGAAACCCTCAGGCAGCTCTCTGACACCTTCACTTACTTACACCTCATACCACTGACCCCACTAATTCAATCTGCATAGAAATCCGCTCTTTCCTCAGTCTCCAAGGTCCCATACAGGGTGTTTCACACCATTCCATTTGCCTTCTGACTCCTAAGACCCCCTGGACCCCACCCTGTATCTTCTGCCCAAGATACATAAGGTGGGCAATCCTGGGTGCTACCTTTGGGTCTCCCACAGAACACATTTCTGCATTCGTTGACCAGCACCTACAACCTTTTGTCCAGGCCCTTCCATCCTATGTCAGTCACTCCTTACTTTTTTAGAACGTCTGTCAACAGTCCCTACACCCCTACCAAAAGATTGCTTCCTGGTCACTATTGATGTATCATCACTCTACACCAACATCCCTCATGGCCAGGGCCTCAATACCACTGAACATTACCTCAAACAGTCGCCCCCCTACTCCTCCTCCCCCCACCACACTTTCCTTACCACTCATTTCCTCACTTCTTTGGCCCAATTCATCCTTCCCAAAAAATTTCTTTTCCTTCCAGTCTCAGGTTTACCATCAGATTTGAGGCACTGTTATGGGCACTCCCATGTCCCCTTCCTATGCCAACCTTTTCATGGGCAGACTAGAGGAACGTTTTCTTCAAAAGGTTACCCGACAACCCACCGTGTGGTTCAGGTATGTAGATGACATATTTATGGTTTGGGACCCACGGTGAAAACCTCCTTCTAGACTTCTTGTACTCACTGAATAACTTCTCCTCCTTAAACTTCACCTGGTCCTACTCTGACTGACATCATTTTTCTGGATGTAGACATCTCTGTACAGAATGGTCACTTACACACCTCTGTCCACATAAAACCCACTAACCTTCAACAATATCTCCATTTTGATATATGCCATTCATATCATACAAAACGTTCCATTCCATGCAGCCTAGCCATTCGGGGCAAACGCATCTGCTCTGATCATGAGTCCTTTACTCTCTACATCAACAATCTAACCCAGGCACTCATAAACCACAATTACCCTCCAGAACTAGTTCAAAAACAGCTATCAAGAGTCAGGGACTTTCCCCAACACTGACATAAACAACATAAAGCCAACCAGAACCCTGTTTTTCTCACCCAGTTTTTCCCTGGCCTGGAATTGCTAAACAAATTCTTCGTCTGTGCTAGGACCTACCCCATAATAGGTCATGCCACTTGTACAACCACCGATCTGATATACCAGGTCACCTGCCTCTACTCTCGAAGTTCCCACATTGGCCTGACCTCAAACTCATTATCCATCAGAATGAATGATCACAGACAAACAGTTTACGCCCAAAACCTGGACCTCCCTGTTGCTCACCATGCCGGTACTCACCCGCGACCTTAATAAGTTCTTCACAGTCAGAGCCATAAGAGTACTTCCAGACACTATCTCCCTAATCTGAACTCAGCAGATGGGAATTGGCATATCAACACATCCTGCAGACTAGACATCCCCCACGCCTTAATTTCCATTAATATCTTCCATCCTCACCCCTATCCACCCATCACAATAGATTCATATATTTTTCAAAAATTTTCAATTATATTTTTATTTATTTATTTATTTTTTATTACTATTATTATTTTTTCAACCATTTTAATCTTTCTTACAGTCGCGGTTATATTATCGTTGCTGCCCCCACCACCTCCGACAGTCTATTGCGTTCTGTGTGGCTGCGTTGAACGCAAGTCTTGCTCAAGACCAGCCACCTCTCTGTTAACTTGAAAAGGGATTTTCACCAGAAATATTGTTTTTTCTTTGTTTGTGTGTTGTTTTGTGTAGCTGCTGCCCTCCTCCCTTCACCTTTGGTGAGTGTTGGGTGTATTTTCCCTTTCTTTTCCATGTAAATATTGCCTCGTGGCATTTCTTTCCCTTTATTGTCATATATATATATTTAAAGGACACCCAACACTTCCTCTTCCGGCTTCCTACTATACCCATCCCTCCACTTCCTTCCAACTCCATTCTGGTAACAATTGATGTCACATCCTTGTATATAAACATTCCACACTGGCATGGCCTCAGAGCCATGGAACATTTTCTGGATCAGCACCTTCCCAACAGCCTTCCTATGACATCCTTGTCTATCAGATTGGTCCACCTGATTCTCAATAACAAACTACTTTTCCTTTGAAGCAACATCTATCACCAAACCTGTGGTACTACCATGGGCTCCTGCATGGCCTCCTCTTATGCCCCTCTTCATGGGCTATCTGGAACAGACATTTCTAGAGGAAGTCCCTCCCAAACCCCACATTTGGTGTCGATTCATAGATCATATCTTTATGATTTGGTCGCATGGAGAAAACGGCCTGCTAAATTTCCTGAACCTTCTCAATACCTTTAGCATGCTGAAATTCACTTGGACCTACTCCCAAACCCAGGCCACATTCTTGAATGTTGATTTGTCCCTATCCAATCGCTATCTTAACTCCTCAGTCCACATCAAACCCACCAACCTTCAACAGTATCTCCATTTTGATAGTTGCCACCCCTAACATACCAAACATTCTCTCCCCTGCAGTCTTGGCATTCGGGGTAGTCACATATGCTCCAACCAACAGTCCCTCATGCATTATTCAAACAAGCATTGATTCACAAGCATTAATATCTCGCAACTACCCTCTGGCTTTGGTGGACAAACAGCTTTCAAGTGCAACAATACAACCTACTCAGCCCATCAGTCATCCTAAACCCACAAAAAACAACCACAATCCAGTCCTGGTCACACAATACTACCCAGGCCTCAAATCCATTAAAAGAATTCTTCGGTAGGGCTGTGATTTCCTGCAAACCTGCCGAGAAATGAAATCATTCTTCCCGAAATCCTCCTTGACCTTCCCAGAGCTTGTTTCAGCAGGCCTCCAAACCTCAACGAACTACTAGTCCACAAACATAGTCTCCCTCGTCCCAACAGTCAGCCTCAAGGTTCTTTCTCATGCAATAGACCCCACTGCAAGATGTGCAACATACACCATTCCACCACCACTTTCACCAACCCTGTCACGGGAAAGCTATCCGATCACAGGACACGCCACCTGTGAAATCTCCCAAGTAATTTACCAGTTAACATGTAACCATTGCATGGCTTCATATAAAGGTTTGACCACAAATCCACTGTCCGAAAGAATGAATGGCCACCGACAGACGGTATTCACATAGAACCCAAAGCACCCAGTTGCTGCCCATGCCATCACCCATGGTTCGAATAACAAATCTTGTTTCACAGTCCGTGCTATCTGAGTCCTCCCTAATAGCAGCAGCTCCTCTGAACTCAGAAGGTGGGAACTTGCCTACCAGTACAAACTGGGCACCAGGCAACCACCTGGTCTCAACTTAAGATAATACCCAGTCATTATTATTACTTTTACTTGTGTTTACCATTTATTAATCCATTCTTTGCCTTCATCCCCACTACCTAAATTGAACCACCACTAACCTGAGGTGATGTTTACTTCATAGAGTCTTTGGTTTAAAATTCTTTAAAATAATATGTTTTTTTTTTTTTAAAAATTACATATATTTTCTTATTTATATTTAGATTTAATTATATTATTTTGCTCTTCCTGCCTACCAGAGATCAGTTTTGATTTTTATCTATGCTTGGGTATTAGCTCTGAATCGCTGCTCCTCTGTTTTAATTTACCCTCACCATATTCCTGGCAAACAGTCATTCTGTGAGACAATCTCCCAGAACACCCACCTCCCATAATGTTCTCCTGTTGACAAAGGGCTTGTCCCGAAAATTTCTGTATTATTTGAAGTCTTTTCTGTGTGTTCACGTTCCACATCCAGTGGCGGATCCAGGGGGGGGGGCTAGGGGGCTGAACCCCCCCTCCTAAAAGCACCCCTGACAACATGGGATTTTGGTAACCTTTTTTTCTCTATTGTTTTTATAAGGTGCGGCAGTCAAGGCTGGAGTCAAGTCCCCCCCCCCCAAACAAAATCCCAGCCCCCCCCAAACCAAAATCCTGGATCCGCCACTGCCCACATCCATCATCTAAAGTTAAGTGGTGGCTCATTTCCCTATCGTAATTTAATTCCTTTTCTCTACTTAGTGCTTTTGATTTCATTGTTAACTAAATATATACACAACGTGAAATTTGAATTTGGTCCAGGTCACATTCTCTACACATGACAACTCACAGTTTTCCTTTTTTATAGCCTTGTAATGTGATAAGAAGAATCATATATTAAATACAACCTGGACTGATTCATCGTGATCACAAAGAGTTAGATACTGATAAGCCACAACGTGTTGTGGCCATTTTCAATAAACCACAATGCATTTTTCGCTCAATGAGCGTTTTCGGTCTTTGAGCCCAATATATATATATATATACACATGGAAAAGAAAGGAAAAATACACCCAACACTCACCAAAGTTGAAGGGAGGAGGGCAGCAGCAACACACACACAAAAAACACACACACTCATCAAAGAAAAAACATGAATGTGGCGGGCTGGGATTTGACCACATCTTTCCCCCAGCCATATGTCTCGCCTCACATGATTAAGACTCATGTCGAAATATTGTTTTGCTTAGTTGTGTGTTTTTTTGTGTTGCTGCTGCCCTCCTCCCTTCAACTTTGGTGAGTGTTGGGTGTATTTTCCCTTTCTTTTCCATGTAAATATTGCCTAGCGGCATTTCTTTCCTTTCAGTTGTTACCCATATACACACACACACACACACACACACACACACACACACACACCTGTCCATTGGCCAACTGCTCAACATATCTCAGCCTCCCGTTTAAAATCCACACCTTGCTCTCTGCACTCAGTTCCTACTTCCAAACCTAAACTATCAGTTGTGAACCTGCTCTCTTCACCACTATCTGAACCCCAAATCTCTGTAGTCTCCAAAGGTCCAACATTTTCACCTACCCTTACTTTTTATCTGCCAACCTTGTCTGCGACTCTCTTTCATTCTGCCGAACACTCCACTGGAGGTACCACTTTGCCAATCATGTCGATGAACCTGGGCCTCAGGATTACCTGGAATATAGTCTCCAAAAATTCAAACCACTAACTACACTTGACCCACCACCTCTTCTTCAGAAATATCCCATCAAAATTTTTCAGCAATTCTTATCCACTAATTTGGCTTCTATTTCCCTGAAATCCTTGGCAAACACCAGCAATCTCAGCCCTGCTGAAACCTGTGCCAGGAAACAACTTTCAACCAACCCAGACCTTATTATCCTTCCTGTCAACAAGGGCTCCTCCACTGTAGTTGTGAAACGCAGTGACTACATTGCTGAAACCGTTCATCAGTTATCAGATGCCAACACTTACTGCTGTCTCACTGAAGATCCAACATAGGCTGTCAAAAAAAAAAAAAAAACAGGAATATGTTCAGTTCAGTGGGCCCCTCCATGGTCTCACCCCACAGTCAGTTTCTCTACATACTCCTCAAAATCCACGTACACCTACCCTTTACCTCCTTCCCGAAATCCATAAGTCTGGCAATCCGTTCTTACGACTTATGGATCTCCTAGTGAACATATCTCTGCATTGCTTCATTCATGCCTACAACCTATGGTCTGTCAGCTCCCCTCCCATATCAAGGGGGGACAACACTTCTTCTTGCATCTTTCTACTATGCCCTGCCACATCCTTCTAACTGCATCCTGGCAATAATTGACATCACATCCCTGTACACATACATATGAAACTGCCGTGAACTCAGAGCCATGGAACATTTTCTTTCTACCACTCCTACTTCTCCTTTGAAGGCTATATCTACCACCAAACCTGTGGCACTGCCATGGGCACCCACATGGCTCCCACTTGTGCTAGCCTCTTTATAAGCCACCTGGAACAGACATTTTTGGAAAAAGCCCCTTTCTGGATTATCTTAATATCATTAATACTGAATTTCACATGGAGCTACTTCCACATCCAGGTCACATTCTTGGATATGGATCTGTCCCTCTGCAATGGCCATCTCAGCTCCTCTCTCCACATCAAACCCACCAATCAACAGCAGTATATCTATTTTTACAGTTAACATCTGTATCATACCAAATGTTCACAACCCCTTCCACCCCTCCCTACAGCCTTGGCATTAGGGACACCCGCATATGCTCCAACCAGCAATCCCTCACAAATTATTCAAACGTCAGTCAAGCATTTATGTCCAACTACCCCCTGCTTTGGTTCACCAGCAACTTTCACGGGTCACATTACAGCCAGCAAACCAACCATAGTCCAGTACTGGTCACACATTAATTCCCTAGCCTCGAATACATCAATAGAATCCTTCGACAGGGCTATGCTTTCCTGCTAAACGCTCCGAAATGAGATCCATTCTTCCCAAAATACTCCCTGGCCCTCCCAGAACTTTTTTCAACAGGCCACTCAACCTTAGCCAACTCCTAGTCGACAAATACAGTCTTCCTTGTCCCATTAGACAGCCTCAAGGCTCTCTCCAAAGTAACAGACCCCAGTGTAAGATGTGCAACATTCACCACACCTCCACCATTTTCACCAACCCTGTCACTGGGTAGAGCTTTCCCATAACAGGATATGCCACCTGTGAAACCTGCCTTGTAATATACCAGCTAACCTGCAAACACTGCCTGGCTTCCATTATAGTTTTGACCACCAACCCAGTAGCCATAATAATGAATGGCCACTGACAGATAGTATAATCCCAGAATTCAAAACATCCAGTAGCTGTCCATGCCATGTCCCGTGGTACCAATAATTTTAATTCTGTTTCATGGTCCATTCTATCAGAGTCTTCTCGAACAGCAGTAGCTTCTCTGAACTCAGAAGATTGGAGCTTGCCTACCAGCACAAACTGGGCACAACGCAACCTCCTGGTCTCAATTTAACATTATACTCAGTCATTACTTTCCCATCCCTCCTTGCCTCCATTCCCACTATCTAAATTGAACCACCTCTTACCAGAGACACTCTTTAACTGTATTGATTCTATTGTTAAAAATTTCTTTTTTTATTATTATTATTATTATTATTACGTTTAGCCCACTAAGGAGCGCGTGGAACCATTAATTTGCATTGTCTTTCTTATTCTTCTTGCTGTTCTTCTTATTTTCCCAAAACTTCCTCATCCTTTCGCTGTTGGGCTTGACGTCTCTCTTGTGTCCATGCATTTCTGAGTTTCAGAATTTTTTGATGTAGGGCTCTTAGGGGCAAATTTATGTGAGGTGATCAATTGTCTATATTTACTGCGTGTGGATGTCAATGGGTCAAGGCTGGCTTCTGCGAGGTCCTTCTGGGTTTCTACAAACCAGCGTGCTTTGTTTTGTCGGGGACCGTTGACGATGTGGAAAATTTTCTTGGTAAGTCGTGAGTCATCCATTCGTGCTATATGTCCATAAAATTTCATGCGTCTTTTCCGTGCAAGTGAGGTGAATCTTTCGGTCAGTGAATACAGTTCTTCTGAGCTTTTGCGCATCCAGATGCCATCTTGGATTTGGGACCGAATATTTTTCTCAGTATCTGTCTTTCTATTTTTTCTATTCCTTTGACATTTACCGTTAATGATGATGTCTCCGTCGCATACAGTGCTCCTGGAAGAACGACGGTGTGGTAGTGATGGAGTTTGGCTTTGGTGGAAAGCGATTTTCTTATTGTACGTATTCCAAGTAATAGCATATGCTTTTTGCAGTTTTTCAGCACGGTTCTTGTGGGCTTCTTTCTCAGTTCCAGTATTACCAATAATTTCTCCTAAGTACTTAAACTGTTTAACTTGTTTGATAGTGCCATATTTGGTCACGAGTGGCTTCAGGTTGGTGCTTTTGAGTCCATATATTGCGTTTTTCTCATAAGAGATTTGGAGGCCGGTTTTGATAGCTATCTCATGAAGCTTTACTTTAGTTATTTATTTATTTTTGCTTACTTAGATTTATATTGTAGAGATTTTACTATATTATCTTGCGATCCTCGGGTATTAGCTCCTAGTCACTATCCCCTTCTCCCTGTCCTCTGTTTGAATATTCCACACCACATTCATAATGGTCATTCTGTGAGACAGTCTCTATAATTTTCTCCAGTTCACAAAGGGCAAAGACCTGAAAATTACTATGTTGTTTGTGTTCTTGTCTTTTCTTGTGTGTGCTCATGCAATGTAACCATCTTCTAAGGTAAGTGGGGTTCATTTTGCTATCCCAATTTGTAATTCCTATATGTATGAAGAATCCATGCTGTTATGTTATTAAAGGCAATTTGAATTTTGTTATTTAAAGTTGGAATTGATGAAATGACAATTTGTGATGGTATGAGGATGGACATAAAGTCATGTGATATCTATGTTGCAATTCTTAATTGCAGGTAATGCGGATAGCTTCCTGTTTGCAAGCTGCTTGTCTGCACACTGGACAGACTGCAAAACAAAGGGAAAAGGTGTTGGAAGCAGTCAGATCAGGAAAGCTACAGATACTGTTGATCTCTCCTGAAGCTGTTGTTTCTTCCTTAAGTTCTAATGGATTTGGCAGTGTTCTTAAAGAACTGCCTCCTATAGCATTTGCTTGTGTTGATGAAGCACATTGCGTGTCTCAGTGGTCTCACAACTTCAGACCATCATATCTTATGATTTGCAAGGTAATAGTTTTTCTTGAATAAAATATGTTCATTTGCATTAAATGGGTCATTTACAGTGTATTATAAATGGGGAGCTTCATTTATGTGAGGTTGAAACAAAGTCTTTTGTAACAAATGTGTAGTGCCAGACTTTTATTGAAATTTGTGTAGTCATTTTCTCTTTATTTGCATTTTCTTTAGTACCTTAAATTTTATTTTTCACTAGTTGAACTGACAGATGTTGCCCTGCCCAAACTTCGATAAATTTGTTGGTGAATGTGTGAAAAGCTGTTGAAAATGTTTAGACAAAGTAAAAAAATTTCTGAGTGCTCATTGTATTTATTAACGTTGTGTCCATGGTTATTCAAATTAATGATGTTCTGCTATGAATAGTTTGATAGTTCTAAAAAAAAAAATCTTAACACTTGATTGCAGTCAATTTAAATAGTCTATTCTGAGTGATTATGGCTACCACTTCCAATTGGAAGAAATAGTAAGTAAAGTTTCACAGTTTGTTTGCAACACCCTAAGAAATAACAAGGCTGAGGTTCAAATCAACTGTTTAATTTAATAAATTCATTACTAATTTTTCCCCATTATTATGAGTTCAATTTAACTGTGAAAAATAATTAAATAAAGACCTTATCTGTAAAAATTACAAGCATACTTCAGATTGTACCAATCATACCAATGTTGCCAATCCAAACTGTGGCAAAAACTTGTAAATTTCATTTAGTGTCTGAAAATCTTCCGAAACAAGGGATGCGACCCGTAGAAATACTCCAAAATGTCTCCCCTACACTTAAAAAGATACTTTCAACTAATTTAAACTTTTTTAGCTGAAGTTTTCCCTGAACTGAGTTGATCATGCTACGTACAACAACCACCTGCCATATCCCGTATATCCCTTCCAAACCATTACCTTTCCTGATAGGTGCAATGCACCCTCCGTCAAACACTTTTAGTGAATCGCGGAGTAATAGTAATGGTAATAGTAGGTCAGCACGAAATGCTTAAAATTCCAAAATGAAGGGTTTTTAAAGCGTATCCCAGAATTGCATTCTAATTTAATGTTTCATCAAAATCAATTTAGTAATGCTGTAAATTAAACAAATGGTACAAAATAATTCTATTTTTTTAATAGAATAGCTAGCCTGTTATCCAGTGTTAACTCATTTAACAATTCATAGTTTCCTCTTTCCCTCAGTACGATGGCATTTAACTACCCCATCAACACATTCCTTCTCTAACGTGCTGTTCACACATATTTACGAGATATTCCTCCACTGTCTCGACCTTTATACAACGTTTTCCAAACTCACCATTAAAATCTTTCACGAAATAATTATAAATTTCTAAATCTCTAAAACTGTCCAAAATGATCAAAAAATGTCTCATATTTCAAGTTTGCAATCTTACTAACAGTTTTCTATTGCCTTTCACATGAATACCAGCATATATCCACAAATAACTGTCTCATCACAGCCTGTACCCCTGAAGTCCTACCATTTACAAATTTTCTTCTGGTAGTCTTAATGCTGTAACAAACATACATCAGTGTACTGAAACTTTATTCTTTCAGAGATTACCATAAGTTCCCCACCTTCACTTAACTGATTAACAGATCTGTGTGCTTCCCTGTGTAAGGACCCAACCTGTACTTGGGGTGGAGTATAGTCTTAGTACCTTAACTGAAAGTTCACTTGAAATAAAAGTTCTGCTGAATTTGATGAAATAATTTTCAATTGACCATGTGCCTGCCCGGAATTCTCAACTGAAATGCTAAAGGTCGCCACCAAATTTGTTTAAACCACAAACTTAGAAAAGGTTTTCAGGCTACTATGCAATCACAAAAAGTTCACTTTCATAAAAATTTGAAGTTTATTTTTAAAGTCACATTTTTCAAAATTAGCATTATACAGTTGAGTAGGGAATCAATCTACTTTTTACTTCGGGAAATGATCGGAAACATATGATTAAAAATGTTAGAAGTGAAAGTGCATTTATCGAAGTGTTTAAAAATTTATTTACGTTATTTACACGGTCTGAAACTACGAAGTTTTGAATGATTAGTTTGCTTATAAACGAATTTAGTTTAACTGGCATAGTGATAATATTCTCCGACGGCATACGGGGGTTACCCTATCTCTGCCTGGATTGATTCAATTTTTTGGAAATCCTGCTGAATTGTGAATTATTGCAATGAAATTAGTGCCAAAGTGTTCTACTTTAATTCCTGATTCCAATGATGTAAATTTTATCGTTATCTTTGGTGAGATAGCGAAGTTACGGCTTAAACAAGATTTGGTAGTATAACTGTTTAGAAGTCACTTGGTTTTTCATTAATAATTCTTAAAGTATTGCTTATATCGAAAAAGTGAAATTATTGGAACTTTCTTTGAATTTAGTTACGTGTTTTGACAACAGTTTTATTTAAGAAAGTGGCTGGGTTTACTTGCAAATAAATCTACAGTGAAACCACTCATGTTTAATGACGAAATAATCTTTAAAATGTGTATAAAATCTGTTCTACTGCAAGGAATGTTATGAAATTTAAATATGTTAAACTAGATTTTTAGTTCTTTCAGGGAATCCACTTTTTAGTTCGAGAAATTATCGGAAACATATGATTAAAAATGTTAGAAGTGAAAGTGCATTTATCGAAGTGTTTATAAAAATTTATTTACGTTATTTACACGACCTGAAACTACGAAGTTTTACTTAATTTAACTTTCTTTTGAATTATTATTTTAAAATTATTTTATTTCATTTAAAAGTGTTGGGAATTAGTGGAATTATCACTTAGCTAAAACCTATTGTTTGCAAGTTGGACAATAATGGATTACCTTATTCCAGGTTTGTTTAAAGTTTCTTTATTATTATAAAAAGTTTATTTAGCCTTTTTATTAAATGTTGTGGGTCTTTACTGCTTTTGAAATGGTTTATTTAATGAATTAGGTTACAGTATCAGCTTCTGTATGAAACGTTCCTCCCATAACCTGTACTTGCAATTAAAAAACCTTATTTTTATATGAAAGCTTACTTCCTCCCTTATACCTGAAGCTAAGAAAACTAGAATTTACCAAAATTCTAAGGTGCTTATACCTGGTACAAGTCTCAGTTGTGGCAGCCATACTAATATTGGTGCTGTGATGGTGCTTGTTGATCTGCACTAGATTCCACTTACAAGGCATTCTAAATGCAACTAGTAGTACATTTCCTAGCTTACCATTCATTGACAGAAAATTTCAATTTTTTAAATACAAATTTGAGGTTTTGAATGATAGGAAAGTTAACTGATCACAAATGAAAACAGGAGGGCAGTGATAAACAAAAGCACACTCTATGATATTTTGGCATAAACCTTAATTGTATATAGAGGTGAAATATGTGGCAAGGAGATCAGATATTGAGACTTGCAACATGACCGCCTATGCATTTTCTTTATAATTATTATCATAAATTTAAGGTTTTTATTTAACTTGCTCATACTTTGATTCAGCATTTGCAGTGCAATTCCCTTGCCTTCTTTTTACATTTCCACATTACCTTCCCCAATAAAGGCATGTGTAATTGTGTGCTGCACAAGTCAATTAATGATATGACAAAATAATTACCCTTAATGTCAACACCAAAAATTTCTCCTCCACCTTATAATCATACAATACCTTTATTTTTCTAAGTACCTAATATGCTGACTCTTTGTTTTTATCTTCATTCCATGTTGACGTAACCCACAAGATATCTTATCAAACCGGTAATTGGTCCACAATCCTCTAGTCATAGGCTAGGTTGGGAAGGGGAGAGGGCTAGTTTAGTGTGCCCTCTAACATGGAGAAGACTAACCTTTTGGTCTATCACTAATTCTAATATCTTAAATGTCTTCTGGTTCTAGAGATTTTATCTCTCCTGATGTTGTGGGCTAAATGGTTAAGTTGTTAAGTCAAGATTTTATGCCAGAATTAATTATGGTTGGAGAATCGAGGATAGAAAGGGCTAGATCTTGATAGGATGTTAGCTGATATAAACTATACCAAGTAAATGATGTAGATGGCTAATTGTTATAGAATCCTATTTATTGACCACTGAGAACTGCAATTTAAAATTGAATATGGGATCTCCAAAAATATTTCCAGTATAGTATCTATGACTGTTGGAATACTGCTTTGGATAGCTGAATAAACCTACTGTCTTATTGGTTGAATGACAAGCTATTTGACCCAATGGAAAGATATGACCAGCTTGGCTAAGCTACGACAATTGCTTCTAACTGTTAGTTACACTATGGTGACTGGTTGAAAGCTACTTTCAGAATGAGACAGTAAAATGCCTGTTGTGATCCATTGCCATCTTGGTTTTGTGTCATTGATTACTAGTTTGATCCGGCTAAAGGTAACCTATGTGGCAGACTGCGAGCGTTATATAGAACAAACAACCTTTTACTTAGATTGTGTCTGCAATGACTGGTCTGACTTAATGTTTTACTAGCTTCATAGATTCAACATTTACCTTAAAATTATATTATTTCCGTAATATAACTATTCAGTTCAAAATGATGACAATACTCTTCTTCCTCTTTAGTCAGACAATTTCTTTGAAATTTTGTCATAACAATGGAAAAGTGAGCGTTGGGTCTAGAATCTCATTTGACCATTATTAAAAAATAAGATAAAAATTGCTTGTATTTAATAAACTTGTTTCAATGCTCGTGTTATTGAACATTATCATATGCTTGATGAACAGTAAGCTTCTGGCATGCTTCAATATTCACCACTGTTCACATTTGCGTATTGTCAAGTATGTTTCGATGCTACTGAATTACAGTAAAATTCAAATTTGCATTTTATATGTGTTTCTGAAATTGTAAAAAGTTCTGGCATTATGCTGATTCTATAAAATGTTGTTCAAGCAATAATTCTATTTGTTGAGTTCTTGAGTATCATAATCATATTGCCCTTAAAATACCCAAAAATATGTTAATCCCAGTTTTACAGTTTAAATTCTAAAGTTATATTAGAAAAAAAAATGATTTGTTGGGGTAATTATCATTCTAGTCAAGGTTTGTATAAATGCAAGCTCTACTAATCTCTTGAAATGTAATCATGAGTGTTAAAAATCTAATTGTTTTGAGTTGTAATTGTAATAAAACTGACTTGTGAAATATGGCTTTAGTGATCATGAATTAATTGGTCTCTTGAATAACGGAGTTCGTTGGTATGAGTTACATCGTGTAACTATTATCTTAATAATAATTCCCCAAACTATTAATTAAATAATGAAAAATACAAATAAAGAAAAAACAATAAATTAATTTCATATTTGATATATTGTTAGGAAGTGAAATATAGTTTTCTGATTGTACTCAAAGATTTTTCACTGGTTGGAGCAATATACGTGAAGCTGTTTGTGATTGGTATCAGAAATCTCCATGTCAGTTGTGTACCAGAAACGTATGGATCCAGTCTGTGTCACTCAATGAGTACTGAAAATGTAAAAAAAAAAGAAAAAAGTATTTGGCAGAAAATATTCTGAGACCTAAATATAAGTGGAGTGAATTCTGAATCACCCACACTTTACAATTTTTGGAAATCAAATTATGATCATTAAAGTGATCATTATCTTGTGAGTTTCAGATTTTTATTCCAGACATACCATGTTCAGTTTGAAGAAAAATTGTATTTGCATTGTAAATTAGTTAAAGGGATATGCAGAATCATGACTGGTGAATTTTTGAAAGCTGATAACTCTCTCAACTACTGACAAAATGTCCACAAAGACTGTCACTGAGTTGTCGAATCATGATATGACCTTTTGGATTACTGTTGGAATAGCAATTATAAGTTAATATATATTCTCTAAGTGTTGTGTGATGTGACTGAATGGATAGTACATGAACCTATGTTTCTACAAAAAGGAAGTTGTATACTACTGAATTTGCTTACAAAAGAATTTAATTATGAGTTCCCATTTGTGATCAGTGGAAATCCTTGAGTTAATCTTCACTCATTAAAACTAAACATTTTTCTGTCAGGTTGAGTCAAAAATCATCCGGAATTTTCCTAAAACAATTTATTTATATGAAAAATACAGTTTTACTTATTCATTATTTTTCGATGTAGTCTCCCTCCTTCATAATGCACTTGGTTGAGCAGTCCACAAGCTTGTGTATTCCTGCCAAAAACAAGGTTTTCGGTTGTTTGCAAAGTCACTGATGCACTGCTTCCTGCACCTCTTTGGCTGAGGAAAATCGATGACCTCGCAAAGCATCTTTCAGCAGCACAAACAAATGAAAGTCTAACAGAGCAAGATCTGAACTGTAAGGTGGATGGATGTTCCAGCGCCTCAAAACCACAATGCACACTGATGTTCTTTGTTGATAATTTCCCGCTTCTCCATGTAATCTTCCAGTATAGGTCCTTTTGCGTCCCAAAACACGGTTAACATAACCTTTCTTGCCGATGGCGCAGTCTTGACATTGACGGATGCACTGCTCCCTCTTCTTGTGTCACAATTGTCTAGCCACTTTTAAATTTCCCAATCCATTCGAAAACACTTGTCCACGACAATGTACCTTTTACTGTGCTAAAAGTCTACAATGAATTACAGCCCCTTTTACTCTTTCTGACCGAAGAAATTGTATCACTGCCCTTTGTGTAGTTGACATGTTTACACTGCCACTGCTGGTTCAATATTGTTGCGACCAAGGCTGAGTGAGGCACGCATCGCTACACTAGTACCAACTGCAAATATGCATTTGCGGAAAGCAGTATGACTACTGAAAAAGTGTTTTATTATGAAAGTCTGGATAAATTTTTACTTGCCCTTGTATATTACGATTCCCTGATTCTTTATTTAGTCTAATCTATCTATGGATATTATTTTTTAAACTTTTACCAAATGACTAATCATTCTGTTCCACCTTTTGACTTAATTCCTAACATAGTCACTTAATTCTTACATCTTGGCTAATTCTCACAACTTACGTTATCCGACTTTTGTGTGAGTAGGCTTCACGAGAAGAAAATTGGAAAAATTCTTATTACACTAAAACGACATAGCCACTCTGTCTTTATTTTCACAAACCTAAACATAAATTACCTATCTTTTATACTAGACTCTTCAAGTTCTTTTTGCATATTTAGTTCCCACTTCTAAAATTTCATTGATAAATCGTCTTCTCTAAAACTGAACACTGATGCCTGAATAATTTTCAATCTCGTCTAGTAGCACATTTGTATTATACAAGGGATCATTAAAAAAATGCATTTTTGTATGTACCTTCCTGCCTATCTTTACTCGATTGACGATTTCCCTAAAAAAATTATCCTTTGGTTCCCTTAAAATATCTTTGAAGAGAAGAGTCATAGAGGAGCTCTCCTTACACAGCTATAGTAAACAATTTTTTCCCCTCTAAATATAGATGTTGTTACTAAAATTACATTACATGGCAACCTGTTATCAGTTCAAATTGAATGTCTCACTTCTAGGCACCTTCTTACACTTATTTCCTATTAATTTATAATCCATTTTGTTGATGCAGCTTCTTACTTAATTTTAGCACCTTCATAGCATAGTCTTACTTTAGGAAACCAGTAGAATTATGTTTTGTACTTATTCTATATTTATTTAAGCATATCATATTAGCACTAAATCTGTTATTCTAATTATATCTCGTGCCTAACATTTTTATTCATCCCTTATTCTAATTACACCTTATATCTAGCATGTTTATTTGTCCCTTATTCTCTTACTACATTGAAACAGCATAGTTTATTTAATTTTACATTCCTCAACATAGCATGCAAAATCATGGTTTAGTTTTAATTGCTTATAAGACATTGAAACAGGTTAATGACACAGTAACCATTTCTTATTTGAAATAGCACTTTTCATTTTATTTTTACCCTTTTGTTATTTATTACTTTTTATCTACTTTGAAAAGTTCCTTAAATTTTATTTTATTCTTTCACTTAACACAATGCATTGAATTATGTCTTATCATTTTATGCATTTGGAAAATGACATTAATTGACTTAACAGTAACTATATATTAGAACTGGTTAGACAACAAATTTTAACTTATGTAAAATAAATGTTCTTCCTTCAAAACTCCATATTAAATCTAGTTTTACTCTGTACTTACTTAGCAACAATATATCACATTAGTTGGGCAATCACGAAAAGCATACCCACTTATTCAATAATTTTATGAAATAATTGTTCTTATGATTGAACGTAGAAAAAATGATATGTATTCATCTTTGAAAGCAGTGAAAATTATTTAACTACATTTGAGAATAATCTAAACATTCTTAGGCAATTTGATGATGATAGTCTCTTTGTTTGCAGTACCGTTCTATTAGAACTGCAGTTGTAATCAGCCACGTCTTATAAATGAAATTTACAATCTTGTTTTTTTTTTTCAAAAATTATTTAATTAATTTTAAGTGGCTTTAGGCAATATAAATAACAATTGTTAATTTTAAATGTTATAGGAATGGTTTGTTAGCTTAGTGGTAAGGCAATTGCTTTCGAAAGTTTATGATCCGGTCCTGGGTTCAGAAAGTTTTAAGAGTTGTATTTGAAAATTTATCACACAGCTACAATGATTGAACATAGTATTTTGTGAAAGAAACCAACTTCAAATGCATGCGTTACTCATTCTTAAAGCATCCATGTATTTTTTATCCCAACATTTACTTAGAAAATTTACGACTTAAAAAAACTGACTTTGAAACCGTTTACTTTTTTTCTTTCTTATTTGGCGGGAAAGGTTATTAATTTAGTTGAATGCCTGCTTCAAAACTCAGTTTCTTGCTTTCCTCAAAGATTTGAAGACTTGTTAACTGCCTGTCGTCATGAATTGCTGGAACTTGTACTGATTGCATGTTAGCAGTGCCATTGCTAATCGGACACCTCAGTGAAAACACTGACTCTGCGGCCACTGGCTTCATCAGTCACATTTGAGGAAAAATGTACTTGTTTACAGTAACCGACTACTTTTGCTAGTGCTTTTGACCATTGCTCTCTCACTTCCTGGCCGCCATTCTATTTTTCATGTCATCCTTCTAACTTCTGGTTAATTGTTCTTTGGTTGCTTTGATGTCTATGAAGGTTTTCCACTCTTGTGGTCTTGAGTTTGCATCTGTACCACGATCTGACAGCCATTTTGTAGTGGGACTGAGTGGGGCCGGATCATTATCTGTGGACGTTTAGAGCGGTGGACACTGAGAAGGAGAGGATTAATCTTCTTGACCTCTGCTAAATCTTCTAATATCTTGACCATCTTCTGGTTGTCAGGAACGGTCCTTATCTTGAGGCAAGGGTTCTTGTCTTGAGGCTTGATCTCTTCTTATCTTCAGGGCTAAATAGTAATGTTATTAATTCAGGATGTGGAACCACTCCATTACTTATGGTTGGAGAACCAAGGATAGAGAGGTCTAGATTTTTATAGGATGTTAGCTGATATAAACTATACTATGTACGTTGTGAAGATGGCTACCTTGTAAAGAATTCTATTTACTGACCACTGAGAACTGTGAAAGTTACAATGGATAATGTGATCTGCAGTGATACTCCCAATATAACATCTATTACTGTTAGAATCAAGCTTTCTTTTTCATTCTTTCTGAAATTATGTTGTTTGTGTTCACTTTAGGTGCTGAAGGAAAAATTAAAGGTTAATACTATACTGGGTTTGACAGCAACAGCTACAAAGACAACTTGTGCTAGCATAGTAAAAAATATTGGTGTACCTGATAAAGAGAAGGGTGTCATCAAAGATATTCCTATACCAGAAAATCTAATATTGACTGTTTCAAAAGATGAAAACAGAGATAAAGTTTTAGTAAGCCTCTTTACATCAACACATTTTAGAGATTGTCAATCAGTCATCATATACTGTACAAGAAGAGTAGACTGTGACAGACTAGCTGTTCTTCTAAGAACGTTCTTACGGGTAAGTAGGGTAGTAACGTTAAGTCTTTCTTAATGTGAATGTTACAGGTTATGAAGAAACCTCAATGTTGCAGGATAACAAGAGACCTGAATCAAATGCAAGACGGTCCCGTATATCCTGGAATGCTGAGGCATACCATGCAGGCCTTAGTGCCGCTCGTAGAAAAGCTGTACAGCAGTCATTTATGAGTGGTAAGTAAACATTATTAGAAATGGACAAAATTGTTGAAAGTGATAAATCCATAATTTCCTCACTAACGATGTCATAGTATGTATCCTGGACTTTAAAGATTTTTTAAACATATAATATCTATTATCATGATTATTGTTAATTTTGTATGTATATATGACAACCATGATTTGTTCCTCATTCTGGAGGTTCTTCCTCAGCAGAATAATTAATAGAATTGCTCCATACTGGAAAGCACAGTTTACTTTTGTTTTCTCTCTGCTTTTGCCATAATTCTTCCATTATTTATGTGGACTTGTGTTTCTCATGTCCAGAAGGTTAGTCATCATCACCACTTGTCGTTTTTGCTTTTGAGGTATATCCTTTTCTATTTTTGGCAGTCTCTTCATAATTTTTTCTCTACTACATTTCTCCCCTCAGTTCCCTTGGCCTCTACACATGATCCATCTATCTTTTATGTGATCTTCCATAAGTTTCCTCCCCTGGTTACAAGTCCAGTGGCAGGAAGTATGTTGTGGCCTTTAGGAATCGAGTACAGTGAGGATCTGGTGTTACCCTGGACTGATACCACAACTGTGAATGCCCTGCTTTAACTATTAAAAATGACTGCCAGTGGAGCTCTGGTTAAACTACAATGGTCATAGCAAGCTTGCTTCCAAAACTAAGTGCAGCAGTTTACTCACAACCCAAAATGTTATTTTTTTAAACGAGTAACAGATTTAAAAAAAATACTATCCATAGCCTGATTCTTCTTGTATGAAGAAACATATGCTCACAATTCCATTTGAATGTTTGGACTAGAATACAGTGCACAATTAATGGAAATAACTCAAACTGTATAAAAAGTTCATTTGAATGTATATTAATAACTTTGTTATTACAGTATAAATATCAAAGGATACTCGTGTGGTAAACTTCAGGGTGTGCACATCTCCCAAACCATGTGGCTCTTTTCCTGTTCATATGAGTAAAGTGTAAAACCGAAAAATTCTATATGTTTTTGTTCATCACATGTTTTTAACTTGTCGCAGCCTTTAACTTTGGTGGGTGATGAGTCTTTTTCCCTATCCTTTGTTATTTATATTGCCTAAAAGCCGTTTCCTTTTCCCCTAATATCATTTGTTATTACAGTAGCCTTGTCCCCATTGGTATTATTTTGTTGTGCATCCACTTCAGTTCCATAATCCCTCCAGCTTCAATGGAATACTGTGGAATGATGAGAGTTGTTTGTTTTTCACATCAGTTCACATAGTATTAATTACAGAGACAAAGAAGAAACTATGAGGATCTGAAGAATTACAGAATCATTGTGTATTTGTAGTGGCATGGATCAGAATGAAAGCGTGTCTACAGGTTTCACAATAATTATAACAAAAGAATGGAAAAATAAAATCCATAGCTATAATTACAATCATGAAATAATTATCATGCTGAGATACAACTACACTAGGTTTCACATCAACAGTGGTCCAGAATAAGGTCAAACACAAGAAACTATAAAATTTTATCATGAGTTGCAAAATCATGTGAATAGAATTTATAAAAATGACATTGTCATAATGATAGGTGAGCTGAAAAAATAGCTGTCACATATATGTATTGGAAACAAGCGGAGAGAAAACATTAAATTCAAATGGGCAATATCTCTGGATTTTCCAACATCTAACTCTTTTAGGATTACCAGCAGTTTATTTAGACTTAAAGATAAGTATAAATAGTGCAATTTGAAAAAAATTTATGTTGAATCTTTTTTTCTAAGCAACAATAAACAGATTGTAAGATGTGCTGTGACATGCTATTAATATTCAAAGGAAAGATAAAATACACCGATCATTTATCAAAGGTGAAGGAGGAAAGCACCACAAAAAAAAAAAAAAAAAAAAAAAAAAAAAAAAAAAAAAAAAAAAAAGAAAAAAGAACCATAACAACACACACACACACTCACACGCTGTGTAAACAAACAAAAAAACACAATATTTCTGATTATGTCCTTAGTCTTGAAAATAGAAACATACGACTGACCTTGCACAGGCAGCCACGGTAAAACCGGCCACAAGATATTAATTGGATGTACTGAAAACTATGCCATTTAGTCTTCTTTTTGTTCAACCACAAAGTCCATCAAGAGTTGTTGTTTACCATTGACTATGGAAGAATGCATTTCTTAACAATAATTAAATATAACTTCTTGAATTACTACCAATTTCCTGATTTAACAACAGGATGCTACTTTGCCAAATAATTACTCAGCAAATTAAATTAAACTCTTATGTTCATTGAAAAAGTGTGTTAATTCTTTAATGCATATTCATCTGACTGTTTATTACACATGGGGGGAATAAGTAATATAATAACTATTTTGTCTGTTGCTCTACTGATTATATTAAGATAGAAAATGAAAACTATAACTGGGTAATTACACAATAATGAAACTGAAACTATATTGTAACTCCTTTACTGAACATATTAACACCCAGTGGCAATGTTGAAGAGAGCAGGAACTTGTGCGAAACCACAACAATTCGACGCACAGCGACAGAAACAAAATTGCATTGTTGAATACTTACACTAGAATCTATTACATCCAAATGTCACTAAGGGAAAATATTTTTTCCCCTGTTTGTGGAAATGTAAGCTAACCTAGAATTTCGTAAACTGCATAACAAAATTTGTTTACAGAATAGCGGGCTTTGCTGAATGTGATACCTCAGCTTTAGAGTCATTTATGTAGTTAATTCAGGCAATAAATCAAACTAAACAGTAAATTCAGGTATTAAGTCAAGATTAGACAGTCAAAATTCAAGTTCTAAATCTATCCAAACAGCCATAGAAGGACTGAACATGTAATATTTGGTTTCAGTATAATTTAGTTAAAGTTATTGTAACATTACAGTCACTTTTAGAAACATTCAGAATAACAAATAGTCAAAAGATAATAAACCTTGTAGCAAGGAAATCCTACTAAAAAGCTGAAAACATTAATAGCTAAAAGCCGATATGGAAAATTAACACGCAATTACATGCTGTAAATTTGAGAAGTCGCATTTTGGAAAAATTTAGTAAGTCAACTTACAGCAAGAAAGAAACGTGATTTTTGCTTATATAACATATTTTACTGAGCTTTGCAAAGGTTGTTTTTCAAACATTAAATAGTAACGTTAGACACATGGCACAAGGTAAAATTAACCAGTTTAGATAATAAATGTAAATTCAAGAATATCCAGAATAGACTATAATTTTTTAGAAACAGTTTCCAGTAATCCTCGTTAAGAGGTATGGAGTACTTTGAATAGGATGAAACATTTTTACAACTTGTAAGAAATATAGCTGGACTTCTATTGCATCATGCGGAAGTAGCGTTTTCTTTAGAAATTCATAGTAAATCTAAGAAAACAGGTAAAAACTGCAAAATCGTTCAACAGTCATTTGAGAACACGTAGAATCATTTAAAGTAGGTTTCAAAGAAATCAGAAACTTATTAGTGGGGTCGAAATTTGCAATTGCCCCAATCAAAATGTTAGAAGAGTAAACATGGCTTGCTTAGTATCAAATGAAAGAGCATTCAATTAGAAATAAAATAATAGTTGTTTCAGCCTCGTAGCTGCAAAATTGTAGAAATTAGAAGCAGTTTTGAGTAAAACAGAAAATTATTTTTTGCAGCTAAAATATTGAAGATACAAAAATTTTCATAAGGATCAAATTTACATTGACTTAAAATCCTAGCTACTGTTAAAATTTCAGAGCAATAGGAGAAAAATGAAAAAATTATGATGAAATCGGCACAAGGATACATATTTTTTCACTTCGAGAGGTCACCTGACTGGCTGGTGGAGGAATTTTTTCTAGAAGACAGTGAGTCTATTTATATGAACGACGAGGACTATATGAAATCTTTTGCTGGAAACCACTGGGGCAAGAAGGTTGTCTGTTTGTGCTGTGCTTGGTGCTTAAAAACGATGCGTGTGCAGGGGCAACCATCTGAAGATTTAGTAGGACAGAGGAACAGTTTAAAATATTTTCAATGTGACTTTAAATTTTTGTAACGGTGTTTGGTCTGGTCTGATTGCTTTTAGTAACTTGCAGTCAATGAAGTTGGTGAAGATTTTGCGATTGCCTATCGAATGTTCGGACTTTTACAATTTTTATTGAGAATATAGTGAAACTTTGAACTTTAACTTAGCAGCAATGACTTTTATTACTATGTGAACCTTAACTTTCCTAATTTGAGGTTTAATCAAGTTAGGTGGCGGCCGTAAGAATTTAGAACAACCGAATATCCAAAACGGTTGGAGTTGAGGTGATTAACTGTTTATTCTAACCCTGCAAGCAGTTATTTGTCTTACAGAGTGTTTTTGATATGATACCCTCCTCCCTTCGACTGTGGTGAGTGATAGGCGCATTTTATCCTTTCTTTCATTTATTATATTTTAGTAGATAAGCAAATGGCTGCCTTTGTCCTGGACACTCTTTTAATAAGTAATATTAATATACGAACTAAATAGAACTGATTGCATATAACCAAGCACCACTTTACCAAAGAAGCTTTGAAAGTAATGTTGCTAATGAATGAAAATGTGAAAACACTATACCAAAGAAGAATGTACCACCATATTAGAGAAATAGAAATAAGTGACAACACAACTATGAGTCTAAAAATATTACCATCTGCAGCATACGTAAAATGTAAGAAGTTAATTAGGGAGAACAAACTAGTAATAGGGATTGACTAGAAGACATGTGTGAAAATTTCACGAATAAAATACGATTAATAGTGTAGAAGGTGGTTTGTAATAGGATGAAAGAAGAGCCGCCTCATTTTTAACAATTATTTATTTTTTTAGTGTGATAGGCGCATAACAAAATATTACAAAACAATTAGTAAGAAAGAATCAAAGTAATTGGTAAAATCCTTTGAATGCGTAAATCATATGTATGGCAAAATTTCACTGTCCTTATAGTCCAAGATCCCAGAGCCCCCAGACCTACGTCATTTTAGCAAAGCTCAAATTTTGAGGACGAATAGAGTAATATGTAGTTAAGAACGTATGCGTACTCTCCAGCATGGAAGCAGGGCCCTTTCAGAGGTAGTGGGTAGATGAGGTTCAAAAAAATCGTGCTAACCTACATTATAGTATGAAAGCTGGTTTTTATATATGTTTTACAGAATATTGTTAAAAACCAAAATTCATTATTGCCAGACACTTCCTGTGGGCCATTACTTCAGCCAGATGCTTTAAAGGTCGTTTAAAAAGGGGGTAAACTACGTCATAGTAGCAAGTCTAAATTTTATATATGTTGCTCGGAGTACTATTTCAAGACATTGTGTAAGCAGCCAGACCAATCCGATGGGCGAAAATTCCTCCCAGACATGATAAATGTTCCATTCTGAATATGAGCGCGTGATCAGTATTCATGCTCATGAGTGCGAGTGAGATATCTTGTTGTGAAAAAAGTGTAGGTAGATTATGTTGAGAAGTAACACCAGTTTCATAGTTTTCGGGTCAGTAGTTAGGAAAAAAAATCGGTGGCCTTAGAACTTGAATACACATTGTATAAAGACTAATTTTTCAATCAAGAGGTTGGAAGAAGCAACTCTTCCGATGGCGGAAGTGCTTCAAATCAACCAAGAAGGGCTCCTGGACCAGTAGGAGTGTCTGTAGCCAAGAAGCTGGAGGCTGTTTTAGCGTGCATTCGAGGTTTCAGGTGGATGGAACCAATAGGCTGTGTTCTCTCTGCACCAACGGAAGAAGAAATACTGCCTTGAAAACTAAGGAAATCGCTGATATGAACGTCGCACCTCTTCTTGTGGCGTAGAGCGTACTTTTTCCGCCTTCAAGGGAATTTTAATGGAAGAGAAAAGAGGGTTTACTCCAGAAAATCTATTAAAATATTTCATTGTTCAGTGCCATATTAGGAGTTCTTAATGAGTGATTTACAGTTAACAATAAAGACACAATCTTATGAACATATAATAGTGGCTTATGTCGCGTGTTTTAATGTGAACGAGTAATGTAATGTCAGAAATTTTAAGGAATACTTGACATTGTATTACAAAGTCACAATGTTTTTGGCATAATGGCAATATGTATTTCGTGTTTTAAATTTTATTTCCCTTTAAACTGGGTGAATTCCTAAATCAGAATTTAAAAGACCTATAAAAAATGAAAACATTAATCAAATAAACCTAAGTTAATTTTTTAGTGCCTAAAAATCCGGGACTTACGCAGAAGTCAATCAAAAGCAAGGAAAGTTACAAATTTTTTTGTAAGTCATGGTGTTTAATCTAAAACTGTGTGTACTGGTTAGCATTATTATTATTATTTCTATAGTACTAATTATGTTGGTGATGGAGCTTTGAGGGATATTGGTCAGAGAAATAGGAATACTGCATGGAAGGGGAAAGGCGACCATGACCACAAGCTTTTGTTGGTGTTGGTGTTGTCAGGGATTCGACCAAATTACCAAGTGTAGTGACGAATAATTTTCCAAAAACGCTTAAGGAAGTCAAAACTAAAATTTGTAAATGGGGGAGAAATTTAACATTCCAATTATAAAAGAAAATTTTAAAAAAATGTATATAAAAAGGGGTTAATGGATGACTGGGGGAATTACCACCGGAGTGTTAGCTCCATCACAATTAAAATTAATAGTAATAATTGACTGCCGAGGGATATGTCACAATATGTAGTTAATAAATGATTTTTTGATAGTTGCAATTGGTACAAGAGTTAGCTGTTTTTTTTTATTATTATTATTATCATTATTTTTTTTTAAACTGTATTTTCTTGATTAGTGAATAATGCAAAACAGAAAGGACTAGAAAAACTAAAAATTTAAGAAGTTTAATCAGACTGCCGTGTTTCCTCTTACCACGTAACAGATATGTTGTTTCTTGAGAAATATTAAAGAACAATGTTTCTGAACCTTTTTCAGCCTAAGGAACAATGTCAAAAATAATGATGTGGATCACTAAATCATATGGACCCAATTTTACCTATGTATATTATTAACATCTGGGACATTTTTACTGTACCACTAGTTGACCCGGTGTATTGATGCAATGAATTCTTCACAGGAGTTCAGCCGAATAGTGTTGAAAAATGACGTTTCAACAACCGACTCAGTTGTCTTCATCAGGTCTACTAGTTCAGATACTATTATCTGAAATCACAAACTAGACTGGCTTAGCAGCCGGCAAAATTCTAACTCCGTCTACGGATGATTGTCAGGACGCCCAATCAGTGTTCGGCAGAACTGGAAAGCCACTGTGGCACCGCTATCATGATCCGCCAACCGAGGGTATCTATGTTGCGGGCTGCGTATCGAGCCATACCCGGTCACCCATTCAAGTACTCACCATGCCTAACTGGTAGCCAGATGTGCTGGCGAACTTAATCTACACCGTCAATTTGCATCCATTACGCCTTTTTGAGAAGATTTCGCTCATTCAAGTCATAGATCCCTAATAATTGGTCTCCAGGCTTCACCGTCCCTATTGATGTTATTATCGTTCAACTGTATTTCCAGTGCCTCCCCAATTACTGAGTCCCAGGATGAAGAGACCGTGGCCAGCACCACCGTTTTATCAAACTCGAAAGCTATCGCGCAGTTTTCCACTTGTACCAGCCTTAAGTGTCATTTCTGCTCAGTAATACGTTCAGCGATCTTTCTGACTGTCTGTCCGATGTAAACTTTGCCACATGGTATGAAATAAATTCCAGGAATTCTTAGGCCTAAATCATTCTTAACCAAACGAAGCACATCACGGATCTAGGCGGGCGGCCGGAAAATGCTTTTTATACCAGACCACGCCAAGAGTCTTCCAATGTTTCCCAACGTATTCCCGGCATATGGCTGAAAAGCAAGAGTTTTTGATGGTTCATCTTGTTCAGTCGGTGGTCTAGGTGGCTTCTGAATAAATGCACGCCCTATCTGTTGCCGAGAGTACCCATCCTTTTCAAAAACAGTCCTTAGATGTTTCAACCCCATCGGTCCAATGTGGTCAATACGGAGTTGTGTTGTGCTGGGTGATGGTTACTGGTTGCACCCAAGTAATGATCAGTGTGTGTGGGTTTGCGGTACACACTATATGCTAGTGATCCATGAGGTTTACGCTTGATTAAGATGTCCAGGAACAGGAGGCACCCGTCTTTCTCAACTTCTTTCATAAACCGTATGTTGGGATAGATCCCATTAAGATGGTTGAGAAACTCATCCAACGCTTCCATACCATGTGGCCACACGGCAAAAGTATCATCAGCGTAGCGGTAGAAGGAAGTGGGTTTGAGGGTAGCACTCTCAAGAGCTCTCTCTTCAAAATCCTCCATCTAGAGGTTAACTACTACCAGTGAGAGCAGAGAACCCATGGCCACTCCATCGGATTGTTCATAGTAAAAGAGGTCTGCGGTACTCGGCTCAAAATGATGGCGAATCAAGTCCAGAGTGTCCTTAAGCAATCATTTAAAAAATTAACCAAATTGGTGTTTAGAAGGAAGTACTTTCAGTTTTTTCCAATTGTCCAAATTTTGCTTTCCCTTAAAACCTTATTTGGACTATTATTATCATTTCTTAAAAATAACAAAATCGGTCCATAGAAAAAAGTACTTCAATTTTTCCTAAATCTTCCAATTTTCTGGCCAACTTTGCCAATTTTTCTATCTCTAAAGACCTTATTCGGACTATTACGAATATCTAAATACAAATTGGTCCTTAGAAAAAAGTACTAAAAATCACTATTAGTTTTTCAGAATTTTTTGGACAATTTTTTCAATTTTTCTTTCTATAAAAACCTAATTTTGACTGTTGCAAACTTTTTTAAAAAAATGGCCAAATTGGTCCATAAAAAAGGTATTATAAGTTTTCCCAAATTTTCCAGGCAACTTTTCCTAATTGTTATGGCTATTTAAAAGAATTGGACAAATCGGTCCTTAGAAATAAGTACAATTACTTTTTCCTGAATTTTCCAAACTTTCTGTGCAACTTTTACAGTTTTTCTTTCTCTGAATACATTATTCAGACTATTATGAACATTTAAAAAAAAGTCCAAATTGGTCCATAAAAAAAGTCTGCTTGGTTTTTCCTGAATTTTCCAATTTTCTAGGCAACTTTTCCAATTTTTCTTTCTCCAAAAACCTTATTCGGAATATTACAAGGATTTAAAAAAAGATTAGACAAATCAGTCAATAAAAAAGGTACTTTTAGTTTTCCTGAATTTTATAATTTTATAGGCAACTTTTCCAATTTTTCTTTCTCTAAAAACCTTATTCAGACCATTATGAACATTTTTAAAAAAAAAATAAAAATCACTCCAGCTGTTATCAAGTGATCAATTACCAACAAACAGCATATAAATCAAAAAGCATGTTTTGGATCCCTGCGGAAAACTAGTTATGAAGCTTGGAGTTAACGATTAAAAGTTAATTACATGTTGACCACACTCTTAATATTCAGTAACCAAATGAATAATGATGTTAGTGTAGACTGGTTGTTATACTGTACCACTTACACATACACAAAGTAAAAGACAATTGGTCTTGCTTTTATTTTTGTTTATTTCGCCATTCTTACGTTACCAACCCTACCATGTACTGCAATGCCTCTCACCTACAGCAGAACCCTCAGAAAACAGTTGTTTACATAATCCTTCGATGAACAGTGCAGTTATTGATGCCAACTAGAAATTAATAGACTGTTGTAGGAATGATGGAGTTCTACCCTCATCCTGAAAATGCCAGGTTTTTTCCTGGTCATTGAAATAATTGTGGCTCTTAAAAAGTTTGGCGTATAGTTTTTGCTCGCTTTTAGCCTTACTCTTTACAAATACAGTATCTAAATTAATAATATTTTGCCTGCGGTCCTCCTGTACCATCTTCTTGGACCGCAGGTTGAGAAACACTGCAGTAGAAGAACAAAGTGAGTTTCTTATAATGAATTGTGCCTTATGATCTTGTTTCATGCTCGATTCTTAGTTTCACTATTGGTTTCACAACCAACGTTTACAATTTATGACTAAGTTTTAAAGTGATAATCGTATCCTTATCTGTTTATTGTTACTTCTCTTTAATCTGGTTAGTTACAACTTGATCTTGGCTCTGTGCGCCCAAATGCTTAGGACCATTCGTATTTGTACTTGTTTAACAGCTCCTGCTTAGTATTGTCTTCATGACGTATAACTAATTTTTTCCTGCAAGTATCAACATAAAACATCTGAGTAACATATTAACATGCATGTTGTGACATCGTGTATATCTTGTTTGTTTAATTTCACAGATTTGATTTTTTTTTTTTTTTGTGCATTTTAAGTCGTCTTGTATAAATTTAGAATTTGTTCAGAATACTGTACTTTTTTTTCCTGGCTAGTTAACTTGTGATACTTTTATCTAGGTAAGCTCCGCATTGTAGTGGCAACAGTTGCATTTGGAATGGGAATTAATAAAAAGGATATCCGAGCAGTAATCCATTACAATATGCCAAGTTGCTTTGAAAGCTATGTGCAGGAAGTAGGACGTGCTGGGCGTGATGGGCTGCCAGCTTATTGTCATCTTTTTCTCGACAGCAAGGTAGAAAGACTCCTTTATTTTTCTTAGCATGAAATACTTGATGATGTTTAGGAGTTGCTCACTCTTCTAAAAAAATAAAACTGTGCTACTGAGATTTTTTTTTTTTTGCCTTGTTTAAATGGTTCACCCATAATTAGAAATGGAAGAAAGACGCTATATCCTTCATCTCTTTCCTTTGTCTCATCACAACACCCAATTTTTACTTTATTTTTTAATTAATGGTATTAAGAAACGTAAAGCCCCTACAAAATATATTTTTCCTCTTCTACTTCTACTAATAATGGTTGATAATTTGCATAATTTTTTTAAAAGTATTTTTTTATTTTAGGTCTGTTCTTTACTTGACGCCTCAGGCCTCCCTTCCCTTCTTATTGGTTAGATTTTCATCTTGCATATTATCACACCAAGTCATTCAATTCTCTTTGATCCCTAGCCAAATATATTGTGGAGTTATTCTGCTTGTATTGGAGACTATACGTTAAGTCTTTTTCCTTTTGTCATGCCATTTTCTGACTTAAATCACACATTTTCCACAATTTAGTGTTACATCCAGATCCACTCTGGATAGAGACTAGAAGATAGTAAAGAACAAAAGTTATGAAAATTGTTATTAACTGGCATGCAGCTAGCCTTAGTACTTGATAATGTAGTCGGAAGACATGTTGTTATTGTACTCAGTTTGTCATTTTTGTACATTGTGCTGAATCCTGTCATTAACAATATGGTATTAGATTTTGTTTCCTGGTTGACCTCGTGTGCAAAAGACCAATGTTGTGACCTCATTCCTGCACCAAGTGGTTGACACATAGGGATTGTACACAATGACACACAGAAACCCCTTGACTTTGGCCCCAGATACCTACAATTACTTGATACTCGATTTACCAATTGTTCATTAAATTTTTAGTGCTGGTTGTTAAAATAAACGTTTCAGTCTGCTGAATATATTGTTTCAAATTTAATTATACATTTTTATGTTTCTAGATTTAAAAATTTTCACACTTTATACTTTTTGCAGTAGCAGCTCTAAGAGATAAACATTGTTCTAGGGTGGAGATAAAATAGAACTTAGGCGCCACATTCATGCAAATTCTGTTGATCGACACACTGTTAGAAAGTTACTACAAAAAGTTTTTCTACCCTGCAAATGTTTACGAATTTCAAAACTCCTTGAAGACATAAATTTTGAGGATAATAGCTCTGTGGAAGAACCTTTGAAGATACGTGATGCTGACAGGAATGCAGTTGAAGAGTGTTCTTTAAAACAAGAAACACAATGTGAACAAAGTAATGTTCCTTGTCCAGGTCATGAAGTAGCTTTCTCCATTGATGAGACTGTTAGAATGCTTGATATACCGGAGGAGAATATTTCTACAATGCTGTGTTACTTGGAACTGCATCCAAAATCATGGATAAAAATTATGTCTCCAGTATATATTAAGTGTAGAATTCTGAGTTACAAAGGACCAAAGGCCTTAAAGGCTGCAATACGGAAGGTAATATATGTTTTTATTATTTAAATTATACCAG
Source organism: Vandiemenella viatica (assembly GCA_031002005.1). NCBI lineage: Eukaryota > Metazoa > Arthropoda > Insecta > Orthoptera > Morabidae > Vandiemenella > Vandiemenella viatica. The sequence goes on from JARYHS010013630.1 coordinate 338,962,954, forward strand.
TATATTAAATGACTGTCTAAAAATTTGTAAATTTTATGTTGGATGTTTTGTTGACCTAGGTGTATTGTTTCTAATACCTTCACAGATATTTGTGAGTTAGATGTCATAAGAAATAAAATAGCAGTTGTAAATCAATTGTGTATTGTATCAGTTATGTTTTTACAGGAAGAGGTTTAGATTGTGGTTTAGTCTAATAGTTTACATTCGACTCTGGAGCTGATATATTCTTCGGCTGTTTCAATTTAATGTTGGTAATAACACTATTTTTGAAAAGCCAAATAACAGTATTTTTAAATTAATGAGTTAATCTCAGTTCCCAAACAGCTAGTCATTTCATAATGGGTCAAGAAGATTTCATGTGAATGCATATATTTTACACAAAATAAGACTGAGCTACTAATGACACTGTGTACATTATTAGCTACGTTAATTTTTTTTTTTAACTGCTTAACGTCTCCTATAACAACTAGGTCTTTTTAGAGACGGGAAAGGATGGGGAGCAAGGAATGGGAAGGAATTCGGCCATGGCCTTTTGAAGGAAGCATTCCGGCATTCACCTGGAATAATTTGGGGAAACCATGGAAAACCCAAATCTGGATGCCCGGACGGGGATTCGAACTGCCGTCTTCCCGAATGCGAGGCCAGAACGTTAATGACCTTATATCTGATAGTGTTTTGGTAGAGTATTTTGGTGAAGTATTTTTTCTTATTTTGTCAGTAAAAATGACAATTTATCTCTGTCAGGGCTATTGTTTAATTGTTTTAAATATTGGACAACTTTTAAATATCCTTATATACATACATCTACATCTATACTCTACAAATCACAAATACTGTGGGTGGCAGAGGGTGTGATGTACCAATCCTAATTCAGTGCATTCCAATCCCAAACAGAATGAGGAAAAAAAGAATACATAAATGTATCAGTATAGCATCTTATTTCTCGAATCTTATCCTTCCCGTCATTGCGACCTAAATAGGTTGGCGGAAAAAGTATTTCGTTGCACTTGTTAAGTAAAGATTCTTGCATATTCTCCAACAAATTCAAACGAAAATGACATCGTCTGTCCACCAAACAATCCCAGCCCAACCCACGTATCAGCTCTTTGACACTTACGTAAGGACTGTAACTAGCAGTCACGAATCGAGCGGCTCTCCTCTGTACTTTCTCTAACGTTTCAATCAATCCCTTGCAATACGGATCCCAAATTCCACAACAGTATTCCAAATGCGGACGCACTCATGTTTTGTATATTATTTTCTTTGTATGAGCATTACAACTTCTCAAAATACGACCAATTAATCGTAATTTAGAATTAGCTTTGCCTATGACGGAAGTTATGTGCAAGTCCCATTTCATGTTGCTTTGTACTGTTATGCCTAGATACTTCAGGGGATCCACCGTGTCAACAACTGAATTGTTAACTTTGTACTCGTGAGCAAACAGGGTCTTTTTATTACTTATTTGCATTGCTTTGCACTTTTTGCAGTTAAGTGTAAGCTGCCGTTTACGGCACCATTCCAAAATAACAACCAGATCACGCTGAATTTCTAAGCAATTGTCAGAACACCTCACTGCCCTATAAATAATTGCATCATCAGCAAAAAATCGCATCCTGCAATCAACGTTGTCACCGAGATCGTTTATAAAAATTAAGAATCGAAGTGGTCCTATTGCACTTCCTTGAGGAACGGCCGAAGTAACGTCTAGCTTAGAAGAGGCTTCACCGTCAAGCTGTGACCGACCAGTTAGAAAATTGCGTATCCATTTGCAAATCTGATCCGATATACTGTACACTCGAATCTTCGCTGAAAATCGGTTTTGTGGTACAGAATCAAAAGATTTCTGAAAATCCAACTCATGTGTTTTCTTCCTACAAATCCTTCAATCTAAAGTAAAGAAATCTTATAAGTATGGTTGGTAACTAATAGGAGAAGACTTTGATGTGATAATAAATCTTGTGAAAACTTTGAATTTTAACTGTGCTATCTGTTAATGCGGGTTTTACCCCTGAAATTTATTCCTCAAATCCCTTCTCCTGTCCAAAAGGAGAAATCCACCCAGTGTCTGTGAACATTTATGAACCCAAAGCGAAGAAACAAATTGTTGTATTTTGTGGTAAAAGAACAACAGTAATCATACATCACTATAAGTGTCTGGGCATTCAGATTTGTGTTTTCCATGGTTTCCCAAATCACTCCAGGCAAATGCCGGGATGCTTCCTTCAAAAGGCCATGGCTGAATTCCTTCCCATTCCTTGCCCCCCATCCTTTCCCGTCTCTAAAGACCTCGCTGTTAGAGAGACGTTAAGCACATAAAAAAAAAAACTATAAGCGTCAGGTACTTTTAAGTGGCTTATGTCAATGACAGGGATCTCACTTCAGTGATTCAACATATTCATTTCATTAGTTTACCTTATTCTTGAAATTAACAAGAAGTATTTTCATACTGTAGAAACTGGTAAATAATCTTAAATGGTACGACTGTGACAATATTCTTACTATTGCTTAAATATGGCGGGCTAGTATGGTACCCTCATTATGGCAATCAAATACATGTGTTGGAGGGGGTGCAAATCTTGGTAGTTAGAATTAGTTGTGGGATTTGCTGTAAAGCACAATTGGCAACCAATGAGAAGAAGGAGCTGGATCGGATGTAAACAGTTGACATGAGTTACGAGAAGGGAGTACTAGGAGAATATAGGCTGTATATGAGCAATGTAGCTTGGATGGATGTTGGTAGAGGAATTGTACATGGAAAGAAGAGATGACTGCTGCCATAAACTAGTATTTGATTTCAAGCACAGAGAGGGTAAAAATTTATTTTGGGCAAATAAGGAAGTGTGGCACCTGAGCTGTCTCTCTATCTGTGGGTCAGCCGACCAGTAGAGATGTTTTCGCACCTGAGGAAGATGACAGAGCTAGTTGTCGAAATTTCATGTTTTCACAACACAATCTGGCAGTACAGACTTCATTGCAGTTGTATGCCAGTAAAGTCTCCGTTCTTACAAAATTTATTATGTTCAGCAGTTCATGCTTAGAGAAATTGCAACCAGGGCTTGTGCTCCTTTTGCATTTAATTAGTTAAATTATTAAAAATGCAGCATTTTCCCTCAGGCATAGAAATTTGCAGTCCATGTTCAGAAATTGATAACTTTGTAGGGGCTATTTTTTTTTTGTCCCTTGATTGTTTATTACGTATTTTAAATATTTTGCTTGAATCTAGTTTCTTTGTAGGCTTTGTCCATATACTTTATGCTGTACTGATTGAATATAAATGTTCTTCTTCCTCTACAGAGCCCTCCTTTGGCAATGGCTGTGGCGCTAGATCAGCGACGTGGAATATCCCATGAAAACAGCAGTCAACTAGAATTTCCAGTGGTTGACATAGCATCTGCCATTAAATGGGACAGTGGAATGGTCAAGAATCATCTAAAACAGTTAGAGTGGACTAAAGGTAGATTGCAATTAATATTGAGAGTAATTTAAACTGTGTTTAGGTAATGCAGTTTTCAGCATTGTTATCATCGTTATCATTGTTATCGTGCTGTGAAGTATGCTGCTGTTTAGTAGTAGTGAATCAGCTTCAGGTTAGTCATTGTATGTTAACAATTACAAAATCTTCTGACCTAAATTTTTTGTGAATCAGAACTACTGTATTGAAATAACTGATTGCATAGACAGTGGAACTCTTATAATGAACAAAACATGAACCAGTTAAATTGCAACAAGTACTTCTTGTACTGTTGGCTCAGTGTGAGAGTGATAAAAAATTTGAAAGCTGTTGTCAAGCAGCTGATTGTGTACGGCCCAATCATATATATTATTTCTATAAGGTATTTTTTTGTCACAAGCCTATATCTTCCTTCATACTTAACCGAAATCAATGAATGAGGTGTCATTTTAAAGCTTATGGTCTCCACTTTGGTTAAATCGTATTTTAAGCAAGAAAGTTTTCGAAATTCGACCCTTAAAGGACAAAAATGTATTTTTTTTTAAAATGCTGTTTTCTGTGTTACAAGTCAGTTATCTCACTGGATACCTATTTGAAACTGTTTTATGAAGTATCGTTTAAGATCTCCGATTTAGTGACGTCATATATTAAGCCAGAAAGTTTTCGGAATTTGACCCTTAAAGGGCAAAAGTATTAATATTTTTGCAATGCGTTTTTGTGTCACGAGCGATTTATCTCCCTTAATATCTAACCGATATAGATAAATGAGGTATCATATTAAAGAATAAGGTCCCCGCCATGGTAACATTATATTTTAAGAAAGGAATTTTTCGTAATTCGACCCTTATAGGGCAAAAATTACATTTTTTTAAAATGCGTTTTTTGTATCTCGAGCCATTTATCTCCCTGGATATCTAACCAAAATCGATAAATGAGGTAGGATTATGAGGAGTAATGTCTCAGCTTTGTGACATCGTATTTTAAGAAAGAATGTGTTTGGAATTCAACCCTTGAAGGGAAAAAGTATAAATTTTTCTATAACGCATTTTTGTGTCACGAGCGATTTATCTCCCCTAATATCTAACCGATATAGATAAATGGGGTATCATATTAAAGAATAAGGTCTCCGCCATGGTAACATTATATTTTAAGAAAGGAATTTTTCGTAATTCGACCCTTATAGGGCAAAAATTACACTTTTTTTAAAATGCGTTTTTTGTATCTCGAGCCATTTATCTCCCTGGATATCTAACCAAAATCGATAAATGAGGTAGGATTATGAGGAGTAATGTCTCAGCTTTTTAAGAAAGAATGTGTTTGGAATTCAACCCTTAAAGGGAAAAAGTATAAATTTTTCTATAACGCATTTTTGTGTCACGAGCGATTTATCTCCCTTAATATCTAACCGATATAGATAAATGAGGTATCATATTAAAGAATAAGGTCTCCGCCATGGTAACATTATATTTTAAGAAAGGAATTTTTCGTAATTCGACCCATAAAAGGCAAAAAAGTCAATTTTTCTAAAATGCGTTTTTTGTGTCTCGAGCCACTTATCTCCCTTGATATCTATCCAAAATCGAAAAATCAAGTACGATTGTGAGGAATAATGTCTCAGCTTTGCTGATGACATATTTTAAGAAAGAAGTGTTTGGAATTCAACTATTAAAGGGAAAAAGTATAAATTGTTCTAAAACATATTTTTGTGTCACGAGCCTTATATTTCCCTTGATATCTAATCGATATAGATAAATGACATATCGTATTAAAGACTAAGGTTTCCGCCATGGTAACATTATATTCTAAGAAAGGAATTTTTCGTAATTCGACCCATAAAGCGCAAAAATGTCAATATTTCTAAAATAGGTTTTTTGTGTTTCGAGCCATTTATCTCCCTGGATTTCTAACCAAAATCGGTAAATGAAGTAGGAATATGTAGAGTAATGACTGAACTTGGTGACATTATATTCAACCTCACTATTCATCGCATTTTATTCGCGAAATTTTCGCACGGGTCGTCTAGTTAATGTATTTAAAAGGTTCTGGTTACCAGTATTTCAAAGGATGTTTTATTTTTCCATTGCAAGTTTGTGAAGTCACTTGTTTGTAGCAATAGAGCCTTTTTAATGCCCGTCTTCATGAATATCAATGACTGCCACTTCAGCATCATGGAAATGACTTTTTTTAGATGGAACATTGAATCATACTATAGTATGTTACTGTTGGAGTACTTACATCATGGGCAAAAGTAGATGAAGTCTGCTGATGGAGACAGAAATTTATTTCCTGGTATTGTGAGACTCAAACAATCAATCATATTTATTTCGAGACGTCCAAGAAATTTGAAACAAAAATTTCAGAAGTATTCTGTTTTCTGACACAGGTATTGTAAGTTTTGGAAAATTTCATCATGGCAGTAGAATATTCATTAATTTACTTTGAGTATAATATGCTAATTAATGGGAAGTGTTAAAACATGCTGTTTTAAGTGGCTGTGACTTCACTTTCCAGTTACGGATCCTTCACCCATGATCCCTCTTACAAAGACTGCAGCATGTGAGCCAAAATCTCGGTTACGCAAATAAAATATGCAACATACCTGTTAAATGAAGTTATTGTCAAAAAAAAAATTCTGAGCATGCAAATTATTAATAGCAGTTAATGTTTGCATTTGAATGCATACTCTGTGTCAAAACTAAAAAAAATGAGAGCACAGCTAGGTGAATTAAGAAAAATTATTGACGGTAAAACTGACGACTTCCACCAAATATCAGAAGTCCTTGTCCAATGCATGGTAAGGGCTAATCACAAATGCCAAATTAAGGGTGGAAATATGTTATTAGACAGTAAAGAAGAGAGGTGGCGAACCACTTACTGTGGCCAGATTTGCCATGGAAACAATAATAGATTGTTAATATTTCCGAGGTGAAGGGTATCCATCCTGTGTGTGTGTTTTTTTTTTTTTTTTAATTGTTTGGAAAGTTTTGGTCCTTTTGGTATTGCTAGTGAGAGTCAAGCATTTAAGGGACTGCAAGCTGAGAACTTCTGCAAACCATAATGTTTGCATCAAGTAGGATGATGTAGAGATGTTGGAAACATTGGATGAGAAACGAAGAGTGGGAAACGTACAACAATTTCTCAGAGATGAGAACATGGGAGGAGACGTGCATGGGGAAGAAAGAGGCATGTCTTACAGAGAAGACCAGAGGATTCTTCCTTTAATAACAGGAGGCTGCTTGCAGATAATTGAAGGTAAATAAGACAAGATTGTAGTGTGGGGTAGGAGAGGGGCTAAAGTGTAGAGAGAAAAGCGATGGGGTGCACAGCAAGCCACATAGCCCAAGTATTTCAAAGAAAGTTAAAGGGCCCAGATTGGCATAACAGAGGCCGTTAAACTAATGGCTGCCACTGTCAGCAGGGGCAAAATCATCGAAGAGGCTAAACCAGTGTACACTGTAAAGATAATTGATTGCGATCTATGTGGCCTAAACCACAATTAAAATTAATATTACGTGGCATAACGTAAGTTATTAAGATTTACTTTTAGCATCCTTTGTTTTCTCTGGAGTAATTATTTCAGTTGCATATAAGCTGTGTCAGTCATTAAAACATCGATCTTCATCACAGATAATAAGAAAAAAAGATGTAAGAACCCATGAAGATTTTGGATCAAGTTTATATCATGATACATGATGACATTGACATATGAAACAGAGAGTGTATTAATTCACATGTGATTGAAGCTTTGATTTTCTAGCAACAATTTTAACAGTGAAGAAATGCAACCTGGACCAAGTTGATGATTGAAACTTTTTGCTATAGCACAAGGGACGAGAAATTACATTGAGCTTTATTTTCTAAAAATTCTTTTCAGTTAAGAAACTGCAAAGAAATTAATTGCCTGAAAAATGTGTCATTTTTTACAGGCTTTGAGGCTAGTTTCAATATAATTTACAATTCAGTTTTTGGTTTTAATATTTTTATTTCAACCAGACATGATACCACAATCTTTTAATATGACTATTTCATTCAATCATTTAGGACAGATTCCAGCATCAGGCAGGTCTGTCTGGAACACAGTCCTCTCCATTGGCTTCTGCCTCTCCACCATCCTCCTTTTCCATACTGCCCTGTTCCTTCCTCTACCTTTCAGACATCTTACTACCTTGATTTACGCACTCTTGTTATTCTTAGCTGACACTTCTTCACTTCCAACTGCATATTTTCTGCCTGATATGTAGCTGGGAGCTGCCACAGAAGTGCAGAGAGATTATTTACAGGATTTATTTTTTGTCAGAGGTGACCTCCAGTTCTGAAGCCTGGGTAATGAAAGGAAAAAAGTATATTATAAGAAGCCAGGCCATAGAGTAGGACTGCAGGAACTATACTGGACAAGTTGCAAATTGAACGTATGAGGAAACTGGTTGATGAAGAACCTGTTCAGGATAAAATAGAAATATAAGGTGTTCAGCAGCCATATCATTGATGGAAGTAAACCAGTTAAGTGTGTACTGGTTAAAATAACTGCGTTGTAAACTCACAGCAATGTAACCTAGATGGGTTACTGTTTTTGGCTGAAGTTTTGCTCTTCTGGTTGCCATAATAGTGGATCTCTCTGATTTTGTTTACACGTTATTGTTTTTAAAAGTAGTTTACAGGTATTACTTTCATTAGTCTTTGTAACATGAAAAGTCTTGGCATTAATAACAGTAAAAAATAGTTGCTTATGCTGAAGTGAGTTTTAATTTAATCGTATGTTGCTCATTTTCTTCCAGTTGATGACAAATGGAGGCGTACTGGCATTTCTGTAGAGTTCAGTGTCCTAGGTTTCCGTGTTACTGCCCCTGGAAATCTTACTGCTTCAGAATTAGATGAAGCTCTAGATTCTCTGTGTGAAATGGTAGAAAGCCAAGAAAAGAATGCCTTGCAACAGTTAGAATGCGTTTTTGAAGCACTAAGCAGGTTAGTTTGACATTTTCATTATTGGAATTTTTGTATTTTTACACTTATAATTCGTTAGTGGTATTAACAAAGCAGTTCTTTAAGATTGTTTTATTTCTGAATGTCTAGAGGTTAAGGTTCCTTGAACATGCGAGTTTATTAATTGTTTATGCATTAAATAACTCTGCCCGAGTATAAACTCTGCCATTTTAAGAACTCATCTGTTATATTGAATTAATATTAATGGTCACGCATCCGATAGCTTACAGGTGCATGTGGAGTACAATATCATCTAACAACATAGAATATAACTACTAAATTTATACCATTGTCACTCTTTCACAATATTAAATGTTTTATGCTGTAGGATTTATAACAAACTGAAGAGAATCCCCTCTTAATAGTTATTTGGTAATTTTCATGATTGAAAGTAAAACTTGTGTAAACTATAGCTGAACCCATAAACTAGGTAAAAGAAGTTTTCATTTATGAAAGTGGACTTTTGTTAATAAAATGTTAGTGACTGTACTTTATGAAGAGAATTGGATTGTTTTCCATTAGTGTTCACATAGTGTAAGGTTCATAGTTAAAACCTATTTCTTCTTGACAGTCTTATTCAAATTACCCACTGGGGGTACAATATACTTATTCTTTTGAAGCGCCGGTAATATTTTTGAAACTGTGTCCATTTTTTCCAGCAATGCTGTCTTTATTGAAACAATTTCATAAAGAATGACACATAGCTGGACCATTGTGTCCTGCTTAACACCTTCTTGAGACTTAAATCTCATTACTTACTGCTTGGGAAATAGTGACAAATTACGAAGAAGTGGAATATAGGAGAGTAGGAGACTTATAAATCATTGTAATATTATGTTTGACCATGGACTACTGAATGGTTAGATGCATTGCATCATGGAGCTGCAGTGTGCAGTTGTAGAGCATTAAAAAAAAAAAAAAAAAAAAGAATATACCACCGTTCAATACAGCGAAGGAATGATAGATATGAAAGACATTCCCAGAGAAAATAACCTTGTACTGTAAGGGGAACATAAGGAATTTTAGCCACATAAAGCTTAAAACAAATTATATTTTGACCGACATAATCACTGCAGTTTTCCTGAGGTACCTATTATTGGTGATTTCCTCATCATTATTTGTATGGGTGTTGAAGGTATGTACCAACTGACAGATTGTCATGTGGTTGCTCACATAAAGGCACAGTATATTAGACTAGTCATTACCTCAGCATCTGAGAAAGACCATGGTGATTATGCTTGGTGAAATTTGTTTCAATTTTACTTAGATGGTTTGATTCAGAGAACTTTTTATAGCAGTCATGTCTTTACTAATGGCATGGCAAGTGGTTGTGTAGTTGGGATGTCGCGAGTGGTTGCTATTATATTAACTATCCAACATTACTAAAGATTTTCATCTAACCTTAAGTTTAACTTGCAACCGAAGGGGGGGGGGGGGGAGGAGATTAGCTAGGAGATGTTAATTCTAACAACTTATATCAGGTTCTGACACCAGACAATCTTTGTTCACGCAGAGATTATCAGACTGCGATAGATTTTACTTGCTTACCTCGTGGAATTATTACACCATTCGCTCTTATTCACGATATTAACTTCTGTTACCAAAATTACTAAATTAACATCTCTCACTGATAGTTATAAAATCAAATATACTTGTAACACACAAAATGGGGAGTCCTATACCCTATGTCCCTGGTAACTCTAAATGTCCCAATAATTACTAAATTTTGAAGGTTCATTTCATCCAATCAAATGGTTCATGATATGGCTCTGCTATGAAAGTTGAACTTGCTACAACGTTGGTATAGCCACTTCTGTATCCAAGGAGGTCAATCTGAATCTAAAGTTACCCTACCATATGAAAACTACTTTTAAGTACTACATCTACTATGGTTAAATTGACGACAGACTATTTGGTCAGTATAACTGCCAAATTCAGGGCTGCAGCACCCTCCTTCGAACATGAACACCGTATTTCGTCTGATAACGTTAATTTTGGGTCTACACTCTCGTGTTTCCACGAGCAATCAATCGTTTCACCGCATTAATCACGGTATTGCACTTGGATAGAAAAACAATCCTTATGATACCTTGATATCAGTGGTGTACTAATCACTCACTCTACCACTTAAAGATTGTACAAATTTTCCATCAACAGTTTCACATGGGCAATCCTGACCAAGATATAAATGGATCTCTTCCTACCTCTCTTGGAGAACATCAACTGCATCTCAACTTAGTGACTGGGTACCGTACTCTAGCTTGCAACAATTTATTACGTCCAGAGTCCACATAACACATCTGCTGCTCATTCTTGAAGTCGTCCACATCACATCATAAAGTACACAACATTTTCTCTATTTGCACTGCAACAAGATGAGATCTCAACTCAATTAAACATATACAAAATAATATCCTAACTGCCATCAACACTACAGACTTACTTCAATACTTCAACATGTGATGACATATCTGCACACAGCTAGATACGGTACACTAAGTGTAATCCGTCATCACCAAACCCATTGTGACCAAAATATACCAACTTCCATCAATTTACATACAACAATTCATCACTAGTAGCATTATGCAAGCATTTACACCAAAATTACCATAACTAAGTGTGCCATCACAATCACAAATACTCAATACTCACTTACAAAGCATGTTAAGTTAGAAGTGCTCTGGCCTCAGCCATGTACTCACATTACACTATTACACCTTGCTACTATACCCAACAACTCACCAGTGGCCACAACAAATATTACACCATTATACTTACTCTTCTTACCACCTTTATTCAGCGAGACTTACTGGCAACACAACATTTATCAACTCATTGTTCCCTTCTCACTTTCACAAGATTCATGGCCATGAATTCACCTGCACGCGCGCCTTTACACCGGGGCTTCTCAACACTCAAATACAACATTGCCTCAAGGTGACATTATGTAGACACATTTCTGCCATTTATCCTTAGACAATGCAACTTACTCTCTTAAGTGCAACTTCACAAACCTCCTGAGTGACTTACTACTACCTTAACCTCAAATATAGATGCTACACACTTCACTTCCACCTGACCAATAGACTTAATATTACACCATTAAGCTACTTGTAGCTTGTACCCACACAATGATGACAATTTGGAACCATACACAAAAGAAACACCAAACAGTATTAGCTTAACCTATGAAAATAGGCTGTTAATATGCCAACACGTCTTCAAACTTACAAACTAAAGTACGATTAGCTAGTTAGGTTCGAATTGCTGTTGCATTTTGCCTTAATACAATGTGAACCAGTGTTTTGCTATATAACTTCTAGAAAGGAAACACCTGGGTGTTTACACTTTAATAAGAAGTTTCACACAGTAGTTAACCAAACCCTATTATCGAAAATAAGTCTACCGTCGTATTTTATTACACCTTACACCATTACATCTCTTAAAAAGTCACTAGTTACACATCAAGCTCTGGGGAACCTCTAAATAGTCGCTTCTCTCACACAAATACAATTTATTTCCTCTCATTGCGACTCTTCAAGCTCGCTTGCCACTTACTCTGGTATAGACTTTAACATGCACTTCTGACATGCCAATAAATTGCAAACTGTTTTGCTTGCGTTAAATTACATGCGAAATAAAGCTCAAAGCTACATGCTTTACATTTCAGTTACAATGCTTTTAACTATAGGGATGCCCTACTTACTGACAAGAGATTAAAATGCTCTTACTTTCACTTACGAGGGTGGATCAAATATAAACGGGATTTTATTTTTTATTTAAATTTATTTATTTAAAAACACAAGGTAATTACAATTTATTTTTCCACATAGTTTCCTGCTTTGGAAATACATTTTTCCCAGCGTATAGGCAGATTTTTGATGCCCTCATCATAAAAAGAACACGGTTGTGTCACCAGCCAGTTGCGCACGAAGTCTTCCACACTCTCGTCATCTTCGAATCGTTGCCCTCCTAGAGCTTCTTTAAGAGGTCCGAACAAATGGAAATCGCAGGGCGATAAGTCTGGACTGTAAGGAGGGTGATCAAGTATAGTCCAGTGCATTTCCTGTAGTTTAGAGACAGTTAGAGATGCATTATGGGGTTGTGCATTGTCATGGAGGAGAATGACCTGTCGAATCGGTTGGTCTCTTCTTTTGCGGTGATATGCAACTCTCACCTTCTTCAACAACTCGCAGTAGTAAGCAGCATTGATTGTGTGTCGCTCATGCAAAAAATCAATCAGCAAAATGCTTCGTCGATCGAAAAAAACAGTTGAAAGAACCTTGCCAGCTGACAATCGACTCTTGGCTTTCACTTGTGCTCCCTCCCCTTTCCTCCGCCACTCCCTACTGGCTTCTTTGGATTCTGGAGTGTAGTGGTGAACCCATGTTTCATCTCAGTTAACGATCTGACTCAAAAATGCATCACCTTCTTCCGCAAACCTTGCTGTAAGCCTCTGACAGACTTCCAAACGTCTCAACTTCAGATTTTCGGTCAAAAGGTGAGGGACTCATGTGGAACACACTGTACGGAACTGTAGGTGTTTTGTGATGATCGCTTGACAGCTCCGATTCCGACTTGTTCTGCAATTTGTGATACTCTCGCCCGTCGATTGACGTCAATAATGTCTTTAACCGCAAGAATGTTTTTGTCTGTAACGCTGGTCCGGGGACGGCGACCTTGTTGCTGATTGTCCATATTTTGTTGTCCTTCCTTGAACTTTTTATGCGAGAAAAACACACGCGTCCTTGACAATGTTTGATCACCGGACTGTGCAGTCAATCTCTGGAAAATTTCCGCCGCTGTAACTCCTTCAAGAGCAAGAAATTTTATAATAACGCATTGCGCAGTGGAGGGGTGCACCTGATGCTCCGACATCGTGAGCGTTACTGACTAAATGGCGGTAAATATCTAACAGCACGCTCTCCCCACTCCTAATGGTCCCACCTAAGCATAGCAGAAGTGCGGGGCCAGTACTGCCAATTGTTGATGTTCAGGAACAACAATCCCATTTATATTTGATCCCCCCTCGTATTATGAAGTCTTGCTGATGTTCGCTGCGCCGTTCTCCTGGAGCCATATTGTTTACAGCGGTTGCTACGGCCACTTGTCGCTGGATGTGCGCGCCCATTCGCTGCCGCCATCTTCTCTGCTGGTGCCATCTGTACGCTATCTTGGGCGTTAACTTGTAGCACACCATCTGCTGTCTCTTTGGTCAACTGTAACTTTTTCAAACTTCCAAATATAAAAAGATTTTTACTATCTTTCGTAATACTATTTCCAGACACCCCTTCTTATTGTAAGGCTACGCAATTGCCGTCGGACTGTCTCCAAATTATGCAAAACAAAATAGAATTAATATTCAACGACTTATTAATCACGAAACAACAAGTTTCTGCTGTAAGAGGTTGGTAACAACTAAACACACATTTTTGGAATTAATCACACACAACCAAAGGAGCCAACTTCTGCAGTACTGTGCGAGGCTTACTATGGGACATGAAGGTTCCCAGAAGAACAAAAATTGTCTTGTACAAATCATATCTCATTCCTATTCTCACATATGCTTTGGAAACATGCACACTAACATCAAGGGACCTTAGCAAGATCCAAGCATGTGAAATGAAGTTTCTTAGAACGGCCCTCCAGAAAACTAGACTTGACCGCATAAAGAATGATGAAATTAGATCAAACCTAGAGCTAAGGGAATCCATGGAAGAGAGACTTAGGTCATCAAGACTTCGATGGTTTGGGCGTGTGAAGAGAATGACTAGTAAAAGACTGCCAAAAACTTATTTGGAAAAAAGGATACTGGGCAAAAGACCAGTGGGAAGACCAAGAAGAAGATGAACAGACCAACTGAAGGAGGACGTAGAGAGAAGAGGCTGAAATTGGGAGTACATCACAGACAGAGAAACCTTTCTGTACAGGAAAAGGTGGAAAACAATCATCTATAACCAAGGCTCGTAAACCACACCCGGGAAACTGGAGATGGTCCCCAACGATAATGATGAATCACACACATGTTTGCTATCCATACTTCTGAAAACCAGTTTGTAGCGGGGATGTCACGAGTGGTTGTTATTATATTAACTATCCAACATTACTAAAGATTTTCATCTAACATTAAGTTTAACTTGCAACGGATGGCGGGGGGGGGGGGGGGGAGATTAGCAAGGAGATGTTAATTCTAGCAACTTATATCAGGTTCTGACACCAGACAATCTTTGTTCACGCAGAGATTATCAGACTGCGATAGATTTTACTTGTTTACCTCGTGGAATTATTACACCATTCGCTCTTCTTCACGATATTAACTTCTGTTACCAAAATTACTAAATTAACAACACTATCATGAAACACAATATAGTAGCAGGATGTGGGGCTATGGATTCTTTAGTCTACGAGTGTTATTGAGACCAAACAGAGCGGATTAAGTTACTAACCATTTAATATAAAAACCTAACATACATTTTGTCCGATTTCCAACTACTTGACATGAAGAGAAAATGACACGTCTTTGCATTAATACTTGAATTTACTGCTCAAAGGTTAACACATAATTACTGTCTCACTTTAACAAAAGCTTCACAAAATCAATCACTAATTACTTCACAATAACAACACAATTTCGCCGCTCTCTCTCTCTCTCTCGACCAATAATCACTGAACACAACGACGACGGAATACTTATTATTGCTGGCGGCTCACGTCTACCATCAAAATCAAGGAGAAGCTTAATCAACCCAACAGGTTACACCGGGCAGTTCGAACTACGTTTAAACTTATTATCCATCACAAAAGCAAACCAAATACTTTAGAAATAACCGCAACAATTACTGAATACTTTTAGTGACAAACTAACTAATTTAGAAGAACAACAAACTAATTTGGAGACCAGCCGAGGCATTGCGTGCCTTACCTGCATTATGCGACTACATGTTTACTGGATGGCTGCTGGTTCAAGATGGACTGGCACAGCGTGCCTTACTGTTTTGTTAGAATAAAGCGTCACTCGACTGCAAGTGCATCATGCAACCGTGCTAAGCCAATGAGAATAACGGAACCATCTGATGTCACACTGTCGCGTGTTGACCGAGCGAGTGGCGAACTTACCCACTGTGGGTCCGTCCTAGCACCTACTTACTGTCGGCTGAGGTACTTCGGGTTTCCAGTCGGCATCTGTAAGCTCCTGGCTAGGATAAAATACATGCACAGAGACTTAATTTATGTAAAATCAGGATGTAGGTGCTCCTTGAAATGATCTGAAGAGTTGTGGCTACGTGATTTATTGTTGAAAGCAGCGGTGTGGTACATGAAATCGGTGTTTCCTGGTATTGGAATAGTGGACCATAGGATCCAATGTTAATGCAGTATGCATTCCAAGCCAGCAGAGGGAGAATGATAGGAAAAATGCCTAAAATGGCCTAATTGGATGGTAACAGGTCTGCCCCACAAAATTTCACACCACGGACTGGGGCGAATCGTGTGCGCAGAGAGGCGCCCTCGATTCAGGAAGGTGGGGAAAGCCTTCCTCTCATTGGCTGTTTGTCACGACGATCATGCTTGTGGTTCACGTGCTAATAGTGTGTAAGCCTCGTGTACCCGCCGTGCTATACAGTGTTCCCACAGTAAGGACTGCAAGACCAGCGTCCTTTGCGCGGGTGTCATATATAAGCAGTGTAACCTTCGTACTACTGTGCTGGCTTGGAAGCACTCCGCCTTCATTACCGCTAAACTCTATACTAAAATCTATACAAAAATCAGCTACCGCGACAGTTCCGCCGCATGGAAAAGATTTTTCATTGTCTTTACAGACGAAAAATCTTCCGCGAGTGTCAATTCAAAAAATGAAAATTAACAAGAACTAAAATCTACAATATTTATAATCTACCAGATATGCTGTAAATTTGGTTAGGCTGGTTGCCTTGAAATTTTTACTGATATAGAAAACACTCCTTAACTACAATGATTATACTGGCATAATGCATGACATAAAAATTTACATATAATTCTCAATTGCTCTTGCTTTGATTAGATTAACGGATTTGTAACATTTGTGGCTTTAAAGTATTAAGTAGGTAACAACTGGAGTAATGCTCCAACTAAGTTTTAGGTTCCGGGTTGCTCTGTTTACAAACATCAAGTACAACTTTGATAAACTGGGACCTTTAAATGTCTGTTTACAGCTAGTAAAGCTGTGCTGATAAGCTCACAGTTCAATTGGTTATAGTTTTCACTTAGAAACTAGTAAAGTCTTTGTTACTTTTGTAGAAACAGTAATGAAAGTTGCACAGTTGAATAATGATTTGACTGAGGATTCATTTAACACTGTTGACATACTAGATAAGTGATACTTTACAATTTTGTTGTTATACATAGCTTTCAAAACAAAAGTTTGTATACAACCACTTCAATTTGTTGACATTAGACTGTGATGTTGTTATTGCAGTCACTGCTCTTAAAGTTCGTCATTTAACAACACTTCTTGTCATTGCAAGAACTGTAACGATCTGATTATGAGATAAAAGTTTTGACTGTTACATTTTACACACAAAGATGAATATAGATATACATATAAGAAAGTCAGTTCAACATCAAATAAAGAGGAGCGTGTCAGATATCCTTAGCTATTTTATGCATTCTTTCTTTCAATGAAGGGTGAAATTCTCTTTTGCTATTTTAAATTTAGCTTGAATGGTGAGCTCTCGAACACAACGTGCTGCTCGTGAGCATTGAACAAGATTTCAGGTGTTATTTACTTGCCTTGCAGTAAAAATACTCTGTGTTTCCCCTTGGTTTAATAATCCCTTTTTTTTTAAAGACATGTTTAGACATATTAAGTGTAACTCTTCTGCATTTGAAGTGTACCTTGAAGTTAAGAGGCTTCTTACTGATTCTCAATTATCATGAAATGAATTTGTCTCTCGTAAGAAAGACAGTGGATGATCGGCTTTAAGAGTGAGGTTCTTTCTGCACAAAATAAACTCTGAATTCCTTTGGTTCTTTACTTGTATAGGCTTCTTCATTGTGATATATGAAGTGTGAGATAGTCTTTGCTTATTCTAATTGTGTACCCTAATGCTATGTGGATATCAGTACGCAAATTATTCAAACTGGCTTGTTAGAGAAAACATTTGTGTTATTTGTTTTGTTTTATTTACAAACAGTGTGTATGTTCCTCTAGGATGCGAGGATGTTATATGAATGAAGCGTTCGCATTGAGCTTATGATCTGGCGAGTCGCAAATCTTAATACAGCGTCCACCATTAAGAATAAATTGCTGGCTGTTTAGAACCTTCTTGTTATTTCATTATTATTATTGTTATTATTACAAGGTTCATTATACTGGTATAGTGTAGCGATGCGTTGGCAATGTATGTACTGTGTGTTAGTTCGCGGGACGGAAGGCTTTGTGATATTGCCGCTGGCCTGGGCGAGTACGCGGAGCCTTATCAGAGTTGAGCTCAGCCGGCCCGTTGACCTCCTGTGATGTCATAGGCGGCCTTGCTTATCGCTTGCGGAATGCAACGTGAGCCCGGCGGCCATCTTGGCGTTATCTGTGACGTGTTGGGTCGAGCCCCCCGCGCACGTGAGTTTGTTGACAAACAGACTACGTGGCTGTGTTTACTAATAACTTTTGTCCTCGTATCGGAGCCCCGTTTTCCGTTATTTGCATGGCTTGGACATTGCTATTATGTTATGCTTGTGGGGTCAACGACTAAAATGATTATTTATATGGTTTTGGATAAAGGAAACAAAGAAACTGCCGCGAGGCACTGAAAATAAGATAGGATAGGGAAAATAAACAGTTACCCGTCACTTACCACAGATGAAGGCAGGAGGGCGAGATACGTAAAAACACAGAAACACATGAATTGCACAATATTTCGACCTTAGTCTTACTCATGTGGGAGGTGAGACATATGGCAGGGGGAAAGATGTGGTCACATCCCAACCCACCACATGAATGAAGCACAGGCGGAAAACGTGTGGTAGTGGTAGAATTGCCGGGAAGGGGGGGGGGGGGGGGGAAAGGCTTGACCAGCGATGAAAGTGAAACAAAACAATATAATCTTTGTGTAGCTTAATTCAAAAAGTTGAAAATAAATAATAAAGTTGTAAATAAATAATAATAATAAAAAAAATAGTAAAACATAATATAATGATATATATAAAAATAAAAAATAAATAACCGACTGTAAAGTGAAATGAGAGATGGCAAGTGACAGGTTTAACGTAGGTTTAGGCCAGGGGTGTGTCTGGTATCAAGGATATGTTGATAGGCTAGTTCCCATCTGCGGAGTTCTGAAGGGGTGGTGGTATTCGGAAAAACTCTAATTGCTCTGACTGTAAAACAGGTGTTGAGGTTGTTTGAATTATGGAAGTTCGCATGAATTGCCACGGGATGGTCTGGGTTGGAAGTATAAACTGTTTGCCTGTGGCCATTCATTCTGTAGGAAAGTTGTTGAGTGGTGAGACCAATGTAAGAGGCAGTGCAGTGGATGCAGGTGAGTTGGTAAATAAGGTGAGTGGTAGCACATGTGGCATGTCCAATTACAGGGAAAGATTCGCCTGTGACAGGATTAGAGTAAGTAGTGGTGGCAGGGTGCATGCTGCAAGTTTTACAGCGGGGTCTGTAACATGGGAAAGATCCCTGTGGAGGTCTAGGGGAGTCGGCAGGTAAATACTTGTGGACCAAGATGTTGTACAGATTGGGCGGTCTGCTGAAGCAAGTGCGGGGAGCAGTGGGTAGGATTTTGGGAAGGAGGAGACGCATTTCAGGGAAGGAACGTAAGAAATCATGCCCACGGTGGAGTATCTGGTTGACAGATTCCAGGCCAGGAAAGAATTGGGTGACAAGTGTTGGTCCACGGTAAACTTTAAGAGGTGCAGAACGAGGGTTGTGGGTGATGGCACGGGAAATTTGTTTTTCCACAAGATCATGGGGGTATCGGCGGGAAACAAGGGCTTGGGATAGTTTTTGAGAGTAACTGGAGATTGATTCATGATCAGAACAGATGCGTCTGCCACGGATTGCAAGGCTGTATGGAAGGGAACGTTTAATGTGGAAGGGGTGACAACTGTCAAAGTGTAGGTATTGTTGTAAATTGGTCGGTTTAATGTGTACTGAGGTATGGAGGGTCCCCTGTCGTAGGGTGATATCTACGTCGAGGAAGGTGATACAGGTGTGGGAATATGACCATGTGAAATTGATGGTGTGATTATCATTTAATGAGTTGAGGAAGTCTAGGAGGTGGTCCTCCCCGTGGGTCCAGATCATAAATATATCATCTATGTATCTGAACCACATGAGGGGACTGAGTGGGGAATTCTTCAGAAAAATATTTTCCAGACGGCCCAGGAAAAGGTTAGCATAGGACGGGGCCATGCGGGTACCCATGGCAGTGCCGCGTATCTGGTGGTAAATCTGGGAGTTGAAGGAGAAATAGTTTTTGGAGAGGATAAAGTTGGCAAGGGATATGAGAAAGGATGTTCTGGGAAGACTGTTTGGAGGGCGCATATCCAAGAAGTGCTGAAGGGAACTGAGGCCTTCAAGGTGGGGAATATTGGTGTACAAGGAGGTTACGTCAATCGAAACAAGGAGGGAGTCTGGTGGTAGAGGACTGGGGACTTCTGACAGACGTTCCAAAAAATGTGGTGTGTCTTTGATGTAAGATGGAAGGTTCTGCACAAAAGGTTGGAGGTGTTGATCCACCAAGGCTGAGATTCGTTCAGTGGGGGAACCATAGGCCGCAACTATAGGTCGTCCCGGATATGGTTTCAAACGATTAGCGTGTACTTTCTCTTGCTTATAGCGACTTCGCTGAATGATCACGTTTGGCAAGTCAAGTTATATGGGCCAACAAAAAGGGTTCCTAGTTGTTGGCTTCGTCCTTTGCGGATAGATTCGTCCTTGAGGAGAACTCTATCCCCGACCTTAAATTCAACGGTGTTTTGGGTCCTATCATAGTATTCCTTATTTTTCTCTTTGACCTCTTTGTTAATTTCTCTGGCTCGCTTGTGCAAGCTTTGTAGCCTAGCCTTCAGCTCTGTAGCATAATCTTCATATGAGTAAACAACTTCGGTAGGGCCTCTTTGCAATACGCCTGGGATGTTAGGCACACACGCAAAGAATAGTTCAAAAGGCGAGAAACCTGTAGCTGAGTGAATATTAGTATTTATTACAAAGATGGCAAATGGGACCCAGGAATCCCAGTCTAACTGATCGTTATCTACGTAGTGTCTAAGGTATTCTGCGATAGTGCGATTCTGTCATTCGAGTGAACCATTACTGGAGGGTGAGTATGCGGTAGTTTGAATCCTCTCTATTTATAGAAGTTGGCATACTTGTTTTAGAGTGTCACTAAGGAAGCAACCACCCTGATCAGACAAAATTTCTGAAGGAATTCCGTAGTGAAGTATTATCTCCTCGACAAGAGCTTTGGCAACAGTGCACGAGTCTTGTGAGGGAACCGCAACTGCTGCCATGAACTTCGAGAGACTATCTTGGAATGTGAGTAAGTATTTGTTACCTTGGTGCGAAATGGGGAATGGCCCGAGAATGTCAATAGCACATCTTTCAAAGACACGTTCTGGTGTTTGGGTTAATACAAGCGGCATCTGAGTGTTACGAGTTGTTAATTTATTCTGTTGACAGCTATGACATTTCCTAATATATTCTCTGATGTCCTGTTCCATACCCCTCCATTGAATGTACCTTTTTACCTTCTCAATTGTTTTATTTACACCTGTGTGGCCAGCCACCGGTGACTGGTGGCATTCCCGTAGGATTGCTTGTTTTTCAGCCTCATCTAGTTCAGGAAACTCATCCTCTGTAGTCTGTGTCTGTGCTTCGACCTTTTGTGTTTGAGTGTGTGTGGTATTAGTGTTCTCTGAGGTGTCCATGTCTTCACTAGTGCCATCATCTTCATTGGTAGGAGTATCTGGGACTCGGTGAACTTCTCTGATTCGACTAAGGGCATCAGCGTTCGAGTTTACCTTCCCACGTTTATAAATCAACTGAAAATTGTACTCAGAGAGTTTTAATCGGAATTTCAGCAATCTAGAGGATGGATCCTTGACATAAAAATCCACACCAATGGCTGGTGATCAGTTATTATCTTAAAATGAGTCCCAAATACATAAGGACGGAATACCTTGCACCCAAACAAGCAAGCAAGACACTCTCGTTGGCTTACAGTGTAGTTCCTTTCTGCCTTATTCAGCGTCCTTGACGCGTAAGCTATAGGTAAATCTTGTCCTATTTTTCCTTGCGATAAGATAGCACCAAGACTTTCTCCACTGGCATCGACAGTAACTAAAAATTCCTCCTCGAATCTCTGGGGTATTGTAGCACAGGTGGCGTGATTAATTTCTCTTTAAGGGCTCGGAATGCCTGTTCAGCTTTAGGGTTCCATTTGAATTTGACGCCTTTCTTGAGAAGGTCATATAACAGCTTTGCAATTTTGCTGTAATTTTCAATGAACCTTCGATAATAACCAGTGAGGCCTAGAAATGTTTTGAGTTGTTTTGTAGTTTCCGGGTGAGGGTCATTTTTAACCTTTTCAGTTTTCGCAGGATCCGGATAAACTCCTGAACTCGTTATCTTATGGCCTAAATAGATAATTTCCTTACGAAGGAACTCACATTTAGCTGGTTCCAATTTTAAGTTGTGTTTTCGGAGCCTAGAGAAGACTTCTGCCAACATTTCCTGATGCTCGGGCAAACTACTGCCATAAATTAATAGGTCATCTAAATACACTAGGGCTTTATCGCCATTGATGCCCAAAAGAACCTGGTTCATGAGTTTCTGGAACGTACTAGCGGATTGGCATTTTTGAAAAATGGTATTTTCCTTTGCTGGTACTGAAGGCGGTCATCTCTCTATCCTTCTCATCAATTAGCACCTGGTGATAGCCTCTCACCAAATCGAGTGTAGAAAAGTATTTAGCTTTACCTAAGGAGTCTAAAATCTCTGAGATTAAGGTTGATCCCACGGTAATTTCATTGAGTTTCCTAAAATCTACTACTACCCGATATTTTTGCTTTCCACTGGCGTCTGCTTTCTTGGGAATTAAAAGTATAGGGAAATTCCAACCACTGGTTGATTCTGTAATGATTCCCTGTTCTAACATTTTATTAATTTCTTCATCTAATATGGGCTTTAAAGCTTCAGGTGTTCGGTACGATCTACAGTTAATAACAGTTCCTGCTGTTTCAGGTTTAAGTTTAATTTCATGTCTCACAGTGTCTGTATGTGTAAGCTTATCACCTGTAAGGAAAAATAAGTCATCGTATAATAGACACAATTCTGTAATGAACTGTCTTTCCTCTGGGTTAAGATGTTCGAGTCTCAGGTTCTCTTTAAGCAAATTAGCACGTGGCTTTGTTTTGGCTGGCCGCTGCGTCATATGATCCGGCGGCTTATCAACATGACGTATGCGCGGTAGGCTGGGCGTGTCAGCATCAGCTGACAACTCTGTGTATGGTTGTGTTTCCAAAGCTGTATAGTAAAATTCTACTTCCTCCTCTCTAGTATTCAAAATAGGAATAATACACTCACCGTTTTTCACTTTAACAATTGATTCGGGTACATGGACACCGGAAATTAGCTCTTGTTTACTTATTATAGCCTCTGTGTTCCTTTTACCTGGTACTCTGATTCGCAAAATCCTCTCCTCTCTAGGGCCTACTTTGATTAACTGCTCCTCTTCATTTGCAGTGGTTTGTTTTGATTTGCTAGGTTGCCCTGGATGAAAATGTTGTTTGTTTTGATTTTCGCTCCCGCTGTCAGTGACTCCCCGGTTAGGCACTGAAATGTTTTCTGCGGAAACATGAGTGTTTTTTGCTTTCTGCTGTTTTGAATTGCCTTGTGTGAATGTTGAGTGTTTGGTCGTATTTTGACTGAAATGGTTTTGTGAATTTCTAGCATGATAGTTCTGCTTACACTTGTGCTTTGAGAAAACATTTGCATTTACTACCCTGGCCTTCTGGTCTGTGAAACGTTTTTCCTTTCTTGACAACATGGGAATGCTATGACCTCTAACATAAACTGTTCTGTTTTTATAATTAATTACTATTCCATGCTGGAGCATAAAATCTCTCCCTAGTAATCCTTGCTCGCTGATATCAACCTTTCCAGATACAACATGAAACTTATGAGTTAGATAATGGTTGGGACTTAAATACAATCTCAGCATAACTGTTCCCCAAGTTCTAACCAGTTGAGGTGAGATCCCTTTGATTTGGATTGTCTGTTGCCTGTTTATAGGAGTATTTGGCTTCAATGCTGATTGATTTATAAGACTTAATTGTGCTCCACTGTCAAGTAAATATGGAATATTTTGATTGAGTATGCTAGGGCAAGGCATTTTTTAGATAATCACTAGCATACTGACAACCTACGGCATATACAGATCCGTAATTCCGAGTGCTGAGATGGTTGTCTCCTCCCGCACCCAGTCTCCATTTCCCTGTTTGTTTGAGTGTGTTATTTTCCCCCAGATTTGCATTACAGTTAGATGGGAAATGCCCCATGACATTGCACCTTGCGCATTTGTTTCTTTTGGTTCGACAATCAGCCACTTTGTGGCCGGAATTTCGGCAGCAATTGCACGTAATGTACTGGACTCTTTTGAATGTTGTGTTGCTTCTACAATCTTTGGCACTTTGGCCAGTACGATTGCAAACTTGACAAGTTATGGCGCTTCGACATTCCCTACTTAGGTGCCCGATTTTTCCACAGGAATTGCAAGTCACGAATGTACCCCTATTGTGTCTGAACTGTGTCGTTTTAGTGTCTGTTTTGTTATGGGAAAATTTTTCGCGCTGCGACAGGATTGCTGATTCTTCCGTAAGGGCTAAATCAACGACTTCTGGTAGGGTTGCCTTTTTACCCTGTGCTCTGACAATTGTCTGTATTCTTTCGTCTTTCAAACCTTGTACAAATGTCGCCTAGTCAATCTCTCTATTAATGCAAGACTTCCTTCAACATCCTTGGCTTTCATTTCATTTACAGTGGCTTGCCGGAAATTATGTTCCAATGCATCAACACGAGAAGCCCATTCTGCTATTGTCTCGTTACTTTTCTGCCTAGCCAAGAATAATTGATATGCATAATAATCCAAGGATCTCTGCTCCCCGTAATTAAAAATAGCTTTGATCGAAGGCCATTCTTTTGTCTGGTCTCTGACAAGAATTTTTGACCTTGCGCTCGAAACTATTTTGCTTTTGACAAACTGTAACAATACATCATGCTCCTCTACAGCTACTAAGAAAAGCTGTCGACACATTATCAATAAAGGATCTCAGTTCTGATTTATCTCCGCTAAAATTGTAGGGAATTAATTTTAGTGCATCTCGTGACTGAAATTTTTACTCTACTTGATTCACGCACACTTTCCGCACTTGGTGGTTTGTTGGTGGGCATTTTGAACACTTGTTATGCACTGTTTCTCACTTTACTCACTGTTTTGCTGCAATTGCCATAGCTGCTCTGCGATGCGCGCCGTGGCTGCTCTGTGATGCGCGCCGGCCGGTCAGCGCCTCTGGCGGGTGCCGCCGTCTCTTCTCGAGTCACGATCTTTCCTGCTGCGTCCAGGTCGCTCTGCCGCCTGCGATGGCGAATCTGCGTCACTCACCAATTGATTACGGAACGTCTTCTTCTTTCTTGATCCTTCTCCTGCCTATCACTCCCTCTGTGATTAATTAGCCTCTGTGTTAGGTATAGCGAGAGAAATAATTGCTTCCTCTGCTATGCTAAGTGGAACTTTGTTCCAAATTAGTATGCGGTAATTGATACCCCAGATCTGCACACCAATTTTATGTGGGTATGTCGCGTGTTGACCGAGCGAGTGGTGAACTTACCCACTGTGGGTCCGTCCTAGCATCTACTTACTGTCGGCTGAGGTACTTCGGGTTTCCAGTCGGCATCTGTAAGCTCCTGGCTAGGATAAAAATACATGCACAGAGACTTAATTTGTGTAAAATCAGGATGTAGGTGCTCCTTGAAATGATCTGAAGAGTTGTGGCTACTTGATTTATTGTTGAAAGCAGCGGCGTGGTACAGTTACAAGTGATTGGTACATGAAATCGGTGTTTCCTGATATTGTAATAGTGGACCATAGGATCCAATGTTAATGCAGTATGCATTCCAAGCCAGCTGAGGGAGAATGATAGGAAAAATGCCTAAAATGGCCTAATTGGATGGTAACAGGTCTGCCCCACGAAATTTCACATCACGGATTGGGGCGAATTGTGTGCGCAAAGAGGCGCCCTCGATTCAGGAAGGTGGGGAAAGCCTTCCTCTCATTGGCTGTTGGTCACGACGATCATGCGTGTGGTTCACGTGCTAATAGTGTGTAAGCCTCGTGTACCCGCCGTGCTATACAGTGTTCCTACAGTAAGGACTGCAAGACCAGCGTCCTTGGCGCGGGTGTCATATATGAGCGGTGTAACCTTCGTACTACAGTGCTGGCTTGGAAGCACTCCGCCTTCATTACTGCTAAATTCTATACTAAAATCTATACAACACTACCTATACTTCGGGTGGGGTTGCATGTAGCGTCTCTCGAGAAGCTTCTGTGCTGAATTGCAATCTTAGCATCCCACGCTACTGGCTATCTGAAACCACGTCAGGCGTCGCCTACAGCTAGCTACGAAGACTCGCAACATATAATGACTAAATTTAACGTACCAATTCTCTATACATACTAATTCCCGTTACCCAACTCCTATGTCCCCTTACAGTTGCTAAATTCCAAAGTTTTGAGATCAAGTGTGTTAGTAATGGTTATCATGATCATTAAAAAAAATTATATTAATCTTTATTGTAAATTTTTTGTAAACAGACCTAAGCAGATATTATTATCAGGAGAATTCAGCTGCATTACTATTATCAAAAGCAGGTTCATAAACTTTATTAGTCATTGTTCAGCATGGCCTTACTAGACTGTAATTATGATTGGGAAAGAAGAATAAAAAGCTATTGGTAGTAATGTGAATTGATATTCATGCGAGAAAAATAGTAAATCAAAGTTTAATAAAACTGAAGATATCAAATGATGAATGAGCGTGCAAGACAGCAGCAGTAATAAAATTAAATTCTGGCTCCTTATTAGACATTTTTATTTTATTCATAGATTTTTATTAAAAAATTGAATTCCAATGGACCGTATGCTGATACGGAAGATTCTCTGCACACCTGTTATTATAATGTGCATCAATTTACCATAAAACCGTACTATTCCAAAAATGCCCTCTACACCTATGTGTTTGCTCGATGAGGCTTAAAATCCTCCTTGGATGTCTAAAAGAGACTGTTGGTTAGTGGAGACTGATGCCTTCTTGAAATCTAATAATCTACAGACAGACAGATAGTTTCGGATTGCTGTATATTTTAATATAGTTTTCATGTTGAAGATGTATTATTATTATTTTCTTATATTATGTTAATTTAATTTTCCCACCCATCTACTTTTTCCCCTTTAAGAATTTTAATTTGGTAAACTATCCAGCTCTTACATTGTAACTCATTTAATTTCTGACTTCTTACCTACAAAATAAAATTATAAAAGTTTCCTACTATGAAGGTGGTCTGAAAAGTTTTCGATCTGACAAAGGTACAAGACATTTTTTCTGAATTTTTATTTTATTTTTCAACATAGTCTCCTTGTAACTCTACACACTTCTCCCAGCGATGCTCCCATCTCTGTAACCCATCCAAATAGTACTCGGCGTTTTTCTCTGCAAAATAATTGTTCACGAAGGTGATTGCCTCTTCATTTGACGAAAATCTCTGTGTTCCGAGCACAATTTTTAGATGGGGGAACAAAAAGAAGTCGCTTGGGGCTAGATCTGGTGAGTAAGGCGGATGGCCAAGAAGTTCAAGCCGTAATTTGTGAATTTTCGCCATTGCAACCACTGAAGTGTGAGACGTGGTGAGTAAGGCAGATGGCCAAGCAGTTCAAACCGTAATTCGTGAATTTTTGCCATTGCAACCACTGAGGTGTGAGACGTGGTGGGGTAAGGCAGATGGTCAAGCAGTTCAAACCGTAATTCGTTTTCGCCGCGGCAACTGCTGAGGTGTGAGACAGTGCCGTTGTCTTGGTGAAACAGGATTTTCTTTTTCTGCAAATGTGGCTATTTTTCCGTAAGTTGTGCCTTCAGCTTGTCAAGTAATGATGCGTAGTATGCTCCTGTAATGGTTTTTCCATTTTGAAGGTAATCGATTAAAATAACTCCCATGACTATCCCAAAAAAACAATCGCCAGCACTTTCCAAGCCGAAAAAAACAGTTTTTGCTTTTTTTGGAGCCGGTTTCCCCTTTGCAGTCCACTGTTTGGACTGTATTTTTGTTTCGGGCATATAATGGTGTATCCAAGTTTCATCTACAGTAATTAATCGGCGCCAAAACTTGGATTTATTGTGCCCAAACTACGCCAACAGAGCGTTGGAAATGTTCATTCAAACACGTTTTTGGTCTAATGTGAGCAAACGCGGCACTCAACACTTGGACAGCTTTCTCATACCTAAATGTTGATTTAATATGTAACAAGCACGTTCTTTTGAAATGTTCATAACCTCTGCTATCTCTCTCACTTTATTCGGCGGTCGTCTAGCACCAATTGGTGAACTTTGGCGATGTTTTTCATCGCTAGTTGCAGTTTTTTGACGTCCCGAACGTTCATCATCTCCCAAGCTCTTACGGCCATGTTTAAATTCAGATGCCCAAAATTTCACTGTGGTAAGTGATGGTGCAGAGTCCCCATACACAGAATCCAACTCAGCTTTGATTTGCGTAGCCGTATGGCCTTTTAAAAATAAATATTTAATGACAGCTCGATACTCGATTTTGTCCATTTTCACAAAAACACTCACATCAACTCACTCAAACGACTGTTACATAACAACTGTGCATCCAAAATGGCTGAAACTTTGGTGAGTAACTGTCAACAGATAAACAACGAAATTCACTAGCGTTTTTTTACGAGTGCTGCCATCTTCACGTTGAGTTCGGAAACTTTTCAGACCACCCTTTTATGCAGTGCTAGAAATTCGTTTATAAATCCAGGCGTATTTGTTACGCCTAACTTTCAGACTCGGGCGTAAAATGAAAATGTTAGGCGTAATTATATTATAATCATGAAAATACAGATATTATAGCTTACAACCTACTCCAGCACAGTTTAAAACTGTAAATAGGCCCAGAAAAAATTAAAATGATTTGCATGTGCCAATACATCATTACCAAAATTGTGAAATAATTTAACATGATTATTGATTTCATTGTACTATGACAGTAACTTCTGAATTTTACACAATGATCTTCAGAGGTTTAATTCCCAAATATTTTCGAATTTTTTCCTGATTCATCGACAGAGGATTTTATCTTTTAAATACAAATATGTCAATATGTAAAATAAAAATTGTAAAATATTTTCCTTGATGTACAAATTCTAAGAATAATTTGATTTCACAGTTTATCGGCAAGATCGCAGAAACTTAAACATTCAGTTTATTGAATATATCTTAGCTGAATAGAAAATGCAATGATTCTCCACTTTAAATATTAGGAAAAATGCCTTACGGCCTTACCTGAAGTGCTGTGTCATTTCTTATCTAGGAATTCTGGTCTTCGAGGGTTCTGTGTGTTTTTCCACCAGTAAGGCACAGCTGGGTTGGGATAAAAATCATGCAGTGAAGGTCCATTCACTTTGATGATTAATAAGTCATCTACATTTAGTGTATCCAAACAATATTGTTTCTCAGTTTTCATATTGTTAAGCTCACTGAAACCTCGCTCACATATTGCGGTGGTGAATGGAAGCACACGGTAACATGAAATGATTTTTAATAAATTTGGATATTGGTTGTCTTCACTATTTTCGCTATATACTCTGTTCCAAAGCTGATGACTTGATAGAGATTTCTTGTCCTTAGCCCATATTTTCCAGCGCAGAAATTCATCAGAAGCTTGCTCTTTGCTTATGGTCACTGCAGCAGGTAAATGCTTGAGGACCTCTTCAAACTCCTTTACTCCATAATTTAATATATCCTCATTTGGAATGTTAATTGCATCAAAAATGTCTATATTTTTAAACATGCAATTAGTTCGAAGATCTTCGAAACGTTTTGTTAATCCTGTTAAGAAGTTTCTGATTAGAACTTCGCGATCAAGTAAAAATTCTGCAGACTCTCTTTACTCAATTTTATGCTTTTATATTCACAAGTACCAGTACCCAAGTTACAGTCCTTATCAAATTGAGACAGAGTTGCTCCATTGGCTGCAATTAAATTTTTCAGTTTCATTTCACAGATTGTAAGTTCAGACATCACTTTCTCACTGTTCACCTTGTCATATTGAATATTTTTTGAAAATGTTGACAAAACATCAGTTACATCAATCAGAAAGCACAAAAATCTCATGAACCGCACTGATTTTAAAGTTTTTTAAGTAGTTCGTCACTTTTGCTTGAAGGATTTTACTGTAGTTTTTATCAGCACAGAAGTCTTCAAAAAACGAAACAGTGACTGTGAAATTCCTGAGCAATGCTTTTAAAGCTTTGTTTTTTGAAGAAATCCACCTGGTGGAAATGATAGACAGGTGGTTAACGACTGATTCATCCAATGCTTCAGCCAAATCTTTAAATTGTTTCTTATGCTTTGGACTTTTAGAAAAAAAATTGTATACACCTTCTATTACTTTTTTGCATGTTTGAGCATAGTTTATGTTACTGAGGCTATCAGAAACACATAGTTCTATCCGATGAGCAATACAATGCACCGATATAATATTCCCGCACACGTTGTGCAATTTTGCAACCACACCATTGTTAACACCCATATTAACACTTGCCCCATCTAGATAGACACCTACAAGTTTCTCTTTCCAAGAATCACCATCAAATGTTTCATTTAGAGTGTCCAAAATACATTCGAATATGCTTTTAGCTGATCCGTCACTTAATGGCTTTAATTTTAAGAAATCTACTCATTCCTGCCCTTCTTTAACAGATGCTACGTAGATGATTTCACATTCAATTGCACCCTTATCAGTTGACCCGTCACACATAATTGATATATAATCACTACTTTGAATGATATCTTGTAATTGGATTCGTGAATTTGCTACTATATTACTGATGAAAAGAGTACACGACTTGTCATTTCTGTATGTTGAACCAATTTCGACACCGTTTTTTTCTTGTAACTCTATCAAACATGGGTAATCTGTGAACGCAAAGTTGCCTTTTGCAACGGAGTAAGCAGTATTAAATAAAACACTTTTTTTGGTGTACTTTGTCACTCATGGCACTCAACGTAAGTGCTAAAGGTGTCTGCAATAAATTTTTTTGCGCCACATCTGCCGCATACGAATTCTGATGGACTTCACTTTTGTCATGTTTTTTAACTGTTTCTAATGTAGATATAACCTTTGCATTTACGAAACTCGTTAAAGATGAATTCGCAAACTGCCCACAAACGACGCAAAACATACTATTTTCGCTGCCTTGTTCTACTGATAACCAAGGAAAACTTTTTTGCCACTTACTTAATGTGTGTTTACCCACGGCATTAGTTGTCGATGTACTGGTCGTAACAGCAAGCATAGTAGCTGATAAATTTTGAACTGTCTTTGATCGTTTATTTGCTTGTTGACCTCCTGGATTGCGTGAAGATGGAGCAGGCCTACTGGTAGTAGCTGAAGGGCCTGATGATTTGTCAGCAGATGAGGTTTCTTCATTTTCTGGCAGTGCTCGTTTTCGGTACTTGTAACACTTCTATCACCAATACTTGTCTTTACAAATGGTATAAAGTCAGTAATTTTATGAGACATCTTTAGATCCATTGTTAAGTGAATTACAGAGAAGAATAACGCACACGCTAGAATTGTCTTTTTTTTTTCACTTCGCGGTACTTCCCGCTACAATGTTGCCACTTCTGAACTTAAGAAACGTATTATTGGAAACATTGAAATATATCAAAATGAAAAGAATTGAAATTAATTATTAGAATTTAACCTTGAACACGCAAACCTGAAAACAACTTCCGAAATGTAATTTTTTAAGTTTTGATGCTTAGGAGTATTTTCTACACCTATGACGGAGATTGCAGGTGTAAAACGAAAATATTCAGGGGTAATTACGCCTAACGCCCGGTCAATTTCGAGCACTGCTTGTATGTTATGCCTTAAATCAAGAGCCAGTGTTCTAAGCCTCTTCACCAATAAGTGCCTTGAAGAATTTAATTTAATTGCTATGGAGGTCATCCTCTGGTTTGTTTCCTAATCATTGATGTACCCCTTTCTTCTTATTATTATGGTATGTACTTTAAGTGTAAATTCACCTACATTTTTACTTTCGCAGTAAGTGTCATCACCAACATATCTTTTGTACACTCCCAGCACTCTCTTTACCCTTCTCCTGTCTTCCAATGATACCCAATGTAGTAAACAGTGAGTGAGTGAACAAACATCAATTGTTGACATACTGATATGAACTGTGACATCAGTGTAGCCAATGTATGGACTCTCCTCTTTCTTGCAAACTTTCTCTGTTACTCATCTTTCTTGCCAATCCTCATATTTTTCAGTGCCTTGTATATCTGTATTGTTATCCTTACTGTAATTTTTAGCTGCAACTACTATATTCTATATTACCTGTAGATTAAAGAAATAGTCCTAACTAAATTTATGTGAAAAATGCACCCTCATATTTTTTCCCCTGCACTCTTCCAATGAAAATCTACTGTATTATCGAACTCAACAGCCTCAAGCATTGAAAACATAAATAAATTACAGAAAAAAATTAAAACCTCAGAGAAGATGTAACAACCTAAACATATGATAAGTTTTTGCAGAAAACTACCAATTAAAGAAATATGAAATTCAGATATTGCCAAAAAAAAAAAAGTTCCAACCAGTCAGAGTATGACATAATTAAATGTAGGTAAAATAGTCTCACTTTGTCATCTTTGTACTTTCAGATCTACAATGAAGCATTAAAATAACAATAGAAATTTGCCAGTTTGGTGGTTACCTTCATGAATAATACAAATGCCACATGAAACAACTATAAGTGGTAAAATTAAGAATAGATTGAAAATATCTATGAAATTATCATTACAGTTTGTATGTGCATATGTTCGTTGAGGCACGTTGAGCCTTCTGGCATTTGCCGGCCAGTTTCATTTTCTTTTGGGCCCTGAAATCTTTCATTCAGTTAGATTGGGCCTGTTTGCACTCTTCTGTCCAAAGAGTATTGTGTCTTCTTTTTGATTGTTTTTCTCGGTTTATCCTTTTTGTCAGAAAGAGATCTCTGTCAAAAGTATCTTCGAGTTTTAATCCCAGCAAATGTAGGTTCTATTGTTATGGATTTATTTTTATTTTTTATTTTCCAGCTGTTCAAAAGTGCTGTTTTTAACCAATACTTTGCAACACTTTAAAATATTTATATTTTTGTTTCAGTGTGGCCTATTCAAATTTCTCCAGCATTTCTACTGATATCAGTAATGAAAAAAGTGATCAGCTAAAAGAAATGATACGTGAATACTTTGCGCAGGAAAATATGAAAATTAATTTGAAATCAGAGGTAACTTTTACATTTAAATATTTTATAGTATATTTTATTTTGCTATTAATAATTCTGTAAGTAAGATTGGTTCTGAATATACAAAGTCTGTTAAAAAAATGACCAAACTATTTTCACTGAATTTTTATTAATGTACTTGCAATTTAACAAATGCTTATCCCCTTTGAAGTATTCCCCATTGCTTGCCACGCAACATCAACATTGTTTCTTACACTGCTCCCGTGCTCTGTGAAAATTTTTTCTGTGATGGCTTTAAGCTGTGTCTGCGATTTTGCTGGAGTTTTCACTACACTGTGTTAATGACATCCTTGCAATAAGATGTTTAGTTTGTGAAACAGGAAAAAGGCTGCCAGGACCAAATCTGGTAAGATGGGTATGGAATGACTACTGTTCAACTGTGAGAGATGAATGATACCGGATGGTACAAAATCCAGATGTATCCAGATGTAGTTCTCCCATAGTTAAGACCTCTTCTGATGTATAATTTCAAGTAAAATGCAAATTTTAACATTTAAAAACTGTTCCAAAAAGGACATTGTTTTCACCGTCTCAGTAATTCACACATTTTCTTAGACGGCTAAGTTTAAAATTGATCACAGTTAGTCCCCGGTGGCAAGTGGCATCTTGTTGCCAAAGAATGCCTCTTGGTGCTGCCTCTTGTAGAAACTTCATACATGTAGTTTCTAAAATTCAACCATTTTCGAACAGAACTGATAAATAAAGAATTTATGTAATTTGATGTCTAGCATTTGAATGAAAATAGTATGAGCCATAAGATGCAATTTAGATGAGGTGTAAATTAGAGACCCTAGTATAATCAGAATCACTTATTATAATATTAATACTTTCATGATTTTGTAATTCAATCCAGGCACATGCCAGACCGCTTTTTAACTCACTGTACCACTCATATGCATGTGTTTTTGATAAATTTAATTCACCGTAAGCCTTCCATAACATTTTCAGTGATACAGCACATGAAATTGCATTTGCAGTGCAAAATTTGAGACACATTCTTTGTTTGATATTTTTATCCATTGTAAAAATTGCTAAAAACACTTGAGATGAACTCGCTACAATGAGCACTGTAGACAAACTAAACAACAGATGGCACTCAAACACAGTGTAAGTATAGAGGACGGTTGTGCCAACTTCGCGACAAAAATAAATGATCAGCTGCCAGTACTTTCTTGACAGAATGTTCGATAGACCATCTCAAGATGTTATCAGTGTTACAACTTCCTTCTTAGCTTGGATGCAACAATCGGCCATTGATTTACTTAATGCTACTAATGTTCTTGTCCTTCTATATATTGTATATATTTACATGTATTGTATTAGTTGCTTAGTCCTACGATAAATCTTATATAGATAATAATAACAATGAGCAGGAAAATGCTTTAAGGCAATAAAAACAAGGAAGTTTCCTTAATCTTATATAGATATACATATCAAAATATATATGTGTGTTCCTATATTTCACTCTGCGGCCACCACTACTTACTGCAGATCACTGAGTCTCCCATCGTGCACTATGTTGGCTGCATATCAGTAGCTGTAGATGTGGTGGTCTCCCATCATGCACCATGGAGGTTGCATGTTGGTAGCTGTGGGGGTGTGGAAGATATGGTGGTTGAAAGAAGTTGACCTGGGGTGTTTTCATATTCAAAGACACATGTTTGTTTCCCTGTATAGTATTTCACTCTGCAGTCACCATTACCAAGTGCATAGTACTGGTGTTTGTGTGTGGTATTAGCCTGGAGCCTTTCATCATGCACTAAGTTGGTGATTGAAAATAGTAGATCTGGGGCATTTTTATATTTCCACCAAAGGTGTATGTACCTATATTTCATACTGCAGCCCCCACTACCAAGTGCAAACCACTGGTGTTTTTGTATGGTAGTAGCCTGGAGTCTCCCATCGTGCAGTATGGTGTTTGCATGTCGGTAGCTGTAGGGGTGTGGGATGGTGGTTGAAAGTGGTTTACCGAGGGAATTTTCGTATTTCGACCAAAGTGTTCTAAAAATCTTTGCAACCTTCTAGAATGTTATTGAATGTACTAAAATATTCTTGAGTGTTTTTGAATAATGTTCTGGAATTTGCCATATTTTCAGCTATTAACAAGCATAAATAATTTATATGCAACATATTTAGTGTGTGAACCAATTTTTATGGGCCTTTGATTCTGATTGGCAGGCTACTTTTTATCCTGGAAATATTTAAGGTACAGTGCTAAAACATAAACATCTTCAAAATTCTTGACAAACATGAATGGAGTCGTCTGTACCAGCCAGTCAATAAATAAATAAATACCAGTCAGAATACACAACTGTTGTTTGTTCAGTAGCACAATCAGAAAAGTGATTGAAGACTGGAGCAGAATACATGGAAAAAAATGGCTTTGTGAAAAGTGTGGGTTTGATATATGTCAACATTGTTTGCCATTTTGCCTATTTTTCATTATTTTAATACAGCAATGATATTGTGGTAGGTAACTTTCCACATTCAATAGACTGCATATGGTGGCCTACACACAATAGTGTAGTGTTTACCTGCCTTTCTACTGTGAGTCTCTAATCCAGTAGAAGAAGCTATCAATATTTCTTTTTAATTTCTTTTACATAATTTTTCATAATGATGATTGTAAGGAGCCAAACTGATACAGGGGTTACATATCAGCCTCACACTCCTCAACTAACAAACTCACTTCTTACAAAATTCTTCACCTTGAAAGTCTTCTAAAAGTTCACAAATTATTGACTGTAAAATGCCTTAGGAATTTAATCAACTGTTAATTAAGTCGGCCGCCACTCCCATAATTACCTTTTGGGAGAACTAAGAAATAAAATTCACTGTTAAGTTCCACTATTGTTATATTCTGAAAATTAGACAAGAAAATTCAGTACAGTTGATTTTCAGCTATCGGAAATACTTTTCCTGAAGAAAGCAAGTTATACACCGTAGGAAGCAGACATAATACCCCTCAAACAATTTAAAGTTATTTAGTCATAGTTCAACTCAAACATGGCGTCGTTTTGAACATGCTTAGCATCACATGCTCAAGGAAAAATCCCAGACTGCTAGTACGAGTAGCGCAGTCTGAGCCTCTCAACGTTCCGGTGACTACTGGCGCAAGAGCATGCTCTAGCTCGTTATATTGGACGTAGTCTTCTCACGCATCACATGACTTACCAGAAAATAGTGCTCTAAAATTACCTTTCCTCTAGGTTTCAACTTTTAATAGGCTTTAGTACTAAAAATTTTAAACATTTTTTCTCTCTTCATGTTTCCTCGAAAAGGTAACAGATTAACCTTAATTAATTTTTTTCTAAACCCATGTGTCACCTCGATTTCCCCCTCACCTTCCAGAATTGTGGTGAATTCCCAAGGTTCCAAACCAGCCACCATATTTAAAATTTCACGAAACCCATATGTTTGCTTGAATTGTGTAAAAACTCGTATCCCGAAATAAAAATTTGTATAGTGCTCCTTGTTCTTGGATACATATTTTAAAAGTATCCCCGATCCTGTAAAGTGTCTGGTTTAGCTGTAAAAAAATTATTTGTGTGTTCGACGTATGTTTTGCTATGCAGTGTTGTTTTAAAATTTCTGTCCCACTTAACCCCCTGCTCAGAACTGCTTTAAAAGTTTACCATGTTATTCAGAAAGGATGGAAGTTAAGGAAGAAGTGTCTTTTACGCTCGAAATTTGTTTGAAAGTGTTGATTATTATTTTTAGAAGTTGCTGGATACTTCAAATTTTGTGTTTTTACTTTATAAACAGCTTTAAATGGATTGTTTCGCTTGAAATCTTACTGAATTCTGTTTCTATGAATTTATTATTATTTTTAACATTCTTTACCGTGTTGAAAAATGGGTGGAAATAACGATTTTATCCGGAAATACAAATTGATTATTAAAAAGTTGGATTATGGCTGATTACACTAATTTCGGTAAGTTTAAAGATTATTTACTGTTCTTTAAGGTTTATATATGGCTTATATTATGTGCCGAATTACTTTATTGCTTTTAAATCGCTGTATGTTCCGAGTTAGACTGCAGTATCGGCTTCTGCATGAATCACGTCTCCCATATCCTGTAGTTGCGAAATGAATAATCTTACGATTTCTGGAAGGCTTACCCCATCACTTATGCTCTGTAGCCAAGAAAAGTTGAATTTAAAGGTGCTTACATGATATGCAAAAAAAAAAAAAAAAAAAAAAAATTTTGTTATAATGTAATTTTCAGAGTGGGGGGAAAAACTAAAGTATAGCAATTTCTTTCAGTGAGTTACGTCTGTGGAAATTAGTTTACATAATATGGTGTTGTATGTCTAGTGAAAAAATAATGTAAGTTTTTTTTCATTTTTGACAGTCTCATAATTAATCATGTTTCTGTTTGTTGTAGGTCACAAAGATAAACGAAGAACAGGTGTGTGCAGATGTTAGGAAGCTTGTGTGCAGCTACCGTGATTCCAGTTTCACAGGCCGAAATGTGGCTAGAATCTTTCATGGAATTGCGAGTCCATGTTTCCCAGCTCAGGTGTGGGGTCGTTGCAAACTGTGGAGGGCACATTTAGATATTGATTTTCACGAGTTATACCGGCTTGCTACTAAAGAACTGTTGCATCTCCGCTGAAAATGTTTGGAACAAACTTTTGTCTGTCTGACAAGTGCTATATTTATCCAAGTTTTCATAACTTGTGTGATACTTTTATTTCTATAGTGTAGGAACATATGAGTTTCTATTAACTAAACTTCTAGACTCCCTTTTGAGAAGGACATGGGTACTGCAACGTATTCTCTTTTTATGACTTAGTAAGTCCATGGAAATTACCACTTGTTTAATAATGTTAGATTGTGACAGTGTGAACCTTCCATAATTTTAGTGCCACTGATATCAAATAAATGCAGTGCTTAAATTTTAAAATAACAGCTGTGCTGAAAATATATAAATATTATATGTGGAATGGTATTATGGAGAAAAAAACTTGTGCCGGATGCTGATTTTTTTTTAAGTGATCATTTTAAATCAGTTGTAACTTTTGCATATTCTGTATCAGTGGCAGTTCTGTCAATTTTAATTCCTAATTGTTTTTTTCATTAGTTTGATGAAGGTTTCAAAGCCTGCTTTCTTGTCTAAGTTAAAGACAGACTTTGGTTTCTACCTGATATGTGGTAATCTTGTATTGAACTTGTTTCTATATTTTATAATTAGATTCAACTATGGCTGAATAAACTTTTAAATCTTTTTGCATTTATTTCTGTCCAAGGGATTTTCTAAATTTTGGGAGACGAAGAAATGTGATAATCGT
Organism: Vandiemenella viatica; assembly: GCA_031002005.1. Taxonomy (NCBI): domain Eukaryota; kingdom Metazoa; phylum Arthropoda; class Insecta; order Orthoptera; family Morabidae; genus Vandiemenella; species Vandiemenella viatica. The sequence continues at coordinate 339,001,297 of JARYHS010013630.1, forward strand.
TTAAAAAATTTGTATCATAGTTCTCTGTTCTGATTCTCTCTTTCTCATATTTGCACTCCTACTAAATCTTCTATCAGCTTACTAAAATCCTACTTGAACTACAAGACTGCCATTAATAATTTATTATCACTTATGGGAATTATCCTTTTTACAAGAAGTATGATGTTGGAGACATGGAAGATGTAGCTGCCATTCATACATTGTTTCAAATTTACCCAGGTAGTATTAGAAGTAGCAACTTTGCTACTAACATTGTGCCCTTACAATAACGGTAGCATCTAATTGATAATCATAACTTACTTCCCCTAGCAAACAGGTCAGAAGAAAAGTATTTATGGAAATTGCATTTGCCTGTTATAAAATGAAGTTACAAGTTTAAAAGATGTAAGTTACTTGCTTTTGAGTCAGGAAATGTACCCGTTTTTAGGATTAACTCATTGTCAGAAATATGTATCAAGTTGAAATTGGTAGAATTATTGGAATATTACTCTTAATTTTTCCTATTGCCTGTTTTTTTTTTTTTTTTTTTTTTCAAATGTCAAAGTCAGAAAAATAGGTATTGAATTACAAGCATTTGGTTTATTATTATTATTTGTGGATAAGCTAATTTTTCTTTCCAGTCAACTTGCCACTTGTGAATTTTGGATTTAAATGTATCTCTGTTTTAAATATCTTTTGGATCAATTCCTGCTAATTTGAGGTCTTTCTTGATTTAACCAATCCATTTTAGCGTATCTGATATTGCTTTACTTAAGTTTTCATAGAATTCAACTATTTGCTTTGTCAATATGTTAGGGTTTATTCTTTTGATGTGTCCGTAAAATTTTAGTCTGCATTTTAAAATATCACTGTGAATGTCTGCATTTTGTAAGATTTCCTAATTACTATTGAGTCTGTATTGGTCTCCTATGAGTTTTGGGCCCAAAATTTTGCGTTCTTTTTCTCAACGTTTTCTACATCTTTTTTCCTGTTAAAAATAAATGTTTCTGATCCTTAGAGACATTCTGGTTTAGTAACTGTATTGCAATGTCTCAGTTTCATGTACTTGGAGATGCTTTTTTTGCTGTAAATGTTTTGTTACCTGTTTCCATTTTTTGGCGTCTAATTGCATTAGCTTTTGCTTCGGTTCCAGTCTCTTGCATTGTTTCGCTGAGATACTTGAAGTATAGGACTCGTTTGATTTTTCCATATTTTGTGTCCATTTTTTTATTATTATTATTATTTTTTTTAAAATTGCAGGTCATAATTTCTGTTTTTTCAAATGACCCATTTTCTCCGCTATTTCTTTCAAGAGTTCAATCTATTTTTGGGCTATTGTGATGACAGGGGTGAAGATTGCTACATCGTGTATCTTTAATTTTCCTTTGCCTGATAAAATTGGTTGATCAATTCCAAGGATTGATTTTTATTTCCACCAATTCCTGTAACACTTTTTCGAGGACACAGTTGAACAGTAATGGAGAAAGTCCGTCTCTTATTTTAATCCCGTTTTAATAATGAAAGGTTCTTATATTTCCCCCAAGAATTTTACTTTGGGCATGTATCTGTTAGTGTTTGTTTTATTAAAGCAAGAGTTCTGGGGTCTAAACCTTGTTCTTTCAATATTTGAAATAATGACTCATGATTAACTGAGTCATAAGCTTTATTAAAGTCGACAAATGTGCAGACTAAAAGGTTGGTACAAATTCTTTGATGTTTGAGGATAAGTTTTAGGTTGAGGATTTGTTCTTGTCCTTGCTTCTAGTTGTAGTTTATACTGTAGGTTTTATTTCAGTAATATTTTTGATGGTCTGGTGTGATAATTTTTACAAGTATTAAATTCATTTTACAATTACTGTAGTTTCAATTTGTATTCATACACTAATGTATATAACCTTGTATCTATGTAAGACCATGAAGAACACAGACATTGAGCTAAACACGTGGGCCTATTTTACAGAAGACCACGCTATCTGACACAAAACCACCTCTGCAGCAGTTACACTATTTGAAAAGGAACAACTAAGACAGGCAGTAGATTGTTGGTGGACATGTATTCATGCATCTTAAGCTGTGATATCGCTCCTCTCACTATACACTGCAGAAGCGTTTGTGTAGAGTGAGCTTCCCAGGCAGGATGAGTGGTTTCTACAAAGCCCAAATTTGGATAAGATTCAGTGTTGCTGGTACATTGGTTGTTAAAAATAAAACCAACTCTGAATAATCATTAAATGGTGCTGAATTGGATAAATATGTGCCAACTTGAATTTTGCATAATGAACCAATCCCCACATTGGGTCTCATAAGAATTATTGTAGACTATGTTTCAAAAGGTGCAAAAGAGCCAAATAAATTGTATGAAAGATTTTTTGAATTTGGCAGTAGTAAATACTATTAATTTTCATGTTCTGTCAGACTCCCTAGTTAAAGAGTCTTTGATACAAATTGATTGGTGACCTTTAAAATAAGAATGATGAATATCAAATGTTTGCTAACTAAAACTTTTGTTGTGAGATGCAAGTTTCCTCTACTAGTGTGGAGACTGTGTTTTATTATGCGTAGTTTTTTTCTCTTTTAAATCAACGAATAAAGAAATAACTACCTAAACTTTTAATGGTAATGGTTTCATGGTGAAACTATTACAAAATTATGAGAAAACTTTCTAGAAATAAATACAGCAAGCATTCACTTGTAAGAACTCTTGTACCAGTAGATCACATTACTAATTGGAGATTACTGTTGAAATTCACTGCAAGTGGTGCAGTGAAGAAATTGATAAAAGTGCAACAGAGTAACCAAACTGTAAAAGTAATGAGAAATTCTGTACCCGTATGTATTCGTTACTAAACCAATCACCGTTACTTTTGAATCATTACTCGTTAAGCGCTAGCACGAAGCATCACGCCGAGTCGCGTACGGGATAACTTCATTACTATCGTATCTTTTCATTACTAGTTACTTTCGGTACAATACAAACTAGCATTCAGCATCGCATTCGCATCGAGTCGGGTCGCATACAAGAGATCTTCATTCGCAATTGGTAAAGTTTAAGCAAATTGTTTATTTGGATAAAGCATAAAGTAATTAGCACATGGATCTTACGGAAAACCTATGAATGTACACTTGATTTACTGTAATGAATATTATATACGAAAGAATAATCTAATTTCGAAACAAACACCTTTTTGCATAAAAAAAAGACCTGACCTTTCACCTGACTGTGACATATCTAGTGGCAATAACTAATGCCGGTTATTTTTTAAAGTAGGCGACTCAAAACCCTGCATCAAAGCCTGATATGATAATGGGACATGTATTTAACAAATATTATAATCTCATAAAAGTATTTTGTTTTTAACTAGGGGGGTTTCACCACCGTCTTCCTCTGCTGTTTTCATTTATTTTTGTGAATTGTTTGTCTTTTGTGATAGATTCGTTAAAATAAATGTTGACATACCATCAAGTTGGGCCTGCAGGAAGAGTGCTACTGACTCCCACTTTAATTGTTTCATTTTAAAAATATCAATATTCAAAACATTTAAATCAATAACAAAGGTACAGGACAAACGCGATTAGATTCGCAATTGTTATTGTGTCGCGGTTACAACAAACATTAAACATTAAAGCCAGTACCGCATTGATCACATGGATCCTGTGGTGATAGTATGATAACTAACACCAGGCAAAAGGAATGAAGTCACTGTACCTTGTTGTTCATTTATGGAATTCTGGAACTGCCAAAAAGGGCTGCTAGATATGTCTTCAGAAATTATCGTGGAACGCAATCAGTAACAGATATGATAAAAGAGCTGGTATGGGATTCATTGGCACATGAGGAGGGTGAAGAGGGTCATGGCAGTGTACAAGGCGTATATGGATGATGAGGCATGGAAATATATTTGGTGTAAGAATTAAAGGTATGGCTTGGAAGGGAAAAGATGACCATGACCACAAGCTGGCACTCGATTTCAGACATAGGCATGTAGGAAGATTCTCTTTTGTAGGTAAGGGTGTTAGGGATTGGAATAAGTTACGAAGAGAAATTATGAATAATTTACCAAAAACGTTGAAATAATTTAAGGTTAAAATTTGTAGAGGGCAAATGGGAGGAAGATGAGTGTGTAGGGAAATTACCACCGGAGCATGCGCTCTATTGCAATTTAATTAAATATTATTAGAACAAAACAAGTGCAGAGATTTATATCATAAACTATTAGACAACTATTTTATATTGTAAATTACACTATAAAATAAAATAGAAGGTATCAAATCTTAAAATAAACAAATTTCATAAATGTTTGAAACCTCAGTAATAAAGGATCAATGAAAAAACAGTAACTATCTCAAATTATCCATACAAATTTTCTATTTAAAAATTATGTACTGTAAACTTTAATGTTAGACAAAATAAAAACTACAAAATTAGTCTTCACGTTGTCGAAACTAGTTACATGCGGGAGCTGGAACATGTTCGTATCTATACCACAAATGCAAGTAACGAAGCAAGCGAATTACGAAATGAATTTGTGAGTAACGATTCGGTACTTCGAATCAGGCGACGAACCCGTTACTCAGTAACGAATACATCATTACTTTTACAGCTCTACCAAATAGGCAAGTACTCGCAACATAAATTGCACATATCATGGCAGCAAACTGTGATTGTATCATGTCATTTGAGCTTTCATGACAACTTGAAATTCCAGATGAGGTGATCACGACAGCTTTGTTCACCAACATTCCCTGGTTAGCTGTTTCGTGAATGCATATGGCCCCTTGTATATAGTTTCTTCATGCAGTCAAGCAGAGATCAAAATGAGCAATACATCAAGATAGATAAAATTTAATTCAGATTCTCCCTTACACGACTGATGCTATATTTTTCATGTTTCCAGTTGTACTATTACTATTTTATACTGTTAAACCACAACCATCTTTTTCTATCCTTTGTTCTGCATTTTTCTTTTCTTTTTGTTATATCGTTTGTAATACTTGTTTTTGAGAAGGAACTTATTTAATTTCTTATCCATTATTAGAAGTGTAAATCATGCCAGAGAGAGTGAACAAATAATGAATTTATTACTTAAGTGACTTGAACTTACTGCTCAAGTCTAAACTGTAGGTTGTGGTGCACTATATGGTCAGTTTGAAATAAATTCAGAATAATATTCGTTCATGAATATTCTTATTAATTATGATAGCATTGCTTTGTAATGTATTATGGCTGCTGAGCATGTTTTAAGTGAGGGAAGGTTTGTTTGGTATTGAATTTTTTATGCCATTTATTGCAAACAATATTAGAGATTACAGGGAAAGATATATGCATTATGACATAATTACATGGAAAAGAAAGGGAAAAAAACATCCAACACTCATCAAAGTTGAAGGGAGGAGGGCAGCAGCAATGCAAACAAAGATAATACAATATTTTGGGTGAAAAACCCTTTTTTCAAGTTAACAGAGGTCGGTGGTTGGGCTTGCGCAAGAATTGCGTTTGATGCAGCCACTCATAAAATGCAATAGACCATCGGAGATGGTTTGGGGACATGTAATTAATTATGGGGAAGACCTAGAAGAAATGAATGAGGCCCATATGAAAAGGGGCTAATGGAGCCATTGACGAAGGTTCAAGGGAAAGTGTAAATGTGATGTTGAAGGAGTTTGAAAGATCTGGAACACTGAATGCATTGCTCTCGGCAGAAGCTAATTGAAAAATTCGTGACAGACCTATTTCAGGAGGACAGCAAACACATATTACTGCTAGTAGCATAAATATCTACGAACAACTGAGAAAATTAAGATAAGAAAAATCAGGGCTAGAACAGATTCTTTTCTATACTCATTTTCCCAGGCACAATTAGGGAATGGAAGAGGAAGAATTTATCAAGCTAGGAACCTAAAATCTGATAAGAGTAGGTCTCAGTATACTGCTCTGGCCGTCTTGATCATTTTCCCAGATCACTCCAGCTGGATGATGGAATGGTTCCTCATAATAGCCCCATGGGCACCTACTGCCATATCCCTTATATCTCTTCCAATCCATAGATGATTACACATTAGGATAGATACAACACACGCTCCACCATCCACTTTTAGTGAATCACAGAGTAATAATCTATATCTAGTTAAATGAGAAAGTTTGGCTGAATTGCTCAACAGATTTAAATGAAATTTGGCACGGAGTTAGTAAATTGTGTGCGTAGTGATATGGGATAGGTTTTATCCTGCAAAAAAGAATAGTTCATCTAGAAATTGCAATTATCGATTAGCAAACATCAAAGACTTTCCTACGTTGTAGGCGGTGTGCCATGCTTACTCTTTGCTTTTATCATACATCACGAACACTTCTTTTCAGAAATAAAAACAAAAATCTTCTGATATATGCATATGTGTGTTTAGTTTAGAAGCATTAAAACTAGTGCACTTAATTAATAAGTTCGGAAGTGGGAAAATAAATCTACATTTAACAATACTTAAAAAAAAAATTGTACTGTCAGTATGTTCACAAACAGATGTTATCAATTGCCTACATGAAATTGTATAACAACTTAGATATTACAGCGTAATTCCGTTCATAATATATGCGTCATAATATACGTGTGAAATCAAAGCTTGGGTGGAAAAAAATTGTAAAAATCTAAGAGTATACCAGCACAAAAGCCTATTCACTAAAAGTGAGAAAATTATCATGCACGAACTGTCGTTTTTGTATGTTAATGTCAAATATATAACGGTTTTGATTCTGCTTTGGTTTATTTTATTGCCTGTGTGTCTTTTTTTCCCTTATTATTCACTTTCTGTAGCATTACAAATTATTTTTACCAAAATTTAATACTTAAATGAAGATAACTAACCGTTTTTTGTCCAACAGTTTTGTAGAAATCAGTACAAATAGTATCCTATGATAAACAAAAGTGTTTTTACTTACTGTTCAATATTCTGCCAATAATTATTAAATCTTTCACTTAAAATGAATGTTTTCAATGGCCTAAGGTAGAAACTATTCGTTTCAAGAAGCCATATTAGGAATAGTTTACATCGTGATATATGCCTTCACTAAAACGGTGCTTATGAAAGCAGCTTATTTATTACTTATAACTACTAAATTCCTCCTGCCTCATGCTGCAACAAGAACATTCTGGTCCAGGCACCATTTCAACCTACGCACTATTTTCACTAATATTGCCGCTAAAATCAAACGATACGGACACCCCTTAACACATTAAATGCTTCGGAGCTACGTTTTGAGTAGTAGCAACATTTTCTATTTTAGGATTCCTAATTAGCTTAGCACAAATTATCACAATCAGTTGCATTATACACCTTCAGTATGAATTGCAACTGAAATAAAGCACGCACACTAACACAATCACTGTATCGCAATGTAAATTTTACCCACAATATTGATGTAAGGTGTTCTAAGAGTTTTAATGAATTCTGGACTTTCCGTTGTACAGCGTAAGTTACGAGCATTTAAGTATACATTTTTAAACTACATTACTTTAATAACTGTGATGATGTTGATGCCATAGTTCATGTAGCTGAGTGTAGTTCCACATTTATTCATTTTTTACTTCGTTTTTACATCCGTCATTTTGCAAAGGCCATTTTCAGCCAGTTTTTAGTGGTTGCTTTGATATCGAAATCTGAAATAGTGGGTCAAGTTTCATTTAATTTAATTTAATTGCCATCGGAACATGTGCTGTATTGCAATTTCCCTATACACCCATCTTTCCACTTTCCTGCACACACATCGCAATTCATGACGTCACTAACATGCAATGCAGTGAATGTATTAATGCGCAGGATATAGAACCCTTGATTTTCTAGTGACAATATTAGTGGGGTTTGTCGTTTGGTTGAAATAAAGCCTCAATCATAATGACAACTGAAACTATATTATTAAGTAAGTTGCTTTCATGAACACCAATTTAGTGGCATGTAAACGTTGTACTTAAATTGTATCAAAATTGTAGTTGCGGTGCAGGAAATATAAATCTATACTTAACCCTAAAAATTTTTGAAGTTATACTGTTGGTAAATTCACAAGATGTCTTCAGTTGTGGACATGAAATAGCGTGACCCATCAAATATCACACTGTAATTCCGCTTGTAATATATGTCACAATATATGTGAAAAATCAAAATTTGAAATAAAGTGCTGATTTCCAAACAACAGTTTTAACGAAGGTTGTGGTAAGGTTGAAATACAGCCTGGACCAAAATGACTGGTAATATTCCATGATGCATAATGAGTTTGGAGTGAAGAAGGTAGCTGCCATGCCGAATTCTGACTATAATGACATCAGAATCTGCTCTAGACATCTATTGCTGCTAAGTGAGTAATGTGTGTAACCGTATCTTTCGGCGCGAGTTACTGCTTTGTTACCTGTATCCTGGCTTTGAGGTACACTCTTCACTGAAGAGTAAAAGCCAAGGAAGCAGTTGACCATACTTTCAACCCAAAAGGAGAAATTTTTCAGCTGGTCGTAGTTTTAATAATAATAAAAACTTTAATATTATAAACACAATTTCAAGCGGACGAAGTCTCGAGTAACTGCTAGTAATAATAATAATAATAATAATAATAAAAATGTAAGAAACATAGTTGATTTGGTGATGTAAAATTTGTAAGATGAAAGAAACTAGATTATTTCTGTTAGATATAGGTCAGAAAGTTATCACGTAATGTTCAAAAGGTTAAAATAAAGTTAATTATGAAGTTTCAGTGAAAAATAACAAAATAATATAAATGAGGGTTTTTAATAAGGAAAGGAATTTTGCAGTTGGGTAAAATAAGAAAACTTGCACGAGGTGTGTTAAAAAAATAACGGGAATTTTGAAATTTCAAGGGTTGTCCAAATGGCATGATTTTTTATTGTGTTGGCAAAAATGTCTTAAAAGTATCTGTACAATTTAGATACATTGGAAGTTTAGCATCCTGTCTGTTTTGATACAGTTAATGATTTTTTGTTTATGTAAAGTTCTTACCACAAAGTCAAAGAATAAATAAGGAATATTACCTTCAAGTTCAACACTGTTTGCGTGAAGCAGTCTGAAGAAAATGCCTGGATTTGTGGTAAAACAATTCATTGCTTTTGCATCGCGATAATGCAATGGCTCATTGCTTCTTCGAGATTTATTTTTGGCAAAAAACAACACTGTAATGATACCCCAGCCTTCATATTTGTCAGACATGTTCCCAAAAATAAAGAGAACCTCGAAAGGCCATTGTTTTACAAACATAGATGAGATTAAAAGTTCATTGCTGAAAGAGCTCAAAGTTATCCCAAAGATCGAGTTCCAGAAGTGTTTTGTGGATTGGAAAAAGCACTGGTATAATTGTATAATATCTAATGGGGACTATTGTGAAGGGAATAACATCGATGTAGATGAATAAATAAAATTCTTTTAAAAGAATGAAAATTCTCGAAATTTGCAAAGCGCGTATAATTCATAAATAAGAGTTTTAAAATTAAAAGATGGTTATGTAAATAAAGGCAGTTTTTAAGGAACATTAATATGATAGTAGTTTAATGTATTTCTAATGATGTAAAGGTGAAAAGATTCATTTTACAGATTTTGAAAATATGATTCGTTCAAACGAGGAGGAAATAAAATGTAGGCTTACATACCAGACAAAAAAAGCATTATATATATATATAGGAATCAAATTAGGATAGGGAAATGAGCCACCACTTACCTTTAGATGATGGATGTAGGGCGCGAACACACAGAAAAGACACAAACACAAATAAAGAAATTTTTGGGAAAAAACCCTTCTTCAACAAGAGAACATTATTAGAGGTGGGTGCACCCGGAGACTGCCTCACGGAAAGACCGCCGGTCGAGAAAATGGTTGGGGAAAATTCAAACATAGGAATAGTAGAGGGGCAGTGAATCAGAGCTCATACCCAAGCAAAAATTTTTTTTTTTTTTTTTTTTTTTTTTTAAATATCCAAACTAATTTCTGGTTGGTGGGAAGATCAAAATATAATATATATTGAAAAAAAATTAAAATATTATACAAATAAAAATATATATATAATAATAATAATAATAATATTTATGAAGTAAACATCACCTCAGGTTAGTGGTGGTTCAATATAGGTAGTGGAAAGGAGAGGAATTTAAAAAAAAAAAAAAAAAATATGACCGGGTATTATCTTAAGTTGAGACCAGGTGGTTGCCTTGTGCCAAGTTTGTACTGGTAGGCAAGTTCCCACCTTCTGAGTTCAGAGAAACTGCTGCTATTAGGGAGAACTCTGATAGCACGGACTGTGTAACAAGAGTTGAAATTATTCAAGTCGTGGGTTATGGCATGGGCAGCAACTGGGTGCTTTGGGTTCTGTGTGAACACCGTCTGACGGTGGCCATTCATTCTTATGGAGAGTGCATTTGTGGTCAAACCTATATATGAAGCCAGGCAGTGGTTGCATGTTAACTGGTATATTACATGCGTGGTTTCACAGGTGGCGTGTCCTATGATAGGGAAGCTTTCCCCTGTGACCGGGTTGATGAAAGTGGTGGAAGCATGGTGTATGTCACACATCGTGGTCTATTACATGGGAAAGAGCCTTGGGGTTGACTGTTAGGAAGAGGAAGACTGTGTTTGTGGACTAGAAGTTCGCTGAGGTTAGGAGGCCTGCTGAAACAAGTTCTAGGAGGGGCAGGGAGGATTTTAGGAAGAATGGATCTCATTTCAGGGCATGTTTGTAAGAAATCATAGCCCTGCCGGAGGACTCTGTTGATGGATTCGAGGCCTGGGTAGTACTGTGTGACCAAGACTGGATTGTGGTTGGTTTTTGCGGGTCTGGGATGATTGATTGGCTGATTCAGTTGTGATGTAGCACGTGAAAGCTGTTTGTTAACCAAAACTGGAGGGTAGTTGCGAGATATTAATGCTTCTGAAATACTGTTTGAATAATCCATGAGAGACTGTTCGTTAGAGCATATGCAACTACCTCGAATGCCGAGACTGTAGGGGAGTGAACGTTTGGTGTGGTATGGGTGGCAACTGTCGAAATGGAGATACTGTTGAAGATTGGTTGGTTTGATGTGAACTGAAGAGTTGAGATAGCCATTGGATAGGGACAAATCGACATCCAAGAATGTGGCCTGGGTGTGGGAGTAGGACCAAGTGAATTTCAGCATGCTACAGTTATTGAGATGGTTCGGGAAATTTAGCAGTTCATTTTCTCCATGCGTCCAAATCATAAATATGTCATCAATGAAACGAAGCCAAATGAGGGGTTTGAGAGGGAATTCCTCCAGAAATGTCTGTTCCAGCCGGCCCATGAACAGATTAGCATAAGAGGGGGCTATGCGGGTACCCATGGCAGTTCCGCAGGTTTGGTGATAGATGTTGCCTTCGAAGGAGTAGTAGTTATTATTAAGGATAAGGTGTGCTAATTTGATGAGGAAGGATGTCAAGGGAAGGCTGTTGGGTGGGCGCTGGTCCAGAAAGTGTTCCATGGCCCATCCAGTTGCAAAACATGCCAGTTCCCACAAAATCAATAATTTGAACATTTGTTTTTCAGTTAGAGCAATCAGAGTTTTCCCTAACAATACGACCCCCTCTGAACTTCGTAGATGGGAACTGTCCTACCAGAATATCCTTGACACCAGACATCCTCCTGGCCTCAATCTCCAATAATTTCTGCCCACTAGACCCAGCACTTATTATCTATACCATTTATATTTATTTATTTTAATTTTTTTTTAGTTCTGTATTTACTATTTTCCATGCTACTTACATTTATTTTACTTTTCACTTATAGTTATATACATATATCCCCACCCAGTTATTATTCATCTCTTTCAATAACAACATATCGTCATCAGTATCGATTATCGATCTAATATTTTAGCTTACTCCCCCCCCCCCTCCCACCACCTAAACTACCATTCGCGCCTGAGACGCCATTCACCAGTCGGCCGTCTATGTGTACACATGTGACGCCGCCTGGGGCTTCACCTTCTGCACGTTTAAGGCTGCTGTAGGCCGAAATATTGCGCTTATCTTGTGTTTGTTTTTTGTTCGTCGTCCCAGCCGCCTTCATCTGTGGTAAGTGTTGGGTCATATTTCCCTATCCTTCCTTAATTTTATATATATTAAGGAGAAGTAAGTAACATTTAATTTCAAAGTTATTATGAAAGGTCATTAATTGTGCAATAGATTGTTTTAGTTGATAGCTTAAGATTACAGTTTTGTATAGGGGAATGTTGGGTATCAAAATAAATTATAATTAAAAGATAATGTTTATATATTTAAGAGTTTAAAAGGGAGTTAAGATATTAAGGGAAAATTTAGAGTTTGTGTTTATTGGCTTTGATTTATTTTTATGGTTAAACAAAAGCATATTTTGAGAAGATTATAAGAGCAAAAAGTACATCTATTCGATGTCAAAATTGGGAAAGAATGGTAAAGGTTTGGGGAAATAATTAGAATTTTTTCAGTCTAGAAGGTGGTTTCGTCCAGAGACCTTGACTCAAGGATACCATTTCCAGGAAAACCAGGATAGTATTGTCAGAAGGTATTTAAAGGGTAGTGGAGAAATCTCTTAGCACATTGTGTGTTCATTACTAGTTGAACAGGTCAGTGTCATGACGTGTTGCATGTGACAGACAAGACGATGATGTAAAGTGAAGGTAATGAAAATGAAGGCGGGACGATTGTTAGTGGCCATGTTAATATAATGGAGCATGTAATTGTGGAACTTGGCTTCATGGAAGAGATTTGTACCTTCAAAGTGATGTCCAAACATTTTTATTTGTTATAAATAATTCAAACTAAAATTTTGGCCCAGTTCAAAAGTTTGCAGAAGTTACCGATTGTTCAGTAACATTTAAATGGCCAGAAAGTAACCTGCATCTAATTTGAAGGATTGAAACTTAAAATTAATTTTCAGTACTGTGTTGCAGTCTGATAACAGATAAAGACTTTAACTACTTCACAATAAATGCTGTGAACTTGATCACGTGTTTTGAACTTTATTTGAAAAGTTAATATTTATTTATGTTACTCCTTGCAGCTGAAAGTTAATAATAGCAAATTGCCAATAAGGAGTTGGTGACTGAATTACGAGCAAAGAATCTTTTAGAAAGTGAACTGTAAAATTTAGCATAATCAGGTACACCAAAGCTAGCAAATAACAAACATTTAGTAGCCCCACAAGACACTTTTTCGGCAACAGCTTGTTGATAAAATTTAATGTATAATTCGAGTCATTTCCTTTTGATATATGTGAATGATAGTGACAATGAAACTGCTATCAGGCAATGAAAATTAGAAAGGCTACGGAAACTAACACGTCTCTTTACTCAGGCAAAGGTAGGAGTGCCAGGACGAACATAAAAAAATACAGTATTATGATGGATAACCTTACTCATTATAGAGATGAGACATGTGGCAAAGGGAAAGATGTGTACACATCCAGTTCTATCACATGAATGAACCATGAAAGCAGGGTGAGGATTGCAATTTTGGTGTGAGGGAAAAATATAATCTCTGTGATGATCAGTTGAAGGAAATTTTAGAAAAATATATTTTCTGTATGTTTAAAAGGTTAAGCCCAGGGCAATGTCTGGTATGCAAGGATGTTTTGGTAGGCTAGTTCCCATCTAAAAGTAGCGCGGTCTTGCGAAACTCTGACGGCTATAACCATAAAAGAGGTGTTGGAGCCATGTGAGCTGGCATGGACTGCCACTGGATGGAATGGGTTGGCAGTACAAAATTTTTGCCTGTGACCATTCATCCTGATGGACAGTTGTTTGATGGTGAGACCAATGCAGCAAGCAGTGCAGTGAAGGCAGGTAATTTCTCTCTGGAAATTACTGCAAAACATAGTCAGTAAGTGATATGGAATGGGATTCATTGAAAGACAGGAGAAGGGTGAAGATAATCATGGTAGTGTACAAGGCATTGGTGAAGAAGTGTGGAAATATATTGGTTGAAGACATAGGAGAGGTGCATAGAAGGAAAAGGATAGCCATGACCACAAATTGGCATTTGATTTCAGGCATAGTTGTGGGGAAGATTTTTTTTAATGGGTAAGGTCGTCGGGGATTGGAATAAATTACCAAGAGAAGTGATGAATAATTTACCAAAACGGTAAAAGAATCTGAAGTTAAATTAGTAGAGAGAAAAAGTAGGTGGGAAAAGGAAAGGAGGGAAAAATGAATGTACCGAGAAATTGCCACCAGAGCAAGTGCTCAATTGCAATTAAATTAAAGTTGGTAAATGAGGCTAGTGGTAGAGCAAGATGTGTGTCCAATAATAGGAAAAGCTTCCTCTCTGATAGGATTGGAATAGGGAATATTTTTGGATACATGCTGCATTGTAGATATGCAATACCTTAAGAACAATTATAGAAAGTTGTGGCAGAAATACATAGATCCACAAAATCATGGCCTGGGGTGGGGAGGGGAGGGTACTGACAATGAATATAATGCTAAGAATTCATAAAATGGCCACAAGACCAACCATTTATAATTTTTGGATGTTAGGTCACAGTTTACAAAATAGTGATTGTAGAAGTACGATTATTCACTCCAATGAAGCAAGTACATGGCAACGAGGCTATTAACAATCAATAAAGTACTTTACAATAGTAGCAAACTGCACAAAAATAGGAATAACAAGACTACAGGAACTCTGCACAGGAAGAATGCAAGCATGGCACAAATACAAATTTTCACGTAGTATTATTAGATTAGATTATATATGTTCACTTTGATCCCACATGAGAACAGTCCTAGGGATGTGGAACAGTAACAAATCAATAATATTACCAACTACTAATAACCAGTTAGTTACTTAAAAACCATTAACACAGTAAATTTCCATTGTAATCTGCAAATAAATATTATACCCATGTTAATTACTATACATGAGTGCAATTTCCAGGTAATGTAATTGCTGCGGTTTAAATTCCAATAAAAACCATACCATTTTAATAATTGTGAACAACTTAGTCATCTTCCCATTCCATTCACAAAATATATAATATTTTCTGTCACCTTAGTTACTCCAAGAAGAAAATTTTTTCACATAATAAAATGGGTTCTGAAGCAAAAACTCACAATGTGGATTTAAAGTTGTTAAGTTTTTGTAGATAAAATTTTATTTTTTGTGATGAAACACTGAATAAAGAAGTTGTAGTAAATCTTATCCATTTCCTTTCTTTACATCCTAGTAAATGTTATTTTTATTTCTAGTAATATAGCAATGTATGTCAGTAGTAAGACGGAAGTGTTCAATATTTTTCACCACAAAAGGATAGTACGGCATGTATATACCGTACTGTCATTGTAAGTACACTTAGATTGCTCCACATATAATTCTTGAGCATGTTTTTGTGATTTAAAATACTTTCTGTGCTTGTGAAGAGTTTACTCGGAATGAAATTCGAGAAGTGAGTGGTGAGTGAAAATATGCAAAATATACAAACTTTCTTGTTTCGATATCAGCTATTCTAGCTATTATCCTCAATGAAAATATTGCAGAATTAAGTTTTATTAAGAAGTTACTGAATCTGTTGCTTCCATTTCAATCTAGTATCTATATATGCACCCAGGAATTTTGTGAATGAATAAGAAAACATATCAAACCACAGTAAGTAAATAAAAGAACCCAAATGGGGTTTCCAATAATGTACCACTATCAGTGTGTGACAGTAGCAGGTTTTTCCCCAAGTGATCAATAAATTGACCCGAACCGACTAACAGAACAGCTCATGGCAGTGGGACTGTTTGGGGGGAAGGGGGACAGGTTACCACAGTTGGTGTCATAATTGTCCAAATTTCTTCAATGCATTGTCAATAAATTCAGTATCCTTGGTTAATAAGGCAAACAAAATGCATTAAGCGACACTGTTTGCTAAAATGATTTATATTTAGTCAATAAACAAGTCATAAATTGAGATAGAGGCAGTAATATTCAAAGTAACTGTAAAAGAGAAATCAAATTTTTCTGTACATTCAGACACTTATCCTATCTCTATAAATCCTTGAAAGCCAGTGGCAAAAAAGTTGTTTGCTGCTGTCACATCCTATGTCCCTGCTTGGACTATAGCATATTTTTCAAATGAGAATTTAGGTTTCTAAATAGATGAGAACCGCTGGGGGGGGGGGGCTAAGTTGGGACTATGTGGTATATGTTCAAAGCATTTTAATTTGATCAATTAAATTCAATTCAGCCAGTGGCCATTCAGAAGTGGACACAACAGCCTTTGTGACCGCCAGCACATCTGGGTGGGAAGGAGCAAGTGGCGCCAGTGGTGGCCGCAGTGGGCCGCGGATAAAGCAAACACTCTCGCCCAACCAGAGTGTGCGGGCCTTCCAGCTGAAGGAGGTTCGATGGGCGGCCAAGCCAGTTGAGGCAGACAGTCAGCTGAGAACAACTACAAGATACCTGATGAAGACAGCAGAGTCAGCTGTCAAAACATTGTGTTTTTATACCACCTTCCGCCTGGACACCCGAGAAGATTTTGTTGCATCGATACGCCGGGAAAGTCTCCACTCACACATTATTATTTTTTGTTTTGAAGTAAACATCTCTTCCCCCTTCTTGTTACTGCTTGAATACTGCCCAGCCTGTTTCCACTGTACTGGCATCTTTCTTCTGAATGCTGAATTTTTCTCTGAAATATCTTTTCAGTTCAGTTACGTGTATCTATAAAGCACCTTCACATTTGGCCTCTAGTTTACTAAACCCAATAATATCCATAAACGCTGCTTCATGATCACTTTTTCCTTTTGTAACTTGAGTTCCCCAATACATTGTCATCAGGCTTTATTAAGAAGATCTTAAGCATGTTCCTTACCCACATACTCTGTTCTAATACTTGTGTAAAGCCTCCTTCCCTCACTATCATATATGCAAACCTCTGTTCCCTTGTATTATTTACTTTCAATTTCCTGCCAGTCGACACCTGGAAGATTGAAGTCCCAACCAATAATGACCATTCTACTCTCACCTCTGAATATGAATTTAATTTCTCACCAGGAGCCTCGTCACCACCATTAATTCTACCACTATAGTAGGCAGCCAAGATCTTAATTTTTTCGTTTGTGGCACCCTAGAAACCTACCCCTAGTAACTCATCACTATCAACTATAAACACCAGTGAACTGTAATAATCTTTACTAACCAGGATGTAGACCTCTGCAACAATACCTCATCTATCTCCACAGTACACCCTATCAGGAAAAACTGTATTGTCTAGAACTACTTCTGTTAACAGAGACTCTACCTCAATAACTATTTGTGTTTTAAGTAACTCTGTTAAGTTACTAAACTCTATAACTTTGTTCATAATACTCCTACAATTCATGAATAACACTTTTATATCAGCCTTGTCAAGATTTTAGCATTATTCCTCACCTTACAATTTGTGAACCCATCTTTAAATTTTTTCTGCAGTTTCTATTTTATTATTATTTATGTTTTCCTCATTGCATTCAATTTCCCTTTGGTCACATGTTTTCAATCCCCCACACCAGCAGCTTCTAATCTAAAAAAAGTCCTTACTCCATAATAACCCAAAAGTGGGCTCCCTTACAGATCAAGTTAATAGCTCAAATAGTTCCCACACTCCCCCTCTTCTTAAGTATAGTCCATGCCTTGTATATATGGGCACAGTCTCCAAAACAGAACTGATGCCTTTCCCAAGCAGCACCTTGGTTTCCACATTTACTTGCCTCACAGAGCGGTTCAAGTGGCCTATCATGGGGACTCAAGATCTGCATGGGCTCCACCCCTTGGTATGCTGCGTCTTTTTTGTCACCTTCCTCAGGTCACTCTCTATTATAAAAAACGCATTTCTATCAATACTATTTCACACCTCCCCCATTATCACAACCCTGTCCTCTTTAGAAAAACCTTTACAAACTGATCCTATATCTTCTGTTACCTGCCCTATTGTTGCACTAGGTTTACAAAAACTTGTGAGCTGGTGGCCTTCACCCAACTACACCTCTCCCTTGGCTACTACACAGCTGCAGTATCATTTTCTTCCCTCTTTGTACTTTCACACGTCCAGTTCTACATGTCTGCAGCAGTTTACCTACTGCTACTTGAGGTTCTTCTCCTCCTGACTCTGATAAAAGGTGAGTTTCTAAGGTATCAGGTTTTCAATGAAATGTTCACAACAGTTCCAGAGTTTGTCTTGCTGTGTGAGAGCGGGCATTGTCATCCAGAAGAACAACACCCGCTGTCAGTAGTCCAGGTAGTTTACGGCGAATTGTCTGTCAAGAGTTCCCGCAGGGTAGTGCACGGTGTTCACAATCTCACCATGAAGCTGCAATTTCAAGAGTATGACTCCTTGTGTCCAAAGACATGGTGAGCAAAACCTTCTGGGCTGATGGAATCGGCTTGAAATTTTTTTGTTGGGTATGTAGGATGTTTCCATTCCACAGAGGATCGTTTGGATTCTGATTAAAGGTGATAAAACCAAGATTCATCCCCTGTAATTACTTGTGTCATGAAATCCTTTCCTCCCTCAGTTTACCGAGTGAGATGCTTCTAAGAAAGACCCATTCTGTTCATTTTGCTGGGCACTCACCGCGCACAATACAAAACTTCAAATGCTCATGGATGATGTAAGCAGTTCCATGTAAACAACCTATAGTATATGCTACGTCACCGAACGTAACACGCCTGTCATTATGAATGATTTGTTCAACATGCTGCACTGTGGTTTCATCTGGGTCAAGATTCAACCCATTGTCACAAATTGTTCAAAGAAATATATAAATTTGCTTACAGGAAGCAAGATTTTCCGTAGTCATCTGTCCCTTCGTTACCTTATGACCAAGTGTCACGAATTTTGGCAATTGACAGTTGATCAAGAGAAAGCCTATATCATGTCCAAGTACTGTATCAAAATGTGATCTATTCTTGTTATTGAAATGTCTGATGTATGCTGTCCACATTTTATTTAGTGATTGTATCCATTGGCCTTTCAGAGTGGGAATTACCTTGAGCGCTAGTTTTCTCCCCTCTAGATTCAGATGTCCACACTTTTCTTATTATGCTGTGTTGTTATCTTATCTTAGAGAATTTCCTTCCTTGACATCTATTTCTTAGGTAAATAATTAACCACAATATGAATTTCTTTCTTTTCAAGTTCTGTGCAGCTCATCTGTTTCCAGCAACTAGGAAAGTGTCTTTTCAGGACGTAGTTTTGGACAATATTCTGTTCAGGAATAAAGATTAACATCATATTTCAATCCAGACGACCCTAGTTATTTGTTTTCACTGGTAAAATATGTTTAAACTATACTTATTGTCCGCTCTCAGATTCACAAGATGAAAGAGCAGCTCTTCGAAAAAATGGTAATTCCTGCATTTACACCAAAGTTGAGTCTATTACAGAGTGTCAGCACAGAATTATTTCTACTTGGTAATGCATGTCAATGGATTCTTAATAAATTGATAGACATATTCATTTAGATACCATACTTAGACATCAGTTGCCACAAGTTTAGAGAGTGAAACAAAATCCATTATCATACCACATTAAATACACTTGCACATTAAAGTGCCACCACACTGGAATGTGGAGGTACAACGGGACCATGTTAGAGTCCGGATACCCACGACCGGTCATCTTGATTGTGGTGTTTAGGCAGTTACCCGCAATCATCTATGCGAGTTCTCATAAACTGCACATTTCACAAATAAACCATACATTTATCAAACAGAATCTAAGTTATACATTTCATAGACAGATTGCAACATTCCTTCCCTAGAGGTGGATGCTCCAGACCTAAGAAGTCTGGTTCTTGCCATAGAAGGGCATCCAGCCCCCCCCCCCCCCCAAAATCATAATTCACATTAAGCTGCCAATTAATCAGACAGGTGGTGTTCATGTGGTGAAGAGAGATAAGATTAAATAACTTGGAATATAATTGGTTACAAAGTATTTAGAAAGAGTGAAATGTCTTCCCGTACAATAAATGCAATCAAGATCCTATAGAGACCCATTTTGAGTATACCAGCAATGTCACCAGATAATAGTGCAAATTATCAATTACTGAGAATACATTTTTCTTAGCTACAACCAGAGGATTTTTTTTCTTATTTTCTCCTCGTCTCATAAGTCATTGTTTATTAGTTGATAAAATAGAACAAATTATACAAGCCATGCAGGAAAACAAAGAGTTGCATCATTCTTAGTTTTATTTTGCCGCTCTTCCTTCACCTTTTCTTTCATTCCCAGAGAAAGATTCTTTGTTCTGTTAAAAGATTTCCATAGATCACTGATGCCGTTTTGGATTTTTAAAACTCTCAGGAAAAAATTGTTTCATCACAAACACACTTTAAATGTGAAATATCACTTCAGCGAGCTGCAGAACTAAAGATGCCCTGAAATATACTAAACAGGAAACAATAGGATTATTTTTTCAACGAACGGTGTGATGTCAGAGGACCGATTTTATTTGATACATCTTTGGAAACAATAAAACATTTCGAACTGTCACCGGGTGGAGAGCATTAGGGACAATGAATCAGAAACGGGAGGGTCTAATTTGGAGAACGAACTTACTTACTTGCTCTTCATGGATAGGCCAAAAGCTTGTTCCGACCTCATTATTCTGACCATCTCTTCCTAGTTTTTCCAATGTCCCTTCTGCCTGTGGGATGGTACTCCAGGGAAAGCTTAGGAAATCTGTCATTTCTCATCCGTAGGACATGGTTCTTCCAGTTATCCCTTTTTTTGGTAATTCTGTCATTTAGTGGGGAGATATTCAGTTGTTCCCTTATTTCTTCTCCTATCATTTATGGAATACCTTTTTACTGACCTTAAAACTTCATTTCAGATGATTGAATTTTGTTTTTGTGTTGTAATTTATTTACCCATGTTTCACTGCCAAATAGCAGATTCGGTATGGCTATTGTTTTATAAAACTTGAGTTGCATCTCCTCTCGTGCTTTACCTTTCAGTGTTCGTCGAATTTTTCCACACATATACTGAAATTGGTGAAGTTTCTTCTTCAACTCGTTTTCCTCATTAAAAGATAATTCACATCCGAGATAAGTAGAGCCAGAGACTTGTTCTGTTGGCTACCACTATTTTAACTCTTATAGGGTATTTGCTCTGCCACGCCATAACTTTCTTTTTTGCACGAGACAACTGCAGATTGTAATCTTTGCAGATAATGCTTAGTATATGAATTGCTTTTTGAAGTCCATCTTCATTTTCCTGGAGGATAAATTGGTCATCTGCAAACAACATAGTGTTTATACAAGTGTTGTAGCTTATTTTTATACCAGGATGGACATTTTCTTTCCATTTCCTAACTAAGTCATCTGTATATATATTGAAGAGTGTTGGAGACAGGCTACAACCTTGCTGCACTCCTTGGTTAATCACTATTTCTTCTGTAAGTTTATTTCCTAGGTCCAAGACGATTTGTGTCCTTCTATACATATCTTGAATAACTAGTATTAAATGCTCTGGATAGCCATTTCTTTGCATTATTTCCCATAGTTTTTGTCTATTTACTTAATGGAACGCTTTTTCATAATCTATAAAAGCAATGAAAGTCTTTAAATTAAATTCTCTTCTTTTTTCCAGTAGTTGTTTAGGAAATATATTATCTATGCAGGATCTTTCTTTCCTAAACCCACATTGTTCTTCTGATAGGAGAGCATCTGCTATTACTTTTAGCCTGTTATTTATTATTTTTGCATATATTTTGTAGTCCGTATTCAATAAACTAATTCCTCCATAGTTATCACATGTATTCCTATCCCCTTTCTTAAACAGTGAAATAACTTTGGCCTTCCTCCATTCTTCTGGGAAGATTTTCTTTTTCCAACACATATTAATTAAATGTAAATATCTAAATTTCAAAATCATTCCCCCATACTTAATCAATTCTAAATTAATTGTATCTAATCAAGGAGCTTTTCTATTTTTAAATGATCTTAGTGCTGCATCAACCTCCTCTATGTCTCTAAGATCAATTTCTTTAGTATCCACATGGTCAATTCCTATTTCCTTTTCTTCCTCTTTTATAATTACTATTGTACCATAATGTTTTGTAGTGCTTTATCCATGCTTCTTCTTCAATTACATTTATGTTAGCACTTTCCTTTTCATCCTTGTTAAGATGTTTAATAAGTTTATAAGCCATCTCTTGTCTATCATGGACATCATCTTCTATTGAACTGATTAATCTATCCCATGATTCTTGTTTCAACTTCCTTGTTATTGCCTTAACAATATTTCTTCTTCTTTTATATTCATTTTCTAGGGTTTGATCCTGTATCATTTTTAGATAAGACTTTTGCTTTTGTTCGATGGCTTCTGCAATTTCTTCATTCCACATTTTAAGTCCAGTTTTTCTTCTAAATTTCTTTTTTTGCCAATGGCTTCATATGCTACTTTCAGTATTGATGAAGTTATAGTTTCCAATTCTTTATTGATATCATTATTTGTTGGATTTTCCAGTAAGCGCTGTTGTAATCAGCTTTGATATAGATGTCTTATTCCTTCATCTTTTAAAAGGTAGGTCTTAAAAAGTTCTTGATCTTTTTGTAAGTTTTATTCATTCTTTTCCCCCAATTAGCAAGGATTCTTATTTTTGATATAACGAGATAGTGATCTGTATACATATCACTGCCTCTATGTACACTGGTGTCTACTACATCTGCACCTAATTTTTTATCAGCCATTACATAGTCAATGATAAACCTTTGTCCTTTTGCCGTCCATGTAAATTAATGGGTATCTTTTTTTGTAAAGAATGTATTTGTAATCTTTAACTGGTTGAAGGACGCAAATTCTCTTAGTGGTTTCCCATTTTTGTTTAATGTGTATTCGCCTTTATTCCCCATTACCTCTGGAATTGGACTATTTCCTATGTGAACATTAAAATCGCCAGCCAGTATTAGGAAATCACTTTTATTAATTTTGCCTATCACCACCTGAAGCTGTTCATAAAACTGTTCAGATTCTTCTCGTTTGTTTTCTTCTGGGGTATATATGGCAATCAAGTTTAGGTTGCCTCTCTCTACTTTCAATCTTAGAGTCAGAATCCTTTCACTTATCATAGTGTAACTAACAATTTTATTTTTTCCATTTCCTATCCGCTAATATTTCCATTCCTGCTGCAGATCTTTTCTCTCATGCCACTCCACTGTAGATCATTGTATATTTATCTATTTCTTCTGTTCCTTTCAATATCTTTTTTGTTCCTGTAATTGCAGCAACATTGGTCCACTTTCTAGTTAACTCCATGTCCAGATCATATTCTTTATTATTTATACCTCTCACATTCCACATTCCTGTTTTCAAATTATCTTTGATTCAATCGTTTGTCCTTTGACCTTGCCTTTGTTGTCCTCATAAGATCCATCCGGCTTTCCTTACTTTTAAGTTTATGAGTAATATATCTTTTTATGTGGAAGGGTTACCAGCCCTTCACACAACCCCCATCCTGGAGGACCAGGGTTTTATTTCAGGATTTTCCTTCCCTTAGCCAGTTTTAAGGCACCGGGGGCTTGCCTTACATCTCTCCTGTTAGCTACACTTGAAAAAGTGCATTGCCCAGGGGCCATGCAGCTTTCGCCTTCGTGGACATGGGAGCAGGGTTTGCTGGCAGAGCTGCTTAGATAGATCGCAGAGGCATTTCTCAAGGTTTTATTGTCTCAGACCATCCGCCATAAGCTGAGATCCTTGAGACCATACCAGCCTTGACCCCCGGAGAACGAGCTTAACAACATAATTAGAAATGAAGATACCAAAAATTTAGAAATTCATCCTGAGGAAATCATGAAGTTCGGAAATTGTAGGCCAATCAGTTTGACATCAGTGGTAGGTAAATTAATGAAAAGATTGATATGCAACCACATCAGAAATATATGTGAGGAATGTAAGTGGTTTTAAGTAGGCAACATGGCTTTAGGCAAGGATATTCATGCGAATCTCAGTTGGTGGTATATAGGCAAGATATTTCAGATGAAACGGACAAGGAGGGCCAAATTGATAGTGTAGCACTAGGTCTGTCAAAGGCGTTTGACAGAGTGAGCCATAAAATGGTAGTAAATAAGGTAAAAAACTATTGGAGTGAATGAGAAAGTGATTTGCTGGGTAGGAGAATTTTTAAAAGGTAGAAAACAGAAATTTAGGGTAGGAAATGTTGTATCAAAAGAAGTGGAAGTAAAAATGGGATTGCCACATTGTAGCATATTGGGACCATTACTATTCATTATTCTAATGTGTTTTTTATTTATACTTTTTCACATGCATGTAGTACCACAAACATCATATCAAGATCATAATTCTTATTTACTATGTTATTAACTTCATTCAATACCAGTAAATTTTTATATGCAGTAATTTGATGTCTAAGTCCAATGATGAAATGGAACTGTATGTAACTTGAGAGACATAAACATTACTAATATGCACATTTATCAGTTTTTTGACCTTAGCCATCCGATAGTTACATAACACACTATTGGCTAAGATGTTCACAAACTCCTTGTAATATCTTGAAACTTGGTGGCACCATTTTTTCTTGAAGGTCTAGGCTCCACGTCAAGGAGGTTTTGACATGTCAATTATCTGAAGAAAACGCTGCCGGCCGGATAGGAATTTCGATAAACACATACAGTTTTTATCCCAGCCACCATTCGGCAGGAGACGGAGTGCTCGCCGAGCTGAACGTCGGCGTGTGAGCTGTCTGTGTTGAACAAATCGCACAGTACATCCAATATTTCAGTCAGCACTCTCCATTCTTCATACGTTAGTATAACTTTGGTACAGTGCCCCATTTTTTCGAGCACCACTACTGGCTCAAATGGCAAATGTAGGTGGGTGCAGGATAGGGGGAAGATGGGTGTGTAGGGAAATTGCCACCGGAGCCTGTGCTCCATTGCAATTAAATTAAATTCATGCTTGGACGATAAACCTATCGTCAAACACTTTGAATCACCAGCGTTGAGCTGATACACCGACGAGCACAACAGTACCGGGCGGGCCATCTCTGAACACTAACGCTATCAGGCGGGTTGGGCGTTAAACAGGGTCTAGTGGTGGTGGGGGTAAACCTGTTTAGTCCTGTCTATGGAAGGACACGTGCTGTGGTGGAGGTGTTGGTGGTGGGGGTAAGCCTGTTGTATGTGGGGAACACCTGCTCCACAATCTGTCAACAACACATGCTGTGGGGGAAGTGACGGTGGTGGTGGGTGTAAACGTGTGAAATCCTGTTTGTGGAAGACCACTTGTCCCACAATTCACCAATATCGCATAGTGTTGTTCACTATGTGCCCTTTGGGGATTGTACACGAGATCCTTTTAGATTTCGGAACAGAATCGTATACTGGCACTGACGAAAAATTTCTTGAATGATCTAATATCATCTACAACTTAGTGGACGCTATCTTCGGTGAATTTCTGTATTGCGGCCGTAGGAATTTTGAAATCGGTGTAAAGTGAGCGAATTTTCACGCATTTGACAGCCTGCTAGTTGGAGAGTGAAGATCATATAACCTAAACCACGAAATGTTTAAGAGTCTCTCTCTGCCCATACCGAAACGCAATACTGTAGGCTTATTTAGTCGGAGCGCGCCACAAATCGAAACTGTTTCTTTTGGATATGTGTAACAATTCGAGGACTTCCGGTCAAAAATACAAGAAAAATTGTATCAAATGATGGCTACGAATAATAATAATAATAAAAACTCATCCCTTCCGACCGGCACATCACCACTAAACGTGACTTTCACTGTCAAAAAACGGATAAACGGATGTTTGTGTCTAAATTACAACAACAACAGATATTAATGAACAACCGGACCGGGAATCGAACCTTCCACCTCCGCATGACAGTGCCAACCGTTATAAACTCAGATAACCGGCTCGATATTTAGATCTGCATATATATATATATATAAAATAACTCTGGAAAGCTGAAACTCTCCACGTAGAATATGACTGGAAATGTAGCGTTACATTTAGCTACCAGTACAAGATTGGTGTGTAAGTATGTATTTGTAATCGAGCATACTATGATTCTTATACAATAGTTATGATCCTCGACGGTGGTGTGTATATGTAGGAGTTGTAAATTTTCTGTAAGTCCTAAAGATAGACACGACTTTCCTATCTTGTTCTTGACTGGCGCATTTCATGAAAATTTTAGATATGTACCAATCCCCGACAAAATGAACCTGTAACCGCTGTTTCCGCAGGAAGTATGCATTCTTCTATTTTCCCACTAACCGTGCTCTGTACCGTCTTGTGTTAGGATAAGAACTGTCTACATCGCGTTATTCACTACATACCGTTTGGGGGTTGTGCAGGAGATCCTTTTAGACTCATAGGCTAAGCGCAAATTGAGATGCGTATAGCGCGTGTGACATGAGCGGCATGACACGCGCGTGAGACACGTGTAGCGTGGTGGTCCGCAAATTGAGACACAGTTTCCAAGTGACGCGCTTACCACTCGCGTCTGAAAATACACGACACGCGAAGAAAACATTTTTTAGTATTAACATTTGTCGTTATTTAGAATCAGATGGTGCCGAACATGGAGTTTTGCTTTATTCCTTGCTGAATAAGAAATTTATGTAAACTAACGAGAAGATTTTGTCTAAAAGGAAAGGATGCGGATTAAAAATTCATCACAGTTAATATTGGAGCTGTGGTCAGATTTGTCAATGAAAATGTATTTGCTAGTAGTGCATCGGGCATGAAAATAATGTAACACATGTTACTACTTCTGTCTCCTAAAAGTACGATATTGCTAAGCCGATGCCGCACTTTTTTTTTTTTGGGGGGGGGGAGATACAAGGTCTTTCTTTTAACATAAAATATACAAGGAGGCATGTAACTGAAAATTATGAACATAAAATTTTTAACGCCTGAATTTTTCGAGCTCGACAAACCACGGAATGCGCCTTCGATATACTGTCTTCATGGTTTTGTGTGTTCAGGAAAACATTTGATAGTAAATTGCTCCCATTTTGAGCAACTACTTACTTAAAAACAATAACTGTAGAGATAAAAGTATAGAAAATGCATTAAAAATAAACTTATTTACAATAAAATCATGATTTTTTTAAAAAAATGAAGACTACATATTATGTAAAATTTTATGCTTTAAACGTTATTTCACATAATAAAAATAATATGTAAATGAATTTTAAATCAATATTCAATAATTGTTGAGTATAAAAAAAGAAATAAACATATTTATGGGGATTTGAACCCGTGTAGGCAAAACGGTAAACAGGCGCCTTACCCCATACACTATGACAATGCTTTCAATATGGGACTAACAACTTTTTCGTAACTAGGGTTCATTTTGAAGAAATGGTTGTAATGCAGAAATATGGAGAAAACCCTTTCAACATATATTCAGGTGATCTGACATCTGTTCTCAACATGATGGTTTCCAAGTTAGTGGGTAGCAGGAGATGTAAACGATAGCAAACTCAATCACTGCATGAACAAGAACCTTCATCAGCTGTTTTCAAAGTGAGGAAGAACTTCACTGCGTATTTCCACAATCGAGGAGCAGTTCCGTGGCAAGGTCAATCCGTTATGATTGGAAAATATTGAAAACATACCACACTTCATTTGTGTAAGTTTTACATTCTATAGGTTTATATGGGGTCATGTTAGAGCTGACGTTATTTTTCGATGTATTAATTAGAAAAATCCTTCCTTAGTATGTACGATATATTGTATTAACGAAAAATTGTGAAATGGCTATATGTGGAAATATGGGTACGGCTACCCTGGCGCGCTGGCGACGTTGCCAACAAAATATACAGGCGTAAGCGGCACCTCACTCACTCAGTGGTGTCTCTGCTCAATGGCCAGCCAGCTGCCAAGTTTGACGCTCGCTCAGTTTTCGCACAGTATTATTTGTAAAATCAGTGATTTGTATTATAAAAATGAGTTTTGATACAGAAAGATTTATTGTAGAAATTCAAAACCGTTCGTGCTTATGGGATAGTGCATCAAAAGATTATTCAGATCGTAATTTAAAAATTAAATGTTGGGATGAAATAATTTATTCAAAGAAAAAGATGAAATGACGAATGAAGAAAAAAAAACAATTAGGTAAGTGTAAATTTATTAAATTTTATTTATTTCAATACACTTGTCTTCCCATGGTAATGGATTTTCTGTCCCAAAAGATTCTGCTAGTTTGTCTCGAGCTGTGAGTGCCGTTCTTCCTCTGTCACGATCCCGATGTGTAGCAGGTTCAAATCCCGTTACCGTCAGAGTATCTTCGTAAGAAAATCCATCTCTGGAACGTACGAAATTGTGCAAAATGCAACATGCCTGTACAATCTTTTTTGCTAGATCTATATGCACATTCATTGGCCTGTGAAATATCCTCCACTTGTTGGATAATATACCAAATGTGCATTCGATGTAACGGCGTGCTCTTGACAATCGGTAATTGAATATTTGTTTCTGGTAACTGAGATTATGTCCTCCGTACGGTCTCATGAGGTTTTCATGTAAGCCAAAAGCTTCGTCTCCTACTATCATGTAAGGAATATTGTCACCATTTTCAACCAGTGGCTTAGCCTGAGGAATATTTAGAGATTTGTTATTAATCTTAGTGTAAAAATCACTGTCTTTAAAAATAGCGGAATCACTGCTTTTCCCGTACGCTCCAACGTCTATGTAAGTGAAGTTGTAATTAGCATCACACAGAGCCAGTAAAACAATTGAAAAATAATGTTTATAATTAAAATATAATGATCCGGTATGAACAGGTTGAATAACTCTCACATGTTTGCCATCAATGGCACCAATGCAATGAGGGAAGTTGGCGTTTTTTTGCAAATCCACTTGCAACTTTTCCCAATCATTCTCTGTATTTGGCATAACAATAAATTGTTCTTGATGTTGGCATATAATGTCACACACTTTCTAATTATTGTGCTAATTGTTGTATAACCGAGTCTGTAGTTGTAATAAAGATCCATGAATGTACATCCTGACGCAAGATACCTAGAAGAAAAAGCAAAAATTACTAAACATATTAATTTAACAACTGACCTAACTATGGAGGACTAAACTAAACGTATTTATTATTTTCAGCTGATGGTTTGCAGAAAAGGTGGAAAAGTATCCGAGGTTGTTTCACTCGAGAACTTAACCGCAAAAATCTTTGAAGTCCGGGTCTGGTTGTGGATCACGTAGAAGTGAATACGTTTATTTCAAACAACTTTTGTTTCTGCAGAAGGTTGTTGCAACAAGAGAACCTGACCCGGTTGCAGCCTCTGCAGATCCTGAGGAGGACTCGCAACGAGACAGACAAGTTGGAAAACAAAAGAGAAAACTGTGACTGAGATGACAAATTCATTGAAGTTCTTAAAAAATCCAGTTGAGAATAGGGAAAAAAGTGAGACTATTAGTCAAGATGAAGATAGATTATTTATGCTGTCGTTTTAGTTAACACATTAAAAAGAGTACCACCACAAAGAAAAATGGCAACCAAAATTAAAATCATGTCTATACTCGACGATGCCACCCGCACTGTGCCTAACATTGATAATAGTCAAGCATACTCCGAAAACTTTTGGTCACAACAAGAACAGCGGTCTCGAAATTATCATCCTGGATATTCCACTCGACGCGGAGGCCCTGAAATCCCACCCATGATGGACTACAATGTAGATTCTCCGAATCATGCACCACCCTCAAATATGACAAATGTATCTAATGATTCTTCAATTTTAGATATATATGATTAATAAAAATTACCTACATACATATGTTTTTTTATGTTAATAAGCTGCTTACCTTAATGTCACAAATAGTTTTTCTTCTGGAATTATGGATTTTCTTAATATTGTATCTTGTTTAGTTAAATCATTTCTACATAAGCTTAATAATTCATCAAAAGATGCTACTGACATTCTCACGTAGTTGAAAATTTTTAGGTTTTTTCTTGAATCTTCATATGTTTTTTTTTTTTTGCTGTCGTCAGTCTTTCGACTGGTTTGATGCAAACCTTCATCCTTTCCTATCCTGTGCTAACCTCTTCATTTCTACATACCCCTTACAACCCGCGTGCTCAATTATCTGTTTCATATATTCTAATCTTGTCTTCCTCTACAGTTCTTACCTTCGACTGTTCCCTCCACTAACAAATTAACCAATCCAGCATGTCTCAAAATATGACCTACCAGCCTGTCTCTTCTTCCTGTAAGCTTCTGCCATAAACTTCTTTTCTCATCTATCATTTCTAAAACTCGTTCATTTCTTGCTTTGCTGTCCACCTAATTTTCAGCATTCTTCTGTAGCACCACATTTCAAATGCTTCAAGTTTCTTTCTTTCTTTCCGGTATTCCTAAATTCCATGTTTCGCTAAATAAAGTGCTGTGCTCCACACAAAGAGTTTTAAAACTTCTTTCTAATTCCTAGATCAATATTTGAAACTAAAAGGTTTCTCTTTTTCATGAAAGCTCTTTTTGCTAGTGCTATTCTGCTTTTAACATCATTCCTGCTTCGGCATCGGTTGTAATTTTACTTCCCAAGTAACAGAATTCACTTACTTCTCCTATTGCATCCGATCCTATTTTTATATTTAAACTGCTAGTATTGGTATCATTTTTGCTACATTTCATCACTTTGTCTTGCTTTGATTTATATTCAGTCCAAAATCTTCCTTCAGTATTTTGTTCATGCCATTCAGTAACTTCTCAATATCCTCAGCCCTCTCTGCTAATGAGACAATGTCATCAGCAAATCGGAGCATACTGATTTTTTCTCCCCGAAAACTTATGCCACATGGAAATTTTTCTTTGACTTTCTTCATTGCTTCTTCTACATACAAGTTGAATATTAACGGGGATAGACTACAACCTCGTCTCACACCCTTTTAACTGATGCATGTCTCTCGTGATTCTCTACTTGATTATAGCCACTTGATTCTTATATAGTTTATAGAG